>JAGFBZ010000791.1:0-353501 GCA_018398805.1 Hirundichthys speculiger | reverse complement strand
GGAACACATTTTAAGAATCGGACCTACAGCAGGTCGAGGCCATGGTGGGCCTCAAACAGTCTTTCGGCCGTTACACCCGCAATCCCAGGGAAAGGTAGAAAGATGATCAAAACTTCAAATTAAAATTGGGCAAAATCTGTGCACAGAATAAACAAATTGGTTTGAAGTATTACCACTAGCTCTCATGTCCATAAGAAGCTCGGTGATTCAGACAGCAGGATTTACCCATATGAGCTGCAGATAGGGAGACCATTGGAGGACGAGAACCAGGTTACCAGGTTAGAGCCCCTGAATCGGGAACAATCCCATAAAGCATATTATAAGAACATTTACAGTCTGGTTTCAGCTTTCTCCTAACAGATTTCACAGCGACCTGAGGGAAAACAGATGGCTCGATCCAGAAACAGATTGGATCCTCCTGAAGGTCATAAGAGTAAGTGGTCTGAACCCAGGTGGACAGGACGCCCGGATCATCAAAATAACGTCGCACGCTGTGAGATTGAGAGGAAAAGGAGACCCTGGTTCCATTGGAGTCAGTGTGAAGCAGCAGCAGAGCCCATAGATCTTTCTCACAGGTCAAGGCAGACCTGAAGGAACCATTCACCTGAGAAGTAACAGAGCCAGACTCATGAAGGGGTAGAATACCCAGTCTGAGCCAGGTGAGTGTGGGGAAGTCGACCCCACGCTCACTCTCACCATCAGCAAAGGGGCAGAATAATCCCCAAGGTGGTGAGCACAACCTTTGAGGTAGTCTACCCTCAAGGTCGAAGAATAAAGGAGAAGAAGGAGCAACGAGTGGTTGAGTTTCCCTCCCCTCTCAAGAGAACTTTTAATTTGTGTCTGGAGTATGTTTATGTGATTGTTGATTATGATGTGATATATGTTTTTGATGTGTTGAACTCTTAAAGAGTTCAAAAGGGGGAATGTGGAATAAAATTGTGCTTGCATATTTGGACACATATATTAAGAGTAAATTAAAGTTGCTAAAAGATCTGTAGGTAAGCTGAGCTAGAGTCATAAAGTTGCAGGCAATAAAAGACACTGGGCTGTGTACAGGGTGATGTGTTTTGTCGGGGGAAGGAACTGTTCAGGGGGACAATGGGGGAGTTGCCTTTACTAACAGAATGTGTCAATAAAACTAGCCTGTGAGCTGCAGAGTCAGAGATCAGCTAGAACCTGGACAGAAAGACAGACCGGGTCAGCTGGTCTCTCCCTTGCAGAGGCAAAATATAAAAAGTGTCATATATTATTGAATTTAATTAATCTCACTTTGAGTCCACAGATCAGCAGTCCGGGGAAGGTCAGGTTGTCCACAACATAATACACAATGTCACACCAATACAAGTGATTTAATTCAATTCAGTTTTATTTGTATAGCGTCTGTTACAATGTCAATTGTCTCTAGGCGCTGAGATGCGCGGATGAAGTATATTTTAACCCGCAACCGCTTCTTAAAATCCTATCCGCCCGCTATCCATTTGCAGGACGTTTTTTCACCAATTTTCAAAACCGAACCGACCCGCCATCCTTTTTAATAATATGTAAAATATTTTTTCTTATTATTATTATTTGAGTGCTTCACCGCAAACCCGCCCGAATTTAAAAAAGTGTTATTTTTTGACGAGTCATCCGCCCGATATGCGGATTATCCGCTCCGCCCATGGGTGCGCGGTTCATCCGCGCATCTCTACTAGGCGCTTTACAGAGACCCAGATCATGACCCCCAAGCAAATATCATTAACTAAAATTATAATATTAAATCCAATCAAGGATAATGGCAAGTAAAAAACTCCCACAGAGGGAGATGTCGTGGAAAATTTGAATACAGAATGCTAAGTATAACAAAGAACTCAGATGAAAGAGTGTCCTGGTAAAATTTGAATATAGAATGCTTCTGTCTAGGTGTCAAAGCTCCCTTTTCAATCAACATTTCCAGACGAAAGTTGCTAACACCTTTATCAGTGTGTTTGTGACAACTTCCAGAGAGGAAGACTGTCTCCCCACTACCGAATGTTGATCAACCAGCCTGCCTTTGATCAACAAATTTCTTTGCTGTAGACATGTAAATTGATTGAATCAGTTCCTGCCTTTGGTCAATAAGACTTCCTTGTGTAAGAGATGTAAATTGCCTTTTGTTCTATCAGACTACTATTAAGGGATGTAAAGTGGATTACGGGGGCGCATCATCCAGCCTGCAGGCTGCATGACTGTGGCACCGCTTTGCGCTCGCTGAAATAAACTGGTTAAAAGTTTGAGCTCTGCTGTTGCATTTTGTAAGGATCTATATTTTAATTTGTGCAATTTAGAAATTGCCACAACATTTGGCGTCATGAACAGGATTCCACAAGTGAAACTTTGTCGGAGAGGTCCCTGGTGGTTTGGCCCCTTGAGGAAAATTACCTCAGCTCTACCACGATTGAAAATAAGTAGGGACCAGGCGAAACCGCTCCGACTTCGGGACACCGCTGGAATCATCGGACCTCCTTAGAGAATTCCAATTAGAGGCACAGGGTGAGCTCCTTTTAATTTAGGACTATCTGAGAGAGGTCTGATATAGGGTGAATCTCAGACCTAAACGACCCTAGGAAATAAAATACGGTCTGAAGGATAAGTCTATTGATCTACGAAGCATTTATTGTGAATAGAGGACAAGTAGACGCGGCATTTTAGCATTTTGCGCCGGTGAAGATCACGAAGGCAGAAAGGCAGCAGGAGACGTCCTGACTGAAAATGGTAACAGATCTGTTCAGCCAACATCCTCCAAGATACTCAATGGGTAAGACATGTCAAAGAGTATGGGCCCGGGGGTGGGATGGTGTAAAAAGAAGGTTGAGAGAATGTGGATCTCCAGAGGGTGAGAGTCTCAGTATGACTCAGATTTAGAAAGTAAAGGAATGTATTGAAAGAAATAGGACGTCCTGATAAAAAAAGAGAAAAGAAAAAAAATCAGATCTGATGGTATATGATTGGTAATAGAGAAGCACCACAGGTGCCTATTTTTTTTTTTTTTTTTTTTTTTTAAAGAGGTTTTTGATTTTTTTTTTTTTTTTTTTTTTTTAAGCATGTATATGAATTAGAAGAGACGGGACTTGAGTGGAGATGTGGCTGGACGGACTGATAACGCATCAGTACCTGGAAGCCAGATCAGCTCTCAGCCCCGCGTCCGTACAACAGTGATGTTTCACCTCTTCTGCCTTTGCTCCTGCTATACAGGCTAAACTGCGACTGAACTGCACACGGATCTGGACTCGTCTCTTCCGCTGCCGCCGCCTCCAGTTTCCTCCTGGTCCTCCTGCTTCGCCTGATGCCCATGTTGGTCCATTCACCGTCTTCAAATTAGAATATTGGAGCTGACACAACCAGCGCAGATTGTCGCTGAGACAGAGACAGGCCACTGAAGGCCGAGGAGATATTCAACCACCACTCAGAGTTGGCTGACTGATCATGCTGGGACCACCAAAATAACACTCTGGATTAGATGGACCTGATGATCGTACCGGTCCTCCTGGGCCCTGGAAAGCTTCTGTGTTCTGCAATTATGGATGGACTGAAACCTGATGTTGCTGCGCAAATTTATCAACTTTCTGTGGACATTAGATATAAAACACACCTGGATGAGCTTCACAGACATGCATGTTATGCACAGAATGTGCTGTCTGACAAAAGCAGAGATCGGCGACCAAAAGGGACTCAGAACTTCACACAGCCACACTAACGCTGCTCTGGGGCTGAATCAGCAGTGAGCCATGGCAGAAGCCGCGGCAACTAGCAGCCTGGAGAACCTGACCAATGCCATAACTGGTCAAACTGGACATTGGAACGGTGAATGTCCCGGAACCGCTCGAGATTTTAGCATGGGAGGCCGGGTGCACTGATGGCGTGCGGGGAGGAGACGACCCCAGAGGATGTGATGATGCGTGAAAGGAGAAGTGAGACATCACAGACACACACAAACCTGCAGCTGCAGTAACACACACACATACTACAACTTATATTTATCTCTGTAATGATGTTTGTAAGTCTTTTCCAGTTTTTAACTTGGATGTAACAGGTGTATCTGAACCATTCATGGTAGATTCTGCACGACTTATCCTGTGTTAAAATCGTGTTTGACCTTCCTGCTCTTCTGGGAAGACGTTAAATATTCTCAATTTCTGCATCTGGTCACAGCCAAAGAGAGACTTTTACTGTACCGCTTCCTATTTTTATCCAGGAACAGGAAGTTTTAACATAGCTTTATTCTGTCAGATTTGTGTCCCACAAATCTTTTGGGAAGGGACCTAATGTATATTAAGGTTAAAAATCACATCAGATCCTGAAGAGGGTGATTATGAACACACCATGTTAAAGCAGAGTTTTACCACTCCATCATATGCTTATCAGTAAGAAAAAAAATTTGGAGATGGCCCCTGACCTCTGAATATTGGATGAATTTATGTCGTGCTAGGACATGACTAAATTCAGACTGTACGAAGGGAGGGGATTTGCATTGCATATCTTTCTTTAGTCCAGGTGGCCAAGATCCAGAATAAGAGAGACACTTTTACAAAAATGTGAATATATATATTTATATATATGATTCGTTAAGTGTTGTATGTGTTTCTGTGCTTTGTCTGTCTCACTAACCCCGGAACAGAAACAGTTGTTTCCGTCCCACACTGATGCCCCCCCCCCCCCCCCCCCCCGCCCCCTTGTTCCATTGTCCAAGCCATCTGAGTGGCATGAGCTAGGACAATTTGTTTGTCAAGGGGGAAAGTGCAACTGATTGGAAACCTACTCCAAATGAGGGTGTGTTCTATTCTCCCTGTTGTAGGATGTATAAACAGACCATGAATGAAATGACTCAATGCCAGAAAACCGTGCGGCTGGTAGTTGATGATGACAATTTCATCTGTTTATCCTCCGAACTTTTCTCCTCTCCCCACATACCAGAAGCCCTGAAAGACGTACTCCCCACATTGTGGGCTGAAACAAATATGAAGTTGGGGCTGATCAAAGGGTGTGAACCTGTGGTTATCACACCTAAATTTTCCTTTCGACCATGTCAAAAGCAATATCCCTTGAAACCTGACGCTGTAAAAGGTATCACGCCCATTTTTTAATCCCTGTTAAAAGCTGGTGTGATTGTTTCATGTCTCACATCTCCAGTCAGAACTCTTCTGTTTCCTGTGAAATAAATCAAAGAATCTGACAACCTATTGAGTGGAGATTTTTACAGAATTTACAGGCTGTAAATAAATCTGTTGTTCCCCGACTACCCATGGTGTTAATCCTCACACCATCCTGTCCAAAATTCCTCCTGATGCTACTTATTTCATTATTGTGGTTTTGTCAAATGTACTATTATTATTGTTACTATTTTCTCTCTCTGTCCCAGTTCATCCAGACAGTCAGTTTTGGCTTGCATTCCAGTTTAATGGCAAGCCTTACACCTTTACACGGCTGTATCAAGGTTACACTGTTTAGAATGAAGCTCTCAGAAATTCTTTGAAGTTGGATCCTGGCTGTCTCTGAGATGGTTCCTCACTCTGTCTCCATTATTCTGTTAGACCGAAAACATCTCACCTGCCTGCAGCCAGGCCGCTGAGATAGGGGATCTGAGATACTTTTCTGTCCTCTTGGACATGCCCAATGTGACTGTTCAGAGGTCTAACACTCCCAATCCTGCCACCCTTCTGGGGAGGATGGTATGCTCCACCCCCTGTGATCTGGTTCCTTTGTTAATGGCTCATCCTTACTTCATCCCTCAAGGAGGAACCGTGTAGGATTTGCTGTATGTTCTCATCTTTTCTGTCTTGTCCTCAGACCTCCTCAGACTGCTGAAGTTCTGATGGAAAGTCTGATGGTAAATGTGATACAGATCTCCGCTCCATTAGATGCTATTCTGTTCCCCAAGCAGATCTCTGCAGTAAAGTATGTAGCTCACACATGCAGAGATGACTTTATCTCTAGAGGAAATGCTGTAGCTGATGTAGCTGCTAAAGACTGCAGCACTTCAGCCTCTTCCTCTCACTATGATATCTGCATAAACCCAGATTCCAAATCTTTCTTCACTTTCTGTTGTCCAGTCTTTTTCTACTCCATGGAGAAAAGCCTTGTGGAAGTCACATAGCTGCTTTATTTCTCCTGAAGGATTGTGGATTAGATTAGATTAGATTTATTTATTGTACCCTTAGGTAAATTTGGTTTACAGTGAGTGATACATGTCGTATCACACATACGACATGGACATCTCCAGGCAGAAAACCATGTCTTCCCAGACATTTCTTTTCTTGAGTTTGCCAAATGGACACACAGGTTAGACCATGTATCCAAAGGGAGGATGTTCAACCTCCTTATGGTTTGAGCCCTCACAGAGGTGAGTGAAAGGCGGGGTTTTCAGCTTAAAACCCACTGCTCCTACCACTTTGAGTCGGGAGGAGCAGTAGAGAGAAACGGTTCATTAAAATGAAACTGGCCAAATGCGCATTCGTAAATGGACAAAAATAATTCAAGTCCTTTTGAAATTCTGTTTGGACGACCATCCATGATTGGAATTGAACCCCCACAGTGGAGAACTCTCTCCACTGACACATGTGACAACAAAATGATTGTTTATTACCAAAACCTGTCAAAAGCCCTATCACAGGTGCAGACTGCAGTGAAAGCGTCCCTGCCAAGTCCAGCTGAAGGCCCTCTACATCCTTTTGCGACCCGGTAATTGGATCAGAGCGAAAGGAACTTCAAAGGATGCACTGGAAATCTAAGAGGTGGCAAGGTCCATTCCAGATATTTCTCACCACCTATACGGCAGTAAAAATCACTGAAAGGGCCACCTGGACACACACATGTCACTGCAGACAGTTCTCAGGCACTCCTCCTGAGAACCACAAAAAAACTGGTCTCTCAACACAAGGGCAGAATAATCCCTGAGACCAGTTCCCGTGGAGGTAGTCTACCCTCCACGTGGCAACCATGAAAATGGCTTACTTTCGTAAGCTTCCTCTGGGCTGATTCTGGTTGCAACACCAGCACCTTTATTCCATGGAAGGACACGAGCAGCCCATAAGATTGATCATCATGGCCATCAAGACAACCTCTGGTGGCTCACAGTACATCGGATGTCCACCAAGCATATAAATCCAGCTGTTTACTGTATCATTTTGTTATGATGTTGTATTGTTGCATAATCTCCTTGGTAAAATCTTTGGTTGTTTGAAATATTCAATGCTACAGTGCTTATACCCTTCTTACAACAGTCAGACCCTCTGTTCCTTTGCCTTCCCAGGAAGACATTGAAAACCAGAGTATGGAGTTCTTTGTGATATAGAATGATTAAAAATGTTGTAAATTTAATAAAAAGGGAGGAGTGTCGTGGAAAATTTGAATACAGAATGCTAAGTATAACAAAGAACTCAGATGAAAGAGTGTCCTGGTAAAATTTGAATATAGAATGCTTCTGTCTCGGTGTCAAAGCTCCCTTTTCAATCAACATGTCCAGACGAAAGTTGCTAACACCTTTATCAGTGTGTTGTGACAACTTTCCCAGAGAGGAAGACTGTCTCCCCACTACCGAAATGTTGATCAACCAGTCCTGCCTTTGATCAACAAAGATTTCTTTGCTGTAAGACATGTAAATTGATTGAATCCGTTCCTGCCATTTGGTCAATAAGAGTTCCTTGTGTAAGAGATGTAAATTGCCTTTTGTTCTATCAGACTACTATATAAGGGATGTAAATGTGGATTACGGGGGGCGCAATCATCCAGCCTGCAGGCTGCATGACTGTGCTCCCGCTGTTGTGCTCAGCTGAAATAAACCTGGTTAAAAGTTTGAGCTCTGCTGTTGCATTTTGTTAAGGATCTATAATTTTAATTTGTGCAATTTAGAAAATTGCCACAACAGAGAAAAAACCTTTAAGCCAAACAGTGGCAAGGAAAAACTCCACTTTAAGAGGAAGCAGGACCTGGATCATATGGGGGGACCTTCCTGCCAAAGGCCAGCCGGGTAGAGAAAGAATGGATGTGAACTTTTTGTTTCTAAACTCGGATAAAACAGAGGTTATTGTCTTGGGTGATGACAGGAATCTGTAAGCGAGAATACCTCTCTCCCGTGTTAGCCTCCCTCCATTGGCTCCCCGTGAAATTTCGAATTGAGTTTAAAATTCTGCTTCTCACATATAAGGCCCTTAATGGCCTAGCTCCGCACTATTTACAAGACGTGATAGCACGCTATGTGCCTAATAGAGCTCTTTGCTCTCAGAGTGCAGGATTACTCGTCGTTCCTAGAATATCTAAAAGTAGATTTGGAGGACGGGCCTTCTGCTACCAGGCACCTTTAGTCTGGAACCAGCTACCATTTTGGTTTAAGGAGGCTGACACCATCTCCATCTTTAAAACTAAATTGAAAACATTTCTGTTTAGTAAAGCCTACAGTTATTCTAAACTATAGTGTGTAGGGGCTAATAGTTACAGCCAAAGTTATAGTAGTTCAGACTAGAGTAGCTCGTCTTAATCACAGCTTCATCATAGCTATGCTGCTATAGGCCTATGCTGCAGGGGGACGCCAACATGATCGGCTGAGTGATGTCTCTACTGCTCTTCCCCCTTTCGTTCCCTTTCCTCTTCCCTTCCTCCTCCTCCAGCTCATTTATAATTAATTGGGAGCACCTCGTTACTGTAACTGTGCTCCATATTCTGTTTTTGTTTATATAGTCATTATATTTAGCTATTTGTGTGCTCTCCTCTCTCAGTCCTCCATCCTCTCTCTGTCCTGTCTCCCCTCTTTTCTTTCTTTACCCGGCTGGCCTTTGGCAGGAAGGTCCCCCCATATGAGCCAGGTCCTGCTCAAGTTTTCCTTCTCTTAAAGTGGAGTTTTTCCTTGCCACTATTTGGCTTAAAGGCTTTTTTTTCTCCCTCTGTGGGAGTTTTTTTTTTTACCTGCCATTATCCTTGTTTAGGATTCAATGTTATTTTTTAGTTAATGATATTTGCTCAGGGGTCATGATCTGGGTCTCTGTAAAGCGCCTAGAGCAGTGGTGCGGAAACTGTGGCTTCAATGGCTTCAGTGGCCGCTAGCATCTGTAGTAGACATTTCTCCAGCACATCCTCAGTAAATCCATCAGGGAAACACTATTGTACTAGTGTGATATTCTGAAGCAGCTGCACCACCTCACTATATCTGCCAGGAGATCTAAGCTTCCTGGAGAAAAACTGGAATATGCATTAAAGAAGCTACAAGTTTGGAAGTCTGTTTAACAGCCATGCAGTAGCTTTTTTTGCCCACATGAAGTCCCTCAGTGGCTTGACATTTTAGACTCATCTATTTTTTATGAATCCTGCACTTTTGTCTGCAGTAAGTTTGCCAGTAACCTGCAACTATTAGACTGAATTTAAATGTGTTTGCACCAGGTGTAAATAAAAGTTCTGTGGAGAAAAAGACATGTTTACCATTTACACTACTGTTATATGTGAATATCACAGAATAGTTTTATCTTTGTCCTTTTTTTTTTTTTTTTTTTTTTTTAGATTTTTTTTGGCTCTAGTGGCCTTTATTGAAAGTTGAGAGACAGACAAAAAAATAGATAAGGCCGAACGAACGACTAGCAAATGAGGGAACGGAGGAATTTACGTTACACCTTGAATGTAGCATTGCGGAACAGTGCGCTGATTTAAAAAAAAAACAAAACATGGCGGCGAGTATATGGAACTTCGTTAAAGTTTCAGCAGAAGATAGTTCGCTGGTTATTTGTGACAAATGCTCCAAGCGAAGGAGGGAAAAATAGCACAAGCTTTAATACGTCAAACCTGATCAGCCACCTGAAACATAACCATTACTTCCATGGAGTTTTGAAATCGCACTAACATGAGCTAACGTGAGCAAGCCAGCAGCAAGTCTCTCCTCCCCTCTCCTCCCTATCCCATCATCTCTCTCATGAGATTCCATGAGATTAAAAAAAAAAAAAAACTACCGAACCTCATTCACTTTAATTAAAGGCATTCATTTGAATGGAACCACAAGCCAAAATCCTTAAACGTAATTTTCTGTTATTATGAGACAGAAAGTATCTTGAACAGAAAGATACAGAAGATCATTCCTGCCAGCAGCCATTAGCCTCCACAACAAGACATCATACTATTATTAATTCAATATTATTATTGCTGTCATTTATCGTTGAAAAAAAAAAAACACCCTTACTACAATATTGAATTTCCCTTCTGGGGAAGTATTTTTCATTTCATTTCATTTCATTGTGGAGTGCATTTTTTCAGTTTAATTAAACAGACAAGTCTAACTTGTGTCAGTACATTATGACCTGTGCATTATTTTTATTGTCATTTAGGAATGCATTTCTTCAGTTAGTAATTCTGATGCATGTATTTCCATCAGTTCAGGGAGCCTTTATTTTTATATCAGTCAGTAATGAACCTGATTTAAGTTGATGTGAGATATCAAATAGGTTTGTGTGATCGCTTTATGAAAATGTTTAAGAGGTTTGCCAATAGTTCTTAATTGGAAAAAATAAATATCTGTTCATTTTCAAGAGTCAAAACTGCTTTTGATTTTGTTCATAGTATTGATGTAATGATCTTAGGTATATGTGTGTTATCGGTATCGGCCTTTAGGAGCTGAAAGTTATCAGTTATCTGTATCAGTTTTAAAAAACAGTTATGGTGCATCCCTAAATGATGGCTTTATTTTCTAACAGTACCTCCATGTCCTGTCAAACCACAGATTTGTGGTTGATCCTCTGACAGGGACAAATGAGTTGGAGGACTCAAGGAAGGCTGCGTACAGATTTGGCTAATATTCAAACCAATGAGGGAAAATGAAAGTTCATTAGAGCCAAGTGCAAATGGAAACAAAGCTTTATATTCTTTTCATTTTTGGAGACAGTATTTCAGGATGTGAGTGAAACAGGCTCTGAAAAGAGGACTGGCTTGACATCAAGTGGCAGCCTGGAAAGATATCCCACAATGAGCAGAAAGATGGAAGCAGGTGTGTCCTTTTGTCCTGCAGGTGGTTTTGTGCAAACGGCTGTAGCTCTGATAGTAATATATATGATGAAAGATAAAATGACTCTTTGTTTCAGATAATTTGTAGTTCATACACAGTTGTCTCACCATCCACACACATGACCAATATGACAATTAAACAATTCCCAGAAATCCCAAAGCAGTTTCAAATCAAGGCTTGAAAACAATGTCTTGAAAACATGAGAAAAGAAACGGCTGCAGAAACCCTCCAAGGACCAGGGATCTGGATCCTTGGATCCAACAGCAGGAGAAACAGGAACAACAAGCAAAAAAGCTGCCGCCACTTTTCCAGCAGTTCAAAACTAGATGAGAAAGGTCACGTGACTCTGTTCTCTGAGCTCCAGTTCAAATAAACCATTCAGAACATCAGCAGCAGCAGCTATGTTCTGAACGAACCTCATCATTTGTCTCTTAGTTCCACCTCTCATTAGTCTTGGGGGACACATTAGTCTAAGGCTACTGTGAGTTTGTGCTGATGTGGTGCTGTTAACCCATTCAGTACTGACACCTGTGGGACGATATTGATCACTAGACTGATTATATTTGACTATAGCGCATCATTGAGCTTCTTATTTTGGTTCTAACAGATGTGCGATCATTTCCCTCAAAATACGATGATTTTGAGTCTCTGCTACGATAATCCTACATTTCCCACCTGGCAACGCTGAGCAGCAGAAACAATAAGAATAAGAATAAGGAATAAGAATCTTTATTGTCATTGTACAAATATACAACAAAATTCTGTTTGGCAGCATCTCTCTTATAGCAGCTTCAGTCACAAGAAATATATATATAAATATATATATATATATATGTATATATAAAAATAAAAAAATAAACAGTAAAAACAGTAAAGTGCAGGTAGAAGTTTTATAAACATAAATAGTCTGTGTTGAAGGTGCAGTATTTATTTAAGGTGCAAGAAGTTATTGTCCATTGGGCTGGGAGGTAGTAGTGTGTGTTTTTTTGGGGGAGGTCATGATTCCTGCAGCAGACTCTTCACAGCCATGGGGAAGAAGCTGTTCTTCAGTCTGTTGGTGCGGGCTCTCATGACTCTGAGTCTGCCAGAGGGGAGGTTGGAGAATAGAGAGTGTCCTGGGTGGGCGGGGTCGTTCCGGATCTTTGCAGCCCGTCGCAAAAGCCGGCTCAAGTAGATCTCCTCTAGACGTGGTAGTGGGGAGCCGACGATCCACTGAGCAGTCTTGATGACCCGCTGCAGTCGTTTCTTCTCGGATGCAGTGCAGCTGGCATACCACACCGTACATCCGTAGGTCAGGACACTCTCTATTGTACAGTGATAAAAGTTTTTCAGCAGAGGTGGAGGGAGTTTGTTCCTCCTCAGCGTTCTCAGGAAAAAGAGACGCTGCTGGGCCTTTTTAATGATGTGGGTGGTGTTCACAGTCCAGCCCAGGTCCTCTGAGATGTGCAGTCAGAGAAATTTGAAGTTTTTGACCCGCTCCACCTCTTCCCCATTGATGCTCAGACCTGAGTGTAGTGTGGTCCTTGTCTTCCTGAAGTCAATGATGAGTTCTTTTGTCTTTCGGGTGTTGAGGTTGAGGTGGTTGTCACTGCACCAGGCCGCCAGTGCTCGGACCTCCTCCCTGTATGGTGCCTCATCATCATTGTTGATCAATCCAACAATGGTTGTATCATCCGCAAATTTGATGAGGGTGTTGGAGCCATGTGTGGCGACGCAGTCGTGGGTGTACAGCGTGTACAAGACTGGACTCAGAACACAGCCCTGAGGCACCGGTATTGAGGATGATGGTGGAGGATGTGGAGGTGCCCATCCTGACGTGCTGGGGTCTGTTAGTCAAGAAGTCCTTGATCCACAGACAGAGGGAGGTTCCCAGTTGCAGTGTCTGCAGTTTGTTGATCAGTCGGCTGGGGCTGATGGAGTTGAATGCCGAACTGAAGTCAACAAACAACATCCTGATGTATGTTTTGGGACTTTCGATGTGGTTGAGAGCGGCGTGGAGGGCGATGGAGATGGCGTCATCTGTGGATCTGTTGGACCTGTAGGCAAACTGATGTTGGTCGAAGCCAGGTGGGATATGGGCTTTGACATGTTGTAACACCAGTCTCTCCATACATTTCATGATTACCGGTGTCAGGGCCACAGGCCGGTAATCATTCAGTCCTGTGATGGCAGAGGATTTGGGCACGGGGATTATGGTGGCAGTTTTCAGGCAGGTGGGGACTGTGGCTTGCTGCAGCGAACGGTTAAAGATGTTAGTGAATACTGCAGCAAGCTGATGGGCACATGATTTCAGCACCTTCCCTGGTATTCCATCCGGTCCTGGTGCTTTGCTGGTGTCGATGCCTCGCAGGACTCGCAGTACCTGGTGTTGTTGGATGGTGGGGGGCTGGTCATGCTCTGATGGTGTCAGCTGTGTGTCCTCTGCCTGTCTGCTGTCCTCTTCAAAGCGCAAGAAGAAGGCGTTAAGTTGGTCTGGGAGAGAGGTGTCGGTGGGGGAGGGGGTGTTGTGGCAATGTTTGTAATCTGTGATGTTCTGGATGCCTTTCCACATGGAGCGGGGGTTGTTTTCCCTGAAATTGGCCTCTATCTGCTCTCTGTATTTTGCTTTAGCAGCCTTGATGCCTCTGTTCAGGTCCACTCTAGCCTTCCTGTAGGCCTCCTTGTCTCCTGACCTCAGTGCTGAGTCTCTGGCCTGGAGTAGTGCTCTGATGTTGGTGTTGAGCCAGGGTTTTTGGTTGGGGAATATTTTCACCTGTTTCCTTGTTGTTAGGTGAAAATATTCCCCAACCAAAAACCCTGGACACGAACCTGAACACGAACCTTTAGACCAGCAGAGGAGGGGCCCGCTTCGGTCCAGTCGGTGGACTGCAGAGAGTCCGAGTCCTGGTACTGGTCCTGGTTCCGCTCCTGGTCCATAGCTGACATAATTTTCTCTTCAATCCACGAACGTGTTCTTGTTGCTAAAGTAGTAGCAGCTACAATGACCCGGAAGATCTACGAATATGACGTCATGCTCTGCAACCAATCACAGACGAGAATCATACCACCAAGCGGGGGGGGGGGGGGGGGGGGGCTGAGGAGGAAGAGAGGTTTTCACATATACTTCAATGGATACAAACTCCCCTTGCAATCTAATTGTAAACTCTGATTATAACTGTTAATTTTTCCTGAACCCCTTGTAGCTGTCAATATGGTTTTTCCTTCCTTATTTATTATTTATTTAAGTACTCATTTATTCATTTGTTTATTTTTTGCTCATTCATTTTCATTTATATTTTTTTATATTTATTTATTTATTTTCTTCCTTTCCCCTTATGCAATCTCAATTAAATAGGAGGTGTGATTGTTCCCTCAATCTGATGTCCTCATGTAGACACACGAGTTTGTCATTGTCCTTCTTAAATAAAGTTAAAAAACTTCAATGGATACAATAATATACATATAAATTATCTACTTCTTGTAAGCAACTCTGAGTTCTAATTGAAAAAAAAAGAAATGTAAATAGTTTACATGTTCATCTTTTTTTTAAATAACCATTTTTTCATAACTGAGACCTCATCAGTCCACCACAGAGACCTGATTGTCCTTCCAGTTACCCCCATGTATTTTTTACCACATTTTTTACAAATTATAATATATACACAATTTTTAGAATTTGTGGTGCCTCGAATGGGAATTTTGAATACCTTCTGTGTTTGTGAGTTATGAATCCGGTTCAGTTGTTTGAAATACTCTGTTCTAGGTCCTGGGGCCTGCCCTTCCTGATGTTTGACCCTCGACCTGACCAGGTAATCTTTCAGGTTTTTATTTTTCCTAAACGCTCCAATTATCCTGAGGTCTTGTTCAGGCTGTTTTTCCCTCATAATGTTTTGAAAATTGTTTTTTATTTTCCTCACCAGTTTCAGGAGGAAGGTGAGTAGGTGGTGATGAAGAGGAGAGCAGTTGAGGCCTCGATGGGATTAGACTGGAGAAAGGTTCGGTAGCAGCTTCTGAGGAAGGTTCTGGAACACCCGCTGGTGGACAAAGCGGATAACAGCACTTTGGTGGCCTGTTTGAAATCTTTTTCTGTACAAATCCTATGAAACCTTAATAATTGTGATTTAATTATCCCTGCAAATGTGTGTTTTGGGTGGTGACTATGTTTATGTAATAATGCGTGTGTGTCTGTTTCCTTAAAATAAACTTTTATATCCAATCGGTTGTGTTGAGTGAATTTGGGTCCCTTAAATGTTGTGGTGTCCAAAACATTAACTGAATTTTTGGCTTTCAATTTTATGGAAGGGTTATGATTATTGAGGGTATCCAGGAAAAATGTAAACTCTTCCTCAGAGTGCGTCCAAATGCCCCAGACATCATCCAGATATCTAAAATAATGGAGGGGCTTCTTTTCACATTTCTCCAGTGCAGCAGTTTCCCATTCAGCCATAAAAATATCTGCGTATGCAGGAGCAAATCTTTTGCCCATGGCTGTGCCTTTTATTTGTAGGAAGTATTGTCCATCAAATTCAAAATCCTTTTTGGTCAGATTAATTTCCAATAGCTGTAATAATTCTTTGTCTGGGCGTTTCTTATCATGAAATTTGTAAAATATGTTTTTGATTGCTTGAATGCCTTCTTTTGTGTCAATGTTAGTATATAAATTGTCCACATCAATTGTAAAAAGAATGGAATTTGGATCAATTTGGATCAATTGACCTTATCAACAAAATCATAGGTGTTTCTGATATAACTTTTGTGTTTAGTAGCCAATGGGTTTAGATAGAAATCAATAAATTCAGCTGATCTATAGGTCTCACTGCTGCTGTCAGACACTATAGGACACCCTGGGGGGATTTGGAAAGGTTTGCTCCAATTAGCCTGCTCCTTGTGTATTTTGGGAAGTAAATAGAAAAATCTGGGTCTGGTTTCAGAATCACCAATTAAATAATTGCGTTGTTTGGCATTAATGAATTTTTTTCTCATATAATTTTTGGAAAATGGGGACAATTTAGGTCAATGTTTCCAAATAGATGGGCTTTTTTAATTTAGAATAGTATTTTTGGTCTCCTAATTGTCTGTGTCCTTCCTACAAAAACTGCTCTGTGTCCATCACCACCACTATACTGCCTTTATCTGCCGGTTTAATCACTATTTCCCTGTTGTTGATCAATTCCTTCAGGGCTAGATTTTCTTCATGTGTCAAATTGGGTTTAATTCTAGAGGTCTGGAAAGAGTTCTCAAAATAATCAATATCTAATCTGATCAGTTCTAATATATGGGGGGGCATGCTAACATCTGGGGGCGTCCAATGTGAACCGGCAGTAAAAGGCAGTTTTTCTGATGTTTCATCCTCACCATAGTAGGCTGATAATTTCAGTCTTCTGTGGTAGTTCTGGAGATCAAATCTGGCTTGTGGTCTGGGGCGCCGAAAAGGGGGGTAAAGGATACGGATTATAGGGGCCCATGATTGAGGGGGGCCCAGAGAGGCCCCTAATGATGATCAAAAATAGCATCAACAAATTTCGCCGCTGTGTTGGGGGGCCCGATAAAGATTCTTTTTATGGGGCCCAAAATCCCTAGCGGCGCCTCTGCTTGTGGTCTAATATTTTTATTGCTGCCCTTGGTGGGGATGAAAGTCAGGCCCTTATTAAGCAGGGACAGTTGTGGAGTTGTTATTATATAACCAAACCTGGTGATTGTTGACCTGCATCAGCTGTGTTCTGCACAGGTGGCAACACTTCCAGCTGATGAAGGATGAAACTGGGGATGTATTTCCCCTCTATGACCAGGCCAAGTGGGGGTCGCTGTTTCCCACTGTGCTGGCTGGCCCTCTGCCTACTCTTACCTGGTCGGGGGCATAGTATTGCTCCACACATCCTACACATAAACTTGTTAAATGATGCTTTAACAGGTTACATCTGTTAGAGGCAGATCCAGTCTGATCATCTACAAAAAGCTGAACAATTCTTTGTTCGAGGAAATTTCTACAATTGGCTCAGAAAGATGCCAGACTACTGCAGAAGTCTGTCTGGTGCCAAGATGGATGTCTTAGAGTCTTTTTAGAGTGGGGCCAAAGGGGGTGGGGTGGCCATGTCTACTGAGCGTGTGTGCATGTGTGTGTGTGAGAGAGAGAGAGAGGATGACTGGGTGATTTTTACGACTGTAACCCTGGGTGTGTGATGGCTTTTAAGTTGTTTTTGTTCCTTCTTCTTCTTGTTTAATTATGGTCTTCGCCCAACACCGTGGGGAGCAGCTTCGCCACAAAATCAGACAGCTTGCCATTTTCTGCCTTCTCTTTGATGCCCACTAAGCGTATGTTCTTACGCCGCACACGTTCTTCCATGAAGCTTAGCTTGTCTTTGTGTATCTTGCATTGGGCAGCAAGGCTGACGCACTGTCTTTCCAAATCTTCAATTCGCTTTTTATGGGAAATAGTGGCTTCTTCCGTCGTGGTCACTCTCGCGTCAATGTTTGACACCTCGGCTTTCAAGTTGTTGAAGACGGTGCCCAGCTCCGTAAACCGTTTACCAACATTTAGTGCGTTTACATGGGAAGTTTAATTCCTCTTTAATTCAGAATTAAAGTTAAATCCGAATAAAAGTTACCATGTTAAACACCTAATTCCATATGAAAATGTCAATTCCAAATTAAACTTAATTCCGAAGTAAGTGGCTGGTTCATTCCCATTTTAATTCCGAATTAAATAATTCCGCGGTCATGTATACACTCATTCCTGTTTAAATTAATTCCCATCTTTCTGCGCATGCTCGTTCTCTTGCCCGTCTGTCGTGATGACGCTTATATTCCGCGCTGGGCTTGTTTTCAAAACAAAGTTTAAAATGGCAGCACGCAGTAAACGGTGTTCAAGAGCAGAGACTATTTATTTAATAAATAGCTTGGAGGAACTGGAAATAATTAAAAGAACAGATGGCAGGAAACATAAAAATTGTGAGCTTTTCAAAGTTGTAGCGGCCAGGTTAAATGAAGGAGGTTTCGCAGACCCAGGTCAAAAATAAGTGGAATGTTGTTGCTAACCGAGTTGTTGCTAAGTTTGTTTTCTTCCGGTAGATGTAAAGACGTCCGCCCCCCCTATCCAATCAGAACCCTTCCCAACCCCTAGACCTAAAGCGGAATTGGATAAAGCTGAACAAACGTGTTTTCCATGTAAACCTCAATTCGGAATTACTATTTCCATGTAAACTCGAAGGAAAATAGTTTAATTCCGAATTATTTAATTCAGAATTATTAATTCCGAATTAAAAAACATCATGTAACCGCAGCCATTGTCACTGAGGGTGCTAATGGCGGCTAGCACATCTTGAATTGTGGCGACCACTACTCACATTAAGCATAATATTGAACAGTTACTCTGCTCTGTTTTATTTGGACTTCATAGTTTTTCTCATCTCCTGCACTGTGTGTTTATTTATTATTTATTACTTATTTAAACTTAATTCTTTTTTTTCCCTGTTTCTTCTAAAAAGAAAGCGTTTGCCCTGTGGGTACAATAACAAATTTTACTGCGCAATGTACAAATTATAATTGTGTATGTAACAAATAAAGATCTTGAATCTTGAATCTTGAATCTTGAATCCCACGTTAGCTGTTGCCCCATTCTCATCTTGACAGGATTTATCGCCCTGTTTTCTCGTTGGAGGTTTCATTATTGTTGTTTGAGCAATCCGTATGAAGAGTAAAAAGTAACATGAGGTGTCAAAAGCAAAGTTTGTGGAGCTCACACTAAACATGTCTACTCCATAGAGCTGTCGGCTCCGCCCCCCTTTTTTTTTTATTATTATTACCTTTATTTAAACTCGGAGATACATTGAGGTAGAGACCTCATTTACAATGCAGCCGAGTGAAACAACAATAACAAAAATAAAGGCACTTAGACACAAAAAAATGCCAAAGAGAAACTTACGTAAAAGTAACGACAAGAATTTAAAAACACAGTAAAATTACAATTAAAATGTAAAAAAAAATAAATAAAAACATGAATAATTTAAATTTAATTTAAATTTAGTTAAAATGTAGAAACAATAATCAGGTAAAACAGGAACAGCTAGAAGTAAAATGTGATACAGTTAAAGATTTAACTTCTTGTTTAATTATTGTTTTAATTTTGATTTGATTTGATTTGTCGTGTGCCTTATTTTGATTGTAATAAGCCATTTTTATGCATTTAAAAGTTGGTGTTGGAGCAGCCATTTTTTGATCCTTCTTCACACTCATCAGCGAGGCACTGAGAGAGAGCGGAACCTCAAAAATCCACAGCGGCTTTAGTAGATCTGGCGGAAGATCGAGCTCATAGTTTATCTACAGTGTAAAATTCAGGAATGTTTGTCGCACCACCTATTGGCAACAGCAAATGTCATGTTTTGTATTAGGCATCCCTGTTCCTACTGAGATGAGCTGACACATCTCAAATGTGTTCAATCAGTCGTTAAGACACCGACGATGGCTGACAGTGAAAACTGTAACTTCTTATCAAAGGGCCTCGCCGCAAGAATACGACGCAGTTCGATGTCTTGCCATGAGTGGAAAAGTTGACCTAGCTTGCACATGCATTGTCCAATCTTTCCCAAAATTCATATGTTTGGTGATTCTTTCACTCTGAACAAGTGTAACTTACAATCTTGTATGAACTCCATAGCACCACTTTCTCATCAAAGGACCATGATTTTGGTCACATTATTTAGTGTATTTTGTATTCTGTCAGTACTTCATCCTACAGCTCATACTGATAAATATCCTCATTCATCAAAGTTTTGTGCATAGACATGTCTGCGGTAAAAACAGTAATGTGCTCAGTTTTCTTGGTTCTCATTGGAACTCTGGCAGCAGTGTTTATCATAGGCTGAAGCTGTCCAATCTCACAAAAGAACTGTAACTGCAGGTAACTGTTAGCCAGCTGATATTTGCAGTAGCAGTCATAACATATATGAGGCCCTGTCTGCTGTAACTCAGGCATAAATAGTTTAATCTGGTCCAAACTTGGTGTGTATGATTGTAGTCTGAGCCTGAACACATTTAAATGGTAATATTCAGGAACAGTTGTAGCAGCAGCTGTTGGCTACAGGTACTGTCATGTTTTGTATTATGCATCCCGACTCTAACTGGCTTTAGCAGATGCAACACAGAATTGGCCAATCAGTTGTTAAAATATTAAAGATGTCTTACAATTAAAGTAGCTTTCCATCAAAGGAAGTCACTGTGAGAGTGCAGTAATCAGAAAAGTTTGTTCTAACATGCACATACTTTGTCCAATTTGGCTCAAAATTCGAACATTTGAGGAGACTTTTGGTTAAATTATGTTGTGTGTTTTGTCAGTGCTTTATCAGTTTTGTGGATGGACATCCAACAGCACCAAACAGAATCACCAAATCCAAGATGGCCTGTGTTATTCACTGTGAAACGGGATTTGAGTGGTCCTGCCACACAAAAATGTGAAAAATTTGGTCATTGGTCCCTGGGAGGAGATTATCATTTAATATCTATTCTACAGGTAACTGGTAGCCAGTGAAAGGATCTCATAACAGCAGTAATCTGCTCCGTTTTCCTGGTTCTTATCAGAACTCTGGCAACAGCGTTAATGATGAATTGAAGCTGACAGGCAAAAGAGCGTTATGATTGTCAAGTCTGCTGGAGATGAAGGCTGGAGGAGTTTCTGTAAATCTGCTCTGGACATCAGGTCTCTGACTTTTTATATTTGTTTGAGATGATAAAAAGCTGTGATAGTTACAGCCTTGATGTGGCAGGTTAGAACTCAGCTCTGAGTAGATTCCCAACTAACTTTTTGTTTTCATACCTCTGGATTCAAGCTGGGCAGCAACTTTTATCCTTTCCATTTTAGAACTGAAAATAATTATCTCTGTGTTGTGTTGTTTTTATTCCCGGCTAGCTTTGGAAGGTGGTGGACACCTGGGGGGGGGGGGGGGGGGGGGGGGGGGGGGGGGGGGTAGCAATGAACTTATAGCCTCTAAAAAATTTATTTATTTTTCCTTTTTAACGGACTGCAACAGTTTCCCGGTGGCTTCTGGCTTTAGCAGATGCAGATGCAATCTGACTTGGGCGTAAGTCATGTGGAGTATGCTATGACCATACCTGTCAAGTTTTGGATTTTGAAAATAAGGGAAACTTTCTGGTGCCCACCACGAGCACTCCCACCATCACAACCAAGCTCCAGTATCTCTTACATTTTTGGTGTACAATAAAAGCTAGAATCACAGCTACACTACTTCCAGAACTTCAGCCAGCTCTTTTGTTTCCTATGTTCAAGAGATTCAAGATTCAAAGATTCAAAGTGTTTATTGTCATATGTGCAGATGAAACGAGTTCGCGAGGAATTCTAAAATAGACGTTCAAAAAGTAGTATAAATAATGCAAAGAAGTAGTACAAAAGTACTTGTTTATAAAAGAGATAGTGTATACATATTGTGATATTAAAATTGATTTCAGGCTTCTGAGGCCTTCCTGACCTGGAGTAAAATCACTGACAGGGCTGGATGACATTTGATTAACTGTGATTAGACTCGTCTAAGACGAGGCCACTGTGTTGATATGATATTAAGGCGTCAACTTGTCTGCAGTTTGACGTGTGTCCCAATAAGATCAAGATTGTGTTGTTCAGATATGGATGCAACTGGTTTCCTTAAATTACTGCTGGCCCTGAGTGACGTTGGCATTCTCTGTTGGTTCTGGCTCTCGTGAACATCTTAATAAATCTCTGTGCACCTGCGTCAGTTTCTCTGTGCCTTAATTAACAGCTGAATTGAATGCTACACCACTGCATAGTATTACCAGCCTTCACAGGTAAATAAGATCCTGAATTTTTACTTAACAGTTGACGTCCCTGGGTGTTTTTCTTGTTGTTTTTGCGTCGTTTTCTGTTTTGTGTCTGCTGGTCCATTTGCTGCGGTCCCGGATCGGGGGAGAGTAGCTCCTCACGGCCGCAAGTTCCATAGGATTTTCGGAAATCCGGCCTCGTGAAGGGGTGTCGGCGTCTGGACCGGGACATTGGCAGAACTCCGACGGAACCGCTGTGCTTTGGTGAGTTGATTTTGAAAATTTTAAATTTTAATCACTGACGTGTGGCGGTGCACTGAGGAGTTGTTTTTAGCTGTAGCCCCTGCCTGCTTCTGTGAGTGTGCTGTGTGGCCGTCTGTCCCTGACGCGTGCGTGCTCGTCCGTAGGACTCGTGAGCACGCCAGTTTTCTGTCCCTGGCTGGTGCCCGGTCCCAGAGGGAAGCTTAGAGAAAGTCCCGCCCAGGGTTACCGGCTGAAGGAATAGCCGGGCCGAAGGTCTGCGTAGGTCGCAGCCGAAAAGACAGATTTGTTGACCAGGGGTCATTTGGATTAGTACGGTTCGCGCACGGTGACGATCGTGCAGAGGCGAAAGACAGGTACCTGCACCTGAGGGGGCGGCTTCTGCGGACATAGAGCCTAGAATAGGTTCGGTGTTGAGACGCACGTGAAGAAATGGGACAGGCGGGGTCGAAGCAGCGGGGGGAAGAAATTGAGTTAGAAGGATATCTTTTTGATGACATGAGAGCCAGATACGGGGCTGCTTGGCAGGCGAGTGTGCGAACGTGGATTAAAGATTATGATTTCCCGAAAGCGGGCTCGTTGTCGCTGCGCGTTCTCGATCAGGTGGAAATGCCGTTGCGCATGTGTGAAGCGGAGCTTAAGAAAAAAAAGAAAATGAATACCGCCGTTTGGGAAAAATTAGAAAGTCACAGAGCGGCATTACAGGTATTCAGAGAAGAGGCTGAACGGAGACTTAAAAAGCAGGATAAAAGTAATCTTAATCAGCTTCCGTGTTCTGATTCTGCGCCTGACTGTGTTACCGTTTTGTCGGAATTGTCTAAATACGAGGCCAATAAGAATTTTATGCCCCAGAGTCAGAGTAAAAATTATATCCAGATCTGCTTGCTGAGCTTTCTGGCACCATCGAGCGGTTGGAAAAAGGTACTACATCCCTAACACCTACTACACCTCTGACAGCCAATTATGTAAAACTGGGACACGCCAGTTTTAAAAATATGCCCCAAATGACATTGTCTATTTCTGATTCCCCAGTAACTTTTTTAGTTGACACAGGTGCGACGATTCTGTTATTCGGGAAGCAGATCTGCCATCTGCACCGAAGCTGAGTGGCAGATATGTCCATTCTGTCTCTGCCACGGGACACGTTGTCCGTGAGAATTTTACAGTTCCACTGGGCTGTACCGATACTGATGGTAAGAAATTTAAACATTCATTTCTGTTCTCTTCACATTGTCCTGTGTCATTATTAGGACGTGATTTGATCTGTGAACTGGGGTTATCACTTGTTTCGACACCAGAAGGCCTCAAGGTAACTAAATTAGAATTAAATGATGTCCACTCGTTTGTGCAGTTGTCTGTCAGCACCCCGTTGTATGTGTATAATTGGAAACTCCCCGTGGGTGAAATCACCAGCCATCTGCTGCAGGCAGTGCGCGGGGTCGTTTCTCCCACGGGGACTGAGTTTGCCCCAAGCGGTTCAATTCATTGTACGTCACATTTGTCCCTGGGGCCTGATGCTGGTTATGAGCAGCAGTGGTACCGGGAGGGGACAAATTGTGAGAGATTGATAACACAACATCTGTACTGGTCAACGCACAAAAGCGCGTTGTCAGTGACCTTGACTCAAAGTCAAGGAGAATTGTTTACCGCTTGTGATTGTTCTGATGTGCATTATGATCTGCCTGCAGGGCGATGCAAATGTTTCAGGCGACTGCGCCCACATGTGGCCCTCTCAAAGGGCTTTGATGACACCTGGACTGACGTGGGCTCCTTTCTGACTAAATGTGTGGAGGCAGGTGACTGGGAGCCGACTCCTGACCCAGATGTTTTTTACAGTGCCGGCAGAAATGCATATCGTAAGTCGTTCATTTTGGGGACACACGTGACGCGGTGTGTTCACCTGATAGAAGATATGGATTTCTGCCTGCTTACTGATGTTGAGTTTGACCAAATACCAGCGCTCCAGAGCGTCCCGTCGACGTTATGGGCAAAAGGCCCACACGATGTAGGGTTAATCAGAAACGTTGAACCAGTTGTGATTACACCAAAGTCTGATTTTAGGCCGTCAACAACAATATCCGTTAAAAGCGGAGGCGGTGATGGGAATTACACCTGTTTTCGAATCTCTGCGCGCCGCAGGTGTGATCGTCCCATGCCCTGACTCTCCTGTCAGAACTCCGATTTTTCCGGTGAAAAAAAGTTGTGAAAATGGCCAGCCGACAGAGTGGCGCTTCGTGCAGGACCTGCAGGCCGTCAACAAGGCCGTGCAGGCCCGGGCGCCATCGGTCCCAAATCCATACACTATAGTTTCACAGATTCCTAGTTCAGCGAAATGGTTTTCTGTGGTTGATCTGGCTAATGCTTTTTTCAGTATTCCTATCCATCCTGGTAGCCAGTTTTGGTTTGCTTTTAATTTCAGGAATGAGGCCTGGACGTTTACTCGTCTGTGTCAAGGTTATTGTGAATCACCGACGATTTACAATGCTGCTCTGCGACGCAGCCTTGAACCTTTGGAACTGTCCCCTGGGACAGTAATGCTGCAGTACACGGACGACGTGTTGTTAGCGTGTCCCACACAGCAGCAGTGTGAGACCGACACGATCGCTCTTCTTCATCACCTGGCGAAGGAGGGCCACAAGGCCAGCCTGTCTAAGTTACAGTTTGTGTGAAACAGCATGTGAAATTTCTGGGACACTCTATTTCAGCTGATGGCAGATCGTTGTCACCGAAGCGGGTTGAGGCGATCCAGCGTGTTCCCAGACCCCTCACAAAAAGAAACAGGTGATGTCTTTTCTAGGAATGTGTTCATACTGTCGGATGTTTATCGTGGGCTATGCGGAGTTGGAGGCTCCCTTGACCGCTCTCATTCATGGGAAAGGGCTGGCTGCGCACGATAAGGTCAGTTGGACACCTGAGGCAGAAGAGGCTTTCCAGCGGCTGAAGCGGGCCCTCCAAACCACTCCGGCCTTGGGCCTGCCGGACCCCATGCGGCCCTTCACGCAGACAGTGAGTGAAAGGGAGGGGTTCATGACATCTGTTCTGTTACAGGAACATGGCGGGGCGTTGAGGCCTGTGGCTTATTTCTCTGGTAAGCTGGATCCGGTTGCGGCTGGGCTTCCCCGTTGTTTGCGGGCTGTGGCTGCTGCGGAGAAGGCCGTATATGCTTCACGCGATCTGGTAGGTTATGCTGATCTGACACTGTTGGTTCCGCATGCTGTGTCTATGATCCTGTTGGAGCAGAAAACATCACATTTGTCTGCTGCTAGGTGGCTTCGGTATCAGACTGTTCTCCTTGATTTACCGAACATAACTGTGAAACGCTGCAGTGTTTTGAATCCAGCCACTCTCATGCCAGGTCCGGAGGACGGCGAGCCCCACGACTGTGTGGCTGCAATTAATGAAGTTTGCACCCCGAGACCGGATCTTCAGGAGACGGCTCTGGTAAATCCTGACTTGGTTCTGTATGTAGATGGTTCAGCATTCAGGGATAAGCGCACAGGTAGGAACAGAGTGGGGTTCGCAGTCGTGTCAGACCATGAGGTCCTGGCATCCGGCTCCCTGCCGCATCAGTGTTCGGCCCAAGCAGCTGAACTGGTGGCTTTGACTGAAGCATGCAGATTGGCGAAGGGGAAGAGCGTCACGATTTACACGGACAGCAGGTATGGGTTCGGTGTTTGTCATGACTTTGGAGCGATTTGGAGATGTAGGAAATTTCTGAAGTCTGACGGGAAGCCTGTCCTGAACGCGGATAAGGTGAATGCTCTCTTGGAGGCCATTCTCCTGCCCAGTTTCATAGCTGTATGTAAATGTCCAGCTCACGTTAACGGGCCTGATCTTATTTCCGCAGGCAACGCTCGTGCGGATGCAGCGGCGAAAGTGGCTGCTCGTTCTCCTGTTAACTATTCTCTCGTCTCTGCAGTGGCTTCCCCAGGGGGAGATGACGTGGTCACGTCTCTAAGTGCGATGCAGACGTTCGCTTCCCCAGATGAGAAACGGTTGTGGCGACGGGCCGGCTGTGGTCTGGTTGATGCGTGTGGCGTGCAGGTGACAAACGACCATGTTTGCCTAAACATTTTTTCTCCCATTTTGCTAGGCTGACTTATGGGGTGGACCATGCAGCACCGGGGGGCATGCTGTCGACCTTGACTAAGTACTGGTTCACGAAAGGGTTCCTCTCTTATGCGCAGAGGCTCTGCAGCTCCTGCGTGATCTGTGCTGCCCACAACGCGAGAGGGGGAGTCAAGATGCCGCTGGCTGCTCATCCGCAGCCTGACAGGCCGTTTGAGTACATCATGCTTGATTTCGTTGAACTTTCTCCTTGTGAGGGGAAGAAGTACTGTTTGGTGATTGTTGATATGTTTTCGAAGTGGGTTGAGGTCTTTCCTTCCTCTAAGGCTGACAGTTCCGCAGTGGCGAGGGCTCTGCTGACGGAAATTTTGCCACGTTGGGGAATTCCATCTAGGATCTCCAGTGACAACGGCACCCACTTCGTGAACCAGGCCCTGGCGCAGGTAGGAAAATATTTGGGGTTTAGCCTCAAGAGACATTGTGCCTACCATCCTGCCAGTGGGGGCGCTGTTGAAAGGGAGAATGGTACTTTGAAGTCTAAATTGGCGAAGTGTTGTGCAGAAACAGGGTTGTCCTGGCTCAAGGCTCTACCGGTTGTGTTGCTGTACATGCGGATGCGTGTGCGGTCGAGGGCTAACCTGAGTCCGTTCGAGATCCTCTTTGGCAGACCACCGCCGATGGGAGTAGACGCACCAGATAAGTGCATCCTTCCATCAGCTGAATTGTGTGAGAACTCTGTGTTGTCGTATTGCAAGAATCTGCACTCTGTACTGACACAGATTAACTCACAGGTGAAAGCTGCCCAGCCGGTACCAGCGGGAGGATCTCTTCACAAGCTACGGCCAGGCAACTGGGTTCTGGTGCGGGACCTGGGTCGAAAGCATTGGAAAGCCAGGCGGTGGAACGGACCGTTCCAGATCCTGTTGACGACCCACACTGCTGTTAAGATAGCGGAGCGGGCGACTTGGATCCACGCCAGCCACTGCAAGAGGGTTCCTGGCCCAGTTCCCGACCCCTAGGCTGTTTTTCCCTTTACACCCTTACACCCTTACACATACACACACTGAGCTCGAAGAAAGAAGAAACAAAGGTGAAGAAAAGAAGACATTCAATATATACAGGACTGTTGTGTGCTAATCAGAGTTTAGGATGTTGCATGTTAAAATGTTTAGGATGTTGATTTTGTTTCTGTTATCAATTTTCTGTGTTTTTGGTTTCATGTACCAGGAGCCTGCTAGGTCACGGTCCACCCGAGATGTAGATGTAGGGGGTTCGTTCGTGAGTCGTAACATGCTCACGAAAAGGGGGGACTACCGTAGCAACGGATGGTATCGGGCGATGGTAACAACGGCTCGTGGATTGGGCGTGACAAATAGCTGTTACATTTGTTCGGCCTTACCTCATGCGTCTGACAGCGCTATTCCCCTCACTCCGTGTCCGCTCACCGGGGCAGAAACATTAGGGGTGTTAGTGGCGTTTACTGTGGGGATTAAGAGGGCGACTAGGGACGCTGGGGGTCGACTGAGGGTTGCAAACGTTTCAAGCCTGTTAAGCCAATGTAACGTGCACGTCCCTGATTATTCTGGGTTTATGATACGGTTTCCAAACGCTACAGGTCCTCCTTGGAATCCGAAGGTTTATGAATCTGTGTTTACCGCAAATCCGACACTTTACGAAGCTCCCGTTTGTTTTTCTCGATCGTGTTCTGCTCGTGGGCGGTTTCTGGGGAATAGTGAGTGTAAGCTCACTAGGAATGCCACATGCGGACGTCGGGACGGTGACGGATGTCCCCATCCCCACCTATCCTATTTGAACATCTCCGAGCTTCTCACTCCGATTGATAATCTGGGTGTTACTGATAATCCTCGAGTTCTATTCCCTAGTTCTGATGGATTTGGATGCTTGCGGCGTCATGTGTGGGTTTGTGGCAAACATGTTTATCAACTTCTGCCTCCCAATTGGTGTGGAACGTGTTATCTGGCTAGACTTCTTCCACATGTGGGTATTTATGATTCGCTGACTCATCATCATGCTAATTACCCTCATTATTACTCTACCCGCTCTATTTCAAAGCGTGAGGTTCCGGCTCATAGAAATCGTGTTTCAGTGGGGGCGAAAGTGATGGGGGGTTTGTTTCCTTGGTGGGGAACTGTAAAATTGGCCCATCAGATTGATGATCTGGTGATTGATCTGGAAAATCTTACTGCTGAATCCGCCGAGGGGTTTACTGAGATCACAACGGAGGTCCAAGCCTTGCGTAACATGGAGTTACAGGACCGCATGGCCCTAGATTTGATGCTGGCTGCCCACGGCGGCGTCTGCCATGTCGTAAGTGAAAGTTGCTGCACGTTTGTGCCTGATATTACTGATAACATGACTCATGTCATCTCACACCTGAATGGGTTGCTGCAGACGCAGCGCCAAAGGGACTCAGCGGAGTCCGGGGGGTTTGATCCGTGGACGTGGCTGACCTCAGGCTCATGGTACGGGGTAATTTTGAAGATGTTTACTCCAGTTTTGATTATTTTGGTTGTGTTTTTTCTTTTATTTATATGTGTGATTCCATGTATACGCCACATGATGCTAAAAGCAATGACGACATCTTTTTTGAGGGATCAGAGACCTGACCCCTTCCCCGATATCAACTGGGGCGGCGCACCTGCTGGTGCTTCTGAGAATTGAATGTTTCTTTGCCTTAGGTAGAATGTGGCCTTTTTCCCACTGGGTTTTTGGCCTAGATTAGAGTAGATAGTCTCTAGAGGTCTTTTGCCGTTCCCCTTATTTCCGGGAATCTGACAATCTAAATTATACCAAATCCAAAATTCAACTTCTAAATTTAATCAGTCCAATCATTTTAACCAATCAACAAGATTCCAATCTGAGCTGCAAACTCGTTACATAGCTGGGGACGGTGTTTGGCCGCTAGAGGGGGCACTTCCTATAGAGTAGACTGCGCACCATTATTCCCTGTTTAGCTCGCAGTTGTGAGCTGGGAACCGCGTGCTCTACTGCTGTGCCCAGATAAGCTTTCAGATATGCAAAGAAAATGAGGTGCAAAAAACAAAAGCAGGGATTGTGATATTAAAATTGATTTCAGGCTTCTGAGGCCTTCCTGACCTGGAGTAAAATCACTGACAGGGCTGGATGACATTTGATTAACTGTGATTAGACTCGTCTAAGACGAGGCCACTGTGTTGATATGATATTAAGGCGTCAACTTGTCTGCAGTTTGACGTGTGTCCCAATAAGATCAAGATTGTGTTGTTCAGATATGGATGCAACTGGCGAAGCAGAGGGCCATTTTACCCAACTGTCTTAATACCCAAGATGCCCCTGCGAAGCAGGGGCATCTTGGGTTACACCGCCCTCGCTATGGAAGAAAAAAATCCAAAAAAAAAAAAAAACGACCGAGAAAACGACAAAAAACGCGTTTTTGAAGGCGTATATTAGTATCCAGGATCGGTTTCCCTTTTTTTCTTATTATTATTATGTGCATGCCAAAGTAGTGGCATGCACATATTGTAATGCAGTAAAATGGCCCTCTGCGAAGCAGAGGGCCATTTTACCCAACTGTCTTAATTCCCAAGATGCCCCTGCGAAGCAGGGGCATCTTGGGTTACACCGCCCTCGCTATGGAAAAAAAAAATCCAAAAAAAAAAAAAAAAACGGCAGAGAAAACGACAAAAAACGCGTTTTTGAAGGCGTATTATTAGTATCCAGGATGGGTTTCCCTTTTTTTTTTTTTCTTATTATTATTATTCCGCATCATATTTTGTCCGTTAATAGGGCCATAACCGTAAGGTGCACACATGCATGAAATATATCAAAACGTAGGTCTCGACCGTGCGATGCGGGCTATTACTTTTCTCCGTCAAAAGTGTTACCGTGGCGACGCTAGACGCCAAAAACGGCGAAAATTGTCCCATAGAAATGAATGGGATTTTGCCGGATTCCGAGCAAATCTGCTCAAATCAGCTCAAACCCAGCCCTCTTTGGAGCTCTATAGCTCAGCCATATTTCATCACACAGACACGATTCGAAGTTTAAACGGGTCACAAGACTTTGACCTATGACATACTGAAGCCGTGTATTGTTGTGATTTACGGTCTTTGAGAAATCGCGATTTACGTTTTATGATTTTTACAAGATCTTCAAAAAACCCTCCTCACTCTAGTGATGTCATCACGCACTCTAGCTCCGAGGAGAGAAGAAAAAAAAAATTAAAAGTGCCTTTTCCTTTTTCACGTCCACTCCTTTTGCTCAACCTACATAAATTATACATCAAAACGTAGGCATTTTTGTCCTCTTTCAGATGATGTGACTTCTGTGTCTGTGTGGTGTTTAGTTTTCTTTCAAATCAACCTAGAGTTCGAGGTGATCCTTCCCGGTTCCTATATATTTCTATGGGGAAATTTTTCAAAAGTCTCGTCTGACAAGAAAAAGTTTAATGTTTTTTACACTGCCGTCATTTAAAAACCGTAGACATTTGAGAAAAAAGAAATATATCCCTGTAATGCTGAAAGCCTTGTGGCGCTCACGGTTCAAAAATTTTTTCAAAAACTCATTCGGTTTTTGAATTACATCCGTTTGTTCGGGACATGGAAAATCGGACTTTGACAGAATCAACAGCCTACTGCTCCAGATGGTAAATTTATACTTTTTAAAACTGCTCTAGTTTAAAAACGGAAAACATTTACGAAATAAAATATATATCACCGCGTAGCTGAAAGCCTTGTGGCGCTCACGGTTCAAGAATTTTTTCAAAAACTTATTCAGCCTTTGAATTACAGCCATTTGTTCGGACACAGAAATCCAGGTTTGGACTAACTAGACACAGTGTAATTAGGAGGTCGCTGCCTTTTTTTTCTCTCTCCCCCTCTCACAGACACACATACACACGCTGGAGGAGCCGCACATGTGACTGCCTCCTCTGAAGCCCCGCCCCTTTCTGCCTGGGGCGGGGCTTCCAGGCAGAAAATGGTAGTAAAATGGCCCTCTGCGAAGCAGAGGGCCATTTTACTCAAGTGTCAAGTGTTAGAAATAATATGTGCATGCCAATGCATTGGCAGCACATATTGTTATGCAGTAAAATGGCCCTCTGCGAAGCAGAGGGTAAAATGGCCCTCTGCGAAGCAGAGGGCCATTTTACTCAAGTGTCAAGTGTTAGAAATAATATGTGCATGCCAATGCATTGGCAGCACATATTGTTATGCAGTAAAATGGCCCTCTGCGGAGGGTAAAATGGCCCTCTGCGAAGCAGAGGGCCATTTTAATCAAGTGTTCTGCAAGCGGGCATGCACATATCAAAATTTCTCCGGAATTTTCTAGTTATGAATCATGTTATATTGTTTTTGGGTTTAATTTACATGTGCCGACGGCCTTACTCTATGGAGCCCCATTTGGTTCATAATTTAATGAATAAATGAGTGTATTATTATGAAATACAGGCGTTTATTATTAGAAAATACGTATCCATTATTATGAAATGTTTCCCATTATTATGAAATATATGTCTATTATTATGAAATATTTCCCATTATTATGGAAAAAAAATGTAATTATTATGAAATATATTTTTATTATTATTTAGTCTTAGTTTAATGCATAATATTTTATTTCAGAATGGCTTTTTTTTTTTTAATCTAAGAATGAGCTTTTACATAATAATGACATTTTGCCACTGGGTGGGACCAGTGGTTGACCTGCACGCGCATTGGCTGATCCTTCTCCATTCTACGCTCTGACATCGACTAGTTTTGGCCGTGAGGTCCCGTTAGCAGCGGGCCGTGGCGTCATCAAGGTGCGCTTCTAGTCCGACTGTAGCTATGGCAGCTTGGACTGGGCTACGGGAAACCTTGACCAGGTTAGCAGACAATATCGAAAATGATAATTTATCAGGTGATACTATTTTGACCCGATTTGACGATTCACTGTTCTGTTGCTTATACTTGAATGAAAGAGCAGCCAATCACATAAATGGTTCCTCCCTCTCTGCTGTGATTGACACACAAATCATTCTTATGAAAAGCGAAACCATTATTATGTAAAAGCTCATTCTTATGAAAAATGAAACCATTATCATAATAATGGGAAATATTTCATAATAATAAACATGCATTTCATAATAATGGGAAATATTTCGTGATAATAAACACCTGTATTTCATAATAATAGACTTACTTATTCATTGAATTATGACGCAAATGGGGCTCCATATATTTTGAATGTTGCATTTCTTCCTTTTATTTTCCTGTGAGATTCCATGCTTGCGTCACGTGGTGCTAAAACCAGTGATGCCTCTTTTGCATAATGGGAAACCTGATTCTTTCCTGACTTTGGCCGACGATCAACTGGGGGATGCACCTGTGGGTGTTTCTGGTGGTTGAGGACTGGTCATTCAGCCGTCTGGGTAGGTTGGCGTCGTGTTTTCCCGATGGGGTTTGGCTGTAGTCTAGAGTAGTTAGCCTCCAGGGGATCTTTTGTTATTCCTCTTATTTCCAGGAATCTGGTATGGAGCCCCGTTTGGCTCATAATTCAATGAATAAATGAGTCTATTATTACGAAATATAGGCATTTATTATTACGAAATATTTCCCATTATTATAATGGTTTCGTTTTTCATAAGAATGATTTGTGTGTCAATCACAGCAGAGAGGGCGGAGCCATTTATGTGATTGGCTGCTCTTTCATTCAGGCATAAGCAACAGAACAGTGAATATCGATAGTGGGCGAGAGGTGCAATGTATATACTCCAGGGCAGTAGGTGGCAGAATGCACCTCAGTTTACGGTTAAAAGTTGACATCGACTAAGAAACGTAGCGCGAAATGTAGGGAAAACTTGATTTTGACGCCATGGCGACAAGAGAGAGATCATTTTCTGACTTACTCCGAGAGGTAGCCAACAGGCTATCGATGTCAGAGCGTAGAATGGAGAAGGATCAGACAATGAGCGTGCAGGTCAATCACTGGTCCCGCCCAGTGGCAAAATGTCATTATTATGTAAAAGCTCATTCTTATGAAAAACGAAGCCATTATGTAAAAACTCATTCTTAAATAAAAAAGCCATTCTGAAATAAACTATTATGCATTAAACTAAGATTAAATAATAATAAAATATATTTCATAATAATTACATTTTTTTCATAATAATGGGAACTATTTCATAATAATACACATATATTTCATAATAATAGGAAATATTTCATAATAACAAACATGTATTTCATAACAATGGGAAACATTTCATAATAATGGATACATATTTCATAATAATTAATTTTTTTCATAATAATGGGAAACATTTCATAATAATGGATACATATTTCATAATAATAAACGCCTGTATTTCATAATAATAGACTCATTTATTCATTGAATTATGATGAAAACGGGGCTCCATAATCTGGCAGTCCAAATTGAACTAAAATTTAAGATTCAAACTCCAAATTCAGTCAGGCGATCAACCAATTCCAATCTGGTCCTGAGAAGCGTACGCATAGTGGGGAACAGCGTGCTCTAGTGCTGTGATCTAGATAAGCTTGTCAAGAAAAGTGGGGTACAAAACAAAAAGTGGGGATTGTTGGTTGAAAATTGCATCAGGTCACCGCGACTTGTATCTTATGTAGGATAGCTAACCCTGGACCCAGGCACTACAGCGGGCTGAGGAGAATGTAGGTCAAGGCTCAAATGTTGATAACGAGTGGTTAAATGACTGTGTTTTGCTCAGTTCAGTGTCTTGTACTGACAACCAGTTGTCTTCTATGCTGCTGTGAGTCCCTGACCATCTCTGCTGTATACACTGGAGATCAAATTTTACCTGCACCCTCTGTTTGATTGTCCAGTCAAGTGTTTAAGTGTTGTACATTTGATAAACTATTATACATTAATAGTGAAAATTTAAGCAACACAACAACACCATTTTTTTCCTCCCTTTCTGCCTAACTTTTTCCAGGTCAGAAGCTAAGCCTGTGTACCTTGAACATAATTTCCCCGGATGATGAAGGATGTGAGTCCAGATATTAGAAGTGGGTCATTTAAGCAACTCATCAAAAGTATCAGATCCACACAGCCTTAGATTTTTCTCCAGCCAATTAAGATTAATGTGGTTTAGCAGTAGCCTGGGTTCTTCTTCCATTCCAAATGTATTCAGGTGAAGGGAAAAATCACTTATAATAACACTTGCACTGTCAGTTAGCATGCAGCTGAAGTTTAGCACAATACTACCTAAACTCCAACATTTGGAGTTCAACTTATAGACAAGGTTGAATGGGATTGCCTTGTCACAACAAGCACAGGCTCAGTCGATTCACAGTAAAACTGTTGGGAAATCAGGCATGCATGAAGTTAAAAATATTATGTTTATTTGTATGCCACAGATTTTCTGGCTGCATGGCTATAAATGAGGGTAAATAATAGTATGTAAAGTAGGGATGCGCGCGATTAGTCGTCTAACCGATTAAACGTCCGCCCACTTTCTAGTCGGCACCAGAAATATTAGTCGTTTAAACCAATTTGTGTTTCATTCATGTACAAGGCCGCTTAACTGTCATACAGCCGCTAGTCACTAGCCACTAGTCGGGGCTACAGCGCCGTCAGACAGCAGACCCCTCCCCTCGGAAATGCTCGAGTAGACTGGAGTTTTAAAACGGCACGGTGGGAAGATAGTCTCGCAAAACCAGCACGGTTTGGCGGTACTTTAATCTAGAAAATTAAAACAAGGTAGTATGTAGACTGTGTCAGAAACAACTGGCATACAATCACTCGACTGGAGCAATGCGCAACCACATTCGACTCAAGCATTTGGATGTTAATCTGCACGAGACGACGGCTGCTGATGCTAGCGGTGCTAGCCACACTCAGGCTGATTTGACATTGTTTACCCGGAGACGTGTTCTCCCGTCCGGTCTGAGAGATTTTAGATGTTTGTTTAATTTTACACTCATATTGAACTGCGCATAGAGCTTAATAATTCAGCAGCAATTTATCTTTTTTAGATGTTACATTATTTGTTAACTTTAAGTGAGTTTTTGTCGGATGTGCAGTGTCGGATGTGTATATTCATACTGCACGGTGCAAAATGCTGCTCGTTTCGGTTGAAATTTAATTATAATTTAGATGTTTTATTAACTTGAAAGTGAATTAAAGCTATAATTTTTGTCGGATAAACTGCAAGATTCAATGTGTCAGAGGCAATTTATTTATTTTGGTGGTTAACGTTTGACTGAGTTGCCTTCATGTTCACATTCATTCATACTGCACGGTGCATAGTGTCTCATAGTTCAGCGGCATTTAAAATCCGACATGGTTGTTGAACATTTTGATTAAAGGCTTAAAGAACTCTTGTTACACACAATATTTTTTGGGACAATGTTTCAAATTCTGTTTCGATGTTTCAATAAATTGTGCTAAATTTACACTGTTTTCTGAGTGTTTTCCTTTTTTTTTTAGACTAGTTGACTAGTCTTAATTAAAATTTTCGTTTAGTCGACAGGGAAATTAGTCGCCAGGAACATCCCTAATGTAAAGTGAGATACGGGTCGTACGGTAAATAAAGTACTAAGGAAAAGAGTTTTTTTTTTTTTTGAATTGAATTTATTTCAAACATGTACATAAAAAAACATAAAAAACAGAAACAAACAATACAAACAGTAACAGCTTCATATACATATAAGCTCGAAAAAGTAGGAAGAAGTGCACACTTTTTCTTAGTTCTTACCCCTTTATAACTATGAATTTACACCATCGCCATTGCTATATCTACACAATATCCACATAAACACTACGTAAACATGCCTATTATAGAAAATACAATATATTATATAAATCTATATAAATATACACTATATAAACTACATAAATATCCTCATATATATATATATATATATATATATATATATATATATATATATATATATATATATATATATATATATATATATATATATGCTACATTAGTGCTGGGCGATATGGAAAAATCATATATCAGGATATGGACTATTTTATATCACGATAGCGATATATATCACGATATACCATAATAAAGTATGTTTTCAGTTATTCTCTGAAAAGTTTGACAAAAATTTCATTGCTTACTTTTCAACTTTATTTCGAAAGGACATTTAGCTGAACTGTCACAAACATACATTTTAGTGCAGCAAAAACAGGTCGGTTCAGAGGTACAGTAGCTTTCACATTTTTTTTAAAGTGCACAACAGTTTCTGAAAGGAAAAACACATTTTTGCACTGAAGTTCAGCTATAAAAAACAAACACAAATTATTTTTCAACTTTCTGAAATCTGTAACCTTGCAGTGCAAAGTTTGCAAACCAATATAAAGTGTCTAAAGTAAACACCAGGGTTGAAGAGAACTCTGTTTAAGGCATTAACCATGAATAAAAGTGCAAACATAAAAGGCTACTTTGTAGAAGTAGATATGATTCTATCAAATTTATCGTTGCAGGTTATTTAATTACATATTTGCTGTAATAATTGATAAAATTAGGTTAGAAACGATAGAAATGATAGAAGAGAAATGGCACGATACACACTTTTATATTGTCCCCACGATATATATTGTCATATTGCCCAGCACTATGCTACATACATAAAAATATACAACATATATTACATAACTACAACTATCCCTCCCAACATACAATATATACCACATAAATATTCATATAAATATCTAAACATATCTTAAGCAAGTATAATATACCATTTTCCCCTATTTTATTTATTTATCACACTCCTCATTAACCCATTTCTTCTTCCATATACCTGTTTATAAATAATTTATTGTATCTCTTTTTAAACAGATTTATGTTAGTACTTTGTTTCATTGCCTGCTCCAAACTCCACAGTTCGATATGCACATGCTTTTCATTGTTGTTCTTACTTTACGTTTTCTAAAATTTAGTTCTCCCCTTAGATTGTAGCCTCCTTCTCTCTCTGTGAACATTCCTCTGATATTTTTTGGTAGTAGAGTTCTAACGATTGATGTGAAATTTTTGACAGCACAGCAACTAAGATGAAGTTTACCATCACCAACACAATATACTACATGTACTAATGACAGAGCAACAGGATTTGAGAGGCAATGTGACTTTCTTATCCATATTACATGATCATAAAGGCATGCTATACAGCCATCTATTTCTACTAGCCATCCATGAAAGTGAAAACAGGCTGAAAATTTGTAATGGTTTTCCTCCTACACATGTAGGTAGTTGCTGTATTACCAAATACGTGTTTTGGCTGCATACAGTTGATACCATGACACCAAAGTCAGCAGCACTTGCCGTTCCCTGGCCTTGCTGTTGTTTACACCTTCAACAGCATGTCTCTGTGTTATTTTCCAGTTATGGCCATATAGGAGGGAAAGATATTATTCACCCAGAGAGGCAAAATCTTGAAGTGAACTATTGCAACTACGTCATCGTTTCTGAACGCTTTGGGTTCTGTTCATCCATGTTAGACCGCAACAGTTGTTGTCATAAAGTGAAACAGGGTCTGCAGCTAATTCGAAATTTTCCATTTTCCATTGCTGACTTCACTGGATAAGTGTGGCTGTCAGGTGCAACCATACCAAAAGTATTAATGAGAACATAGCCTAAATGTCCTCAGTGCATCAGTAGTAAAAATCGACATTATTTTTTTACATTATAAAAGAAACTATTGTAAATCTCTTTTCCTGCATATCCATTGTGTCAATTGCAGATGGTGGCTTTCTGGGACGCTCTTTGTCTTTTTTTTTTTCCTTTTAATATAACTAGTCATTTTACTCACCTGTTGCCAGTTAACCTTGAAATATTCTATTATTTCTCTTTTCTCTTTTTGCCGCTTATCTTATTATTAATTGTACTGTTGTGTTGCATCATTTGTGAAATGAGATAATATTTTCTACTATCATGAAACACACTTAAATTATTCAGGGTTATGAACATTTTTTATGAACTTATTCCCATCCTAGTTTAATGTCAGAATCTTGCTTTATTTTCATTTCATATCGTCATCTTTTTCTGCAGAGATATCAGCATTATCAACAATGTAATGGAATGTCATATTTCATTCAGCTCTTGGTACTCACACTGTATTTCACAGGAAATATATTTTCAATGTTCTTTTCTACCTTCTACTAAACTAGTTCAGCCAAAATTATGAATCAGCTTTGGAGAATGTCTGCTTCTGTAATGTTATTTACTTTTTATTTACTCTGCTTTGGTATTTATATCCAACTTCTGCGTTACCCCCCCCCCCCCCCCCCCCCCAAAAAAAAAAAAAAAAAAAAGCTTTAAAAAAAACCCTTCCGTGCACGTATTTGAAATGTGATAATTAACTGTCCAACAACAAAAATATAATAAATATAATACTAATAAGTGCACTAAGATTAACGTAAATTAAAATTATTGACAATTCACTACAAACAAAACCCAAATTGAAAATGTAGTCTCCGAAAATCTCAAAAACTATTGGCGTGAACCGCGTCTTCTTGGTCTGGGGGATGTAGTTTCCTTACCATCAAAAGTCTTCCAATTCAAATGTTTTCTTGTTGTGACTAAAACTTCATATCCCATGTTTCAGTGCGGGAAGCACGTAGACCGAAGGGGACGAAGCTCACGAGGACCGTCTCTGGGAGTGCTGAGTCGAACATCCTCTCAGGCTTCAGAACCGACAGGAACCAGCTGCTGAATTTTCAACCGAGTCGGAAATAAAACATTACGCTTCGAATTGAGACTGTTCTGATCGCTCGAAGAAGCAACCCCAACATTTGGGTTTTCAGCGGACATTTACGTGGACTAAGACCTGCGCAGCTGAAATCTCACTAAGCGAAAATCCAAGACCCACGATGGACCCGAGAGACACTGCCCCTGATTCCTGGGAACAGGAGGACGATGTGGAGGCCACGATCGACGGACAACTTGAGCCGGCGTTCACAACTCTGAACGTGAATGCTAAACCGTTTGTGCCCAACGTACACGCAGCCGAGTTTGTTCCGGCATTCGCAACGAGAACACACCCGGGAAACCCAGATACTGCTGGTGAGTTCAAAGTCACGTTGGGGAACTATGTTAGCTTGTAGCTAACAGTAGCCCAGAAGGGTAGTTGCTAGCTTACTAGCTGCTGTATAGACATGCGCTTCTTAAAACCCAACTAGCTTTCCAGCTTTGTTGTTATTCACTGTATTTGTGTTTTAACAGTATGCTCAGCGCAACATATTTTTAACTGTCGCTGTTACGGCTTGTTCAGCATTGTTACAGTAATTTAGAAAGTCAACCTTGCCGGCGTTCACATGTTCCAACCAACTGGCCTTAAACGGCTACCATGTTCGCTCGTTGGTGCGGTTACACATTCAGTACTCGTGTCTCTCAGTACATAAGGGAACTGAAGCGGTATGATAAAGTAATAACATACGCTTATATACATCCTTGTTGAACTGTGTAAACACACTAACTTTATTTAGAACTTAACGCTAAACTCATTCGCGGTAACATACATTTTCTGTGACGTGGATGTTCTGGCGTTGTCTCGGTCGAGTGTGTAGTAAAATGTGCCACTGGACTTTAGTTGCCTAATTTTTGACATGGTTGACATGAAAAACCTGTAATCTTCTAGGCCAGCCATTCCCAAACTTCAGAATACCGAGGCCCAACTTGAAATGTGAAAAATCTCTGCGGCCCACCGAAACCTTTTAATCACAACTGTGATCAACATACAGGACTAGGAACCATGTTCCGATATTGATGTAAGGGGTCAACAAATAAGGTGACACCTGTCATATTAAGTTAAGATGACAGTAGAATAACACTTAACTGGGTTGTTTTATTACTTCTTAATGTTTTTTAATCATGTCATGAATATTTTACAAGATTTTTAAAAGATTGAGGATTTAAAACATATTTGTTTAATTTTAATGACCTCTCACGGCCCACCTGCAGTACCACGATGGCCCACACTTTGGGAATCACTGTTCTAGGCTATACATAGAGGGGACTCTGAGTGGACATTTTGACAGCCACTATTTGGAACTCAAAGCAAATGTACATTACTGATTTCCGAGCATCTGTTCTAAATCTGCTGGGCAGTTGAACAGGCAAATTAGTTTACATTCATCCATTGTTTTTTTGCAGTTTCCAGTGAGAAAATATCAACCATGGAGGTGTCGGAAGGCACGGGTATGTATGAAGTCTACCTCAGCGTTGTGGTTTAGTATAGTGTTGGATCAGAAAAGTGTAGAGAGCGCAGCTCTGTCACAAACTCATTGGGGCTAGTCGCTGTCATGTTAAAGACACATCTTGGCTTACATACTAGCACACAGATACAATTTTACTTTAAACCTATTTCAATCCTGCCTATGAGCCAACGTGGTTCACTTTTGACAGCCTTAAGAGGTTCTTGCCAGGAGAACTGGCCCCTGAGTAAGGCCAACATTTGTAAATGGTCGGCATTCAGTTATTATTTGTACGCATTTCAATAAAGAACATTTTAATTGTGTTTATTTGACCACTGCTTAGAAACCCAGTTGAAAACAATATTGGTAAATGTCATTTATTGTTGCTCCATTACTTCTGATGGAATAAAACAAATTCTGTGACTGGATAAAAATCACTCTGTCCTCTGTGATCCTTGTTAAGGTTAAACACTGGTCATCTACAGAAATGAACAATTCTGCATATTCAGCTCCACTTATCTTTTGTTTGTTTGCTTGGCTTTGTTGGTTACTTATCTTTGTGTATGTCATTCTTGTCCATTCACTTTTATTGGGAGTTTTACATGATCACTTTTAGGATTCGTGCCATTTGGGGGTAAAAATGGAAAAGTCATAGAATTTGAAAATGAGAATTTCCAAGCCCGGAAAGGTATGGGTTTTTATTAGGTATGGAATCTTATTAACACCCATAAGGGTTTTGATAGTTGCACCATGTGGTGTTTAATGATAATGATGATAATAATAATAGTAATACGGGGCTCAAAATTGTGACGGTTTTGGTCACACATGCATCTAAAATTTTATCTGTGCAACTATCTGTGATTTAAGTCCTCCGGGAAAGATTCAGGGTTTCAGGTGTTAATAAAATATGTCAACTCTCACTCACACCGACACAAGAAAACTAACACAATGCATATATATCTGACTTTAATAGAGTTTGCCAAATTACAGCAGACAGTTGGAAGGGGGGAAAACTAACCTCAAAATATATTTGGGAGCATTTCTGTGAGTGTAAATAATTGTTTTCGTGCAACCATTTCTATGTGATCTCCCACCGTATGTGTACTGTATTTGTTTGATGTGAGCTTATGGTAATCATTCTAAACAATCTCGTCATCTTGACATTGTTAACTTCAATGATGGTTTTAGATTAATTAATATCAGCCTTCTATCAGTCCCATTTTTCTGTCATGTGACAGAGAGAACAATAACAGATCTCTATCATTTTTGGCTGGTAAAGTACATGATGGTGGTACAGATAGTGATGTTGATGGAACACCTGCAGCAAAGAAGTCATATGGTTTTTAACGAGACGCCTAAAGGACTCAGCAAGAGTCCAGCGGTATGAACTATGTGGTACGCTGTTATGCCAAGAATTGCATGATCTTTTTAAAATCTTAAACACAAGGGGGAACATGAGTGTCATGTTGTAGAGGAGGAGGAATGTCCGGTCATTTTAGCTGAGCGCTTCCTGGCAATAACGACGAGCTGGGAAAACGTTGGTCTCAGATTCTACTCACTTTAGGAGTAAGAGCTCAAAAAAAAGTTGGAGAGCCAAGATAAATAATGCAGCGACAAGTGTTTGTCAAAGAAGGACTGTGAATTAGATGTGATTGTTAAAGCTTTTGTCAATGAGGATTAGGGGTGAGTATTGGCAAGGACCTCACAATATGATATGTATCGTGATACTTGGGTCACAATGCGATATTATCATGATAATGCGATATCGCAATATATTGCGATATTCTACCCAGTTAATATCAAAATTTAAAGTAGAGATGAAATATCAAGTTGCTGTATATGTTCATCAGATGATATTTATCATTCAGAGGACAAATTGAGTCAAAATTATTTGCTTCAAAACAACCTATTTATTGTTTATTATTAGTGTTGTTGCACATTTAAGTGAATGAACAAATTTTCCTAAAAAACGATATTAGGAGCCGAAAAATCAATATTATATCAGGCGGCCGAAAATCGCGATATATCGCCAAATCGATTTTTTTTTTCACACCCCTAGTGAGGATGCTGGTTAGCCACGCAGCTCAGTTGGTTGAGCTGCGTTTATACTTGAATGGAAAGTGCTTTCAAATTTAAACCCATTTTACAGCTTATGAGGAAAATAATAAACATGACATGGAAATGAGAAGTCATGTTGGTCACCATTGGTTTTATAGCCAATACAATCCACCAGCAGTCGCTACATCTCTGTCGTCACTGATGTAGACACCAACTTGTTCATCAAAATAGTATGTGATTATTGCATATCTCCATCCTACTTGGTGGATTACTAATCAGCATCCTGGTTGGGCATGTAGAGGTTCAAAGATGATTGTGAGGACGTAAGGTTTTTGCTTTTTAAAGTTAATTTCCAGCTCTTTAATACACGTGCTTAATTTAAGATTGATGTGGGAAAATGTAATGTCACTCTGAACATTAGAAGCAATTGGACATTTACTGATATAATCTCTACATCAGCGTTCAGAGTATCAATAGGGGTGGAGATGAGACGAGACCTGAGAAATCAGAACAAGCTAGCACCATCCCTGGCTTCACTTATAAATATAAGGTGTGGCTCATGGAAGTTCAGGCTGCTAGCTTAGCACACAGATCCAAGAGCACTGCACTAGGGAATCTAAAATGGCATATTAGCCAGTCATCATCATCATCATCATGGGCGAGGAAATCTTCATGGTCTCTAAAACTTTCAATCCTAACATTGGCCTAAACCTCAAGGAGTGATGCAGCATTAGCATTAGCCTTGAGTGTCAGCGCACTGTTAATACGTTTACTCAGCAATTACACTGATTGCTGCACACCTTGTCGCAATTAACGCATCACTCAGTGCTATACACCAGTCTAGTATATAATCTGAACATATTGTGCTGACTATGGAATAGTAACAGCTCAGTACAGGAGCGCATGTTTAATGCTGCATGCTTGATTACGTGGATCAACAGGTCTGAGTGTCCCTCATCTCCAAGGTTCAAAATTTGCGTACAGGTACACACATTCTCCCGTCAGGTTCTTTTTTTTTTTTTTCTCTATAGATCACAATTTTGCATGGGAAGTGACGTGCGCAACTTTGAGGCCGTGTTTTGTGCACAGACAACATTTCTAAATGAGGCCCCAGGACCCAGAGCATGCCAGATATGTTAGTAATCTCATTGGTGTTTTACTGGTGTGAGTGTTGAATAAATATTTAAATAGTTCGTTGATTTTTGTTTCCAAGTGGTAAATCTTGACATGGAGACCTGATCTTAAATTTGATGTATATGTAAATGCTCTTACTTTCACTATTAAACAGCCCTGAGTTCTACTGTTGTTCTTCGATTTGATCTCACCAAATGTTAATCGCTGATCACGATCATTGAGGATTTATTTCCGGCCACATTTCCTCCTGGAAGACGATGGGTCCCCACTATCCTTCCAGATTTTAATAACACGTTGGACAGTTCTGAACCCAGTTTTGGTAGTTTTTGCAATCTCCTTAGATGTTTTCTCTGCTTGATGCCAATGATTGGACCCTTCTCAAACAGACTAACATCTCTTCCACGACCACAGATGTGTCTTTGACATGGTTGTTTAGGAAATGAGAAGCAGCTCATTGCACCAGTTGGGGTTCAATAACTTGTTTCCAGCTGAAAGGTAATCACCCATGCAGTAATTATCCAATAGGACGCTCAGACCTGTTAGCTTAGTTAAATCCAGGTGGTGACTTTTTTTTGGGGGGGGGGGTCCAGGCAGTGTAGTTGTTCTACCAACACTGTGGTTAGTGTAATTTTATTCTGTTGTCATTCTACCAAAACCTATTGACTACAGAAATGTTACCAGCAGGTTAGAACAGGTCTATTCTCACCTTGTTGAATCCGGTTTTTCTTGTTAACACTGTAAGTTGATAATTCAGAGCAAGTAATTGGTCTGTAATTTATTTTTTATTTTAATATGTGTTTCATGCTAGGGTTTCTCTGCCTTGATTGCTCTCAAATACATTTTTGGATTAAGTAGATTTAACTGAAAGAGTAAACATTTAATTTATTGGGAGCCTTACGCAACAGCAGACCAGGTACTTGCTTAACTTTTGGTATTACTACGGAGGTTTTAAATGATACAGTTTCTGCTGCTATTGGCTGAAATTTGAGAGAAAGTATTTTAAGCATGGGACAATTAAAAAGGAGACTAAATGATGTGCGCTGTTCTGAATGTGCAGTTCCTGTAGAGAACGGTGATATGGAGATGGTCACAGAGGAGCCGTGGGATCAGAAAGACACAGAACCGAGTGAGGAGGAGCCAGGAGGCCGGGACCGGGGTCCAGGAGAGCCAACGACGACGGAGGAAACCGCTCAAGAAATGATGGAGGAGGAAGAAGAAGTGTCGGTGCCAAAAGTTACATCTGTACAACCAGATGCCCCCAAGAAAGAACACATTAATGTTGTCTTTATCGGACACGTAGGTCAGTAAAAAAAAACACCTCTCGGTTGCTTTTATTGACTTTGTGATGAAAACAGCTTATTGGAGGAATTTTGTAGAAATGTTATATCGAAGCCAGCATTTATCTGATTTCTTGGTAGCATTGCTGGTCTAGAAAGCTCTAGATATAAATGTAGACCTGAACATTTAATAATAGTAAGATTAGCTCTGTATAACAGTTGAGAAATGCCATGAAAAGTAGGGGAGCAAAAATTAACAGCTATGAATTAGAATCCAGTTTTCAAGTTGAAGATGAAATGAGATCAATATGCTGGTATCTGTACCAAAAATGACCAAAAACTGGTTAATGATGTGATTCTACAGTTTAGGCAATCTCTTGTTTTCTGTAAAACCTGTAATTCACGGAGTCAAAGTGAGACAACACTGTGCCATATAAACAGCATTTTAGCTGGCATCTGCTGGACAAAGTTTTTGGGAAGAGGGTTAATGAATCATCAGTTGCATCTGGAAATATCTGGATTTTAAAGTGAAGATGGAACCTTTTTTGGGGGGGCTTTAGAGCACATTAGATATGATTCTGTTAATTGACATTTGCAGTAGTAAAAACTACATTGGAGAACAGTTGTAAACAGCTCAAGTGCACCGTCAACCATAGGAAGACGGATTAAAACATGCAGGAAACAGGATAAAACTTACCAAAATAAAAGTTAAAACATTGCAGCATACTATAAGATTAAAAATGTTATTGAAAGAAGTAATAATATATAACCAATAAAAGACGATTTCCAATAATGTTTCAGGTGGTTTAAAGTGCAGTGCAAAGACTAAGTGGGAAGAAATTCTTATCTTAGCGAGATGGAGTACATTTAATTGATCTATATTGTTTCCCTGAAGGGCAAAGGTCAAATATCTCAGCAGCAGGATGAACAGATGGGTCATTTACAGAAGTCTGGATTTATAAATGTCCTTCAGCCTACTGTCCTCCTGAATGTACAGCTCTGTTCAAAGCTTTCTTTTCTTTAACAGTGAGATTTCCAAACTATAAAACGATTGAGCTGGTGAGAAGGCTTTTAATCGCGCTTTAATAAAAGTTCGGAAGTATCTATTGTTAAAGGTGAATCTCTTGATTTACATTTAAAAAAATGTGTCTTTTTAACAGTGACATTAGTATTAAGATGCCAGCTTAGATCATTTGAAAGTCAAATTTGCAACATTCCAAAATCTCTACATCAGTGCAATTAACAATGATGGGAAGAATACCACCCAAAAGCCCAAAGTGACCCTTTTTTAAAGAAAAACAAAACGACACATTAAATATCTTGCCCATGTCAATTATTTAAATGATTTAAAATATGTTCTTGTAATTTGTTGCATTTCTGAATAGGTTCTCTGATATATAGTATAGATATAGTTCAAAAATTAATGTTGCACAATGTTGATGCCAGTTGCCAAGCTTGCCAACTGGTATAGTGTCGGTACAACACCATATATATATTGAGCCAAGATCCAAAATCTGAGAAGCAAAACTTCATCTTAAAGTAGTTTATATGTTCCTGATGTTTTGTTATTGTTCACACAAGTTTTATTTTTATTTATTTATTTAATTTTTTGCTCCCAACAGTTTTGTAGGTGGTGATAGTCTGGAGCTACACATGTACAGGTTGTAGCTCACCTAGAAGGAATCGTGCGATAATAGTTGAACAGTAGGGACAATGTGCAGCTAAATCCTGCTCTTAGATCACATTGAACTGGAACCAAATGAACTGAGTAAAAACTTTTGTCCAGCAGAAATGGAGGCTCGCTACATTAATTAGGGGTAATGTAAACCGCTTTCTCTTTTGGTAGCCATTGAGCAACGAGGTCCAGTATCTGGCACCTGGTCCCACATCCCCCACTTTCTGATTCTCAGTCAGAATCTGTTTATATTTGAAAACGAGAGAAAGAAAAGCATCACAGAATATATATATATATATATATATAAAATATATATATATAATATATATATATATATATATATATATACACACACACACATGCCATTGCGTAAATATCATAAACTGGTGGTGGTCACTTGGTCGTTATGTCTTTCAGTTGTACACACATCAAAGACATTCAGTGACGTCGCAAAGCTAACGGCTACTTGATTTCTAATAGCCCACATATCTGGAGCCGTTGGGGGAGTTGATCATTGAGCGAGCCAGCCCTGGCTTGATGTCACCACTGTTGATTTCTTTGCTCTTGACTTTTGTTTTTCGCATGACCATGCCTTATTTCCCATATGTGTTTTGCTGAAGCAGTTTGGTCAGAGACCAATTGGGTCGCTGAGTTGCTGTCAGATTGTGTAGTGTTTGATCAGTCATGTAGCGTGAAGCTCACACTGACTTCACGTCTCCCAGTTATAAGGTAGCAAGTCCTGTGGTCTGAACAGCCTCTGAAAGCTGTCTATAGTGAAAAAGAAAAGTCAAAGTTTTATTTAACCTTATTTGTACATTTTCCCAGATGCTGGAAAGTCCACAATTGGAGGACAAATTATGTAAGTATTACTAGTTACTTTTTGTGAGTGAGAGGACATTTTTGTACTTTTACATCATTTTGACATCCTGACTCTCTACCAGGTATCTAACGGGTATGGTAGACAAAAGGACCTTAGAGAAATACGAGAGGGAAGCAAAGGAAAAAAATAGAGAAACCTGGTATGTGGGCCAATTTCTGTCTTTTATCTACATTCTGGAAAACGTTTAATGAAAAATGAGTGCTTGTTTATTTACTTACACACAAAGTCACTTAATGTGATCAGAATTTACAGTTGTGTGTTCATCCATGACTGTTAGTTTCGGTATAGTTTATGGTATAGACCAGACCGAATGGAAAATACATATTTTTAGTGTTGAAGACAAAGTTAACGCATCACGTTGTTTGTTTGGAGGTATCTGTCTTGGGCTTTGGACACTAATCAAGAGGAGAGGGACAAAGGCAAGACTGTGGAGGTGGGCCGAGCATACTTTGAGACAGACAAGAAGCACTTCACCATCCTAGATGCTCCAGGCCACAAAAGCTTTGTGCCCAACATGATTGGAGGAGCATCGCAAGCAGACTTGGCTGTTCTGGTGAGTAAAGGAAGTTGCAGAAGAAAATAAATGAACTCAGTTCTCAAGTAGAATGTTTGATATTATATGCTAGAATAAATTAAAAAGATGTCCGTGCGCAGTTAGTTGAAGCAACTCTCATCACAAAAGTAAAAAGATGCCAAAGTGAGAGTGAGAGATGTATAGCGAGACATCACCCTGGCTAAAATCCTGTTGCCCATCCAGAGAAATGTCCCAAACAGCTCCTTAAAGCAGCCATTTCCAAACTTCAGAATACAAGGCCCAATTTGAAATGTGAAAAATCTCCGCGGCCCACCGAAACCTCTTGTCACAACTGTGATCAACATACAGGACTAGGAACCATGATCCGATATTAATGTAGGGGGTCAACAAATAAGGTGACACTTGTCACATTAAGATAACATGACAATAGAATAACGCTTAATTGGGTTGTTTTATTCTTTTTAATGTTTTTAATCATGTCATGAATATTTTACAGTAATTAAAAACATATTTTGAAAAGATGGAGGATTTAAAACACATTTGTTTAATTTTAATGACCTCTCATGGCCCACCTGCAGTACCACGACGGCCCACCAGGGGGCCGCGGCCCACACTTGGGAGAAAACAGTCCAGTCATTGCATTATAGTGAAGCCAGGCTTTTTTTCAAATATTTGGGCACAACAAACTGCTATTTCCTGTCTTTTTTACTGTTTTTCTACAGCTGGACATCAGTCATTGCCAGGCTGGGTAGAGAAATAGCCTGTGGTTCACTTTAGTTCCAGTGATTTAATGAGCAGCTCCTGTAAACTGTTGCCTTGAGGATACCTTCAGGATCGCTGCATTCAATCCAATCCTTGCAGTATCTTTTCCAACACAGTGTGCATCTATCTTGCATGTAATTTGTGTTAAAGTAAAAAAAAAAAAAAAAAGGGCGTAAATGGTGACAAAACAAAAAAAGAAACAAAATTTGAATGACCGATAGACGTTAAAAAGAGAGATCATGTGACCAGTCAGCCATTGAGAAGTTCATAAAATGAGTAAACATGAGTACAGTGTACCCTTGCCTATTTACAATTCAAGTTTTTTTTTCTTCATAATGTATTTCAATCTGTGGTAGTCCGGGCAATTTTGTGAATTTCCTAGGCCATTTTTAAGCAGAAAAACACTCACATTCACCCTAACTGGTAAATAATTTTAAAATAACAATGTTGGTTAATATGAAATTAAAAACAATTAGAAAAGAGATATAGTATATAATATATTTTATTACCTTAAATGTTATTGATTAGTCATTACTACATTATTACTGTATTAATGAGTAGGAAAGTATATTTTAGCGTATATAATATCATACATGGGTCTTTTAAAACTGCATCAATAATTCGCAGATTTTTTGAGATTCGCAGAAGGAATAACAAGGGTATACTGTATTTATGTAACTTGTGGCATCCAAAGAGTTTAAGGATGTTTTCTTTCACCTAATTAAGTAATAGGACTTATTGACTGTGTTGTCCCACAGGTTATCTCTGCCAGGAAAGGCGAGTTTGAAACTGGTTTTGAGAAAGGTGGACAGACACGGGAACACGCCATGTTGGCTAAAACGGCTGGTGTCAAGCACCTGATAGTTCTGGTGAATAAAATGGATGATCCTACAGTTAACTGGAGCCTGGAGAGGTGGGTGGATGGAACATGTTGATAGTTTTATCGACCAGTCCAATACACAGCAGATCATGAGCCCAATTTAAGCAAAATCTGATCAAAATTACTTCAAGGGTGCTTTGAGATTTTGAGTGTGTGTGTGTGTGTGTGGTGTGTGTGTGAGGAGGAAATTGGGTTGTCAATATGTTTTATTTTATGATTTTTTTTCCTATCTTTTTTTTTTTTTTGACTGGTCAGTTAATTCTCACCTAATTGTCATTTAAAACTTGTCATCAAGACAACTGAATGTAAAAATCTATAATCTTCATTCCACATGGTGGTAAATGTACCAGGTGCCATAATTGTATTTAGAACTGTTAGGATCAAATACTCAGAAAGATGGGCAATGTTGTAACTTTGCGTCAGTGGAGTCTTTATTTTTCCTTTTGAGACACTGAACATAAGCTTGGTTTCCACTAGTGGGGGTTCAGCGCCACCATTATGCATTATACAGAAATTCAACAATAATCTCAGCTCATCCACTGTTTATCTCATCATTTTAGTTTTTCTTTTTATTAGTTTGTCTTGGTTGGCTTCTTCTTTTCTTTGTCAGTTGACACAGTGAAAGCAGTGCACAACTGCCACTGGCATCTTAATAGTTTACATGCAGCTGGCTCTGTCAGCATAGATGGAAACATGACAGCCTCCTAGTTTTACCCAGAACCCCCACTAGTGCAAACACACAAACACATCATGAACAGCATTTAGAGAAGTTGGACAAAATCTTGACCATCAGGACATATAACAACTGATTATGAAAAGTGCAGTCGCCTCTGTAAATGGTAAATGGGCTGCACTTATATACCGCTTTATCCACACCAAGGTGCCCTCAAAGTGGTTTACAATGGCCTCTCATTCACACCAGCAAGGTGCTGCCAGACCCTGGCAGCACCTTGGTTGACCCGCTCTACCAACTGAGCTACAGCCACCCTACATTGTTTGTCCACATTCATTTATTGTGATTGTGTCCCTCCACTATTTACCAGAACAACTAAGGCTAAGTTCACATTGCAGGTCTTTATGCTCAGTTCTGATATTTTCTTTGCCAAGATATGATTTTTGTGTGTGTGCACGTGTGTACGGGTGGTTGTTCAAACCAGTATCTCATGACGCTGGTGTGAACTGGCTACTGCGTTGAAGTGACCCGCATGCAGAGAAAGACGAAGAGCATTATGTTGGTTAGAGGTGTGAAAAAAAATCGATCTGGTGATATATCGCGATATTCGGCCACCCGATATAATATCGATTTTCAGCTCCTAATATTGATTTTTTAGGAAAATTCATTCATTCACTTAAATGTGCAAAAACACTAGAATATTGCAATATATTGTAATATGATATATCGTATCGTGACCCAAGTATCACAATGCATATCGTATTGCGACGTCCTTGCCAATACTCACCCCTAATGTTGGTTGTGCAGAAGAAGTGAGCCTGTATAGTTTTTGAAGTTTTTGTGTGGTGGAAGCCAACATATTGTAATGAGGAGAAGACTGAGAAAATGGAGACACAACAAGAGACATCAGAGACATGACAGTGATGTTGGAGGCAAATGAAATGCCACTGGACAGTTCACACTGAAGCTGCACTGTAAAACATCAGATACAGTTTTGGACCACATATGAAAGTGGCCCAGGTCTTATGTTGGGAGCAAAAAAAAACAAACAAATCTGATTTCAGTCATTTTTGCAGCACTGTGAATGTAGCCTCAGTCACAGCCAAGATACCTGCAGGGCAACCTCCTGGTTTCACCTTTCACCATGTCAACGATTTCTAAGACATGAACAAGAAATATTGAGTCTGGATAAACATCTGTAAGACGTTTGTTCCTCTCAAGATGGTTAATATCGTTTGTTTTGTCTCAACTCTTAGATATGAGGAATGTAAAGAAAAACTTGTGCCATTTTTGAAGAAAGTTGGCTTCAACCCAAAGAAAGACATTCACTTCATGCCATGTTCTGGGTTGACGGGGGCCAACCTGAAGGAGCCCACTGAGATGTGCCCCTGGTACACGTAAGTCTCTCAGTTTCTGCTGTCAATATGGTGGCGATGATGTCAGAATTTCTTTCTGTTTCTGATCAATTTATTTGTTTTTTCTTGACATTGTAGAGGCCTACCATTCATTCCTCACTTGGACAGTTTGCCAAATTTCAACAGATCAAGTGACGGCCCGGTCAGATTGCCCATTGTAGACAAATACAAGGTAAGAATTTGTTGGATTTATTTTTTTCCTTGATTATACGTTTTACCTGTTAAACAGTGTATTAAAAAAAAGACAAAATAGGTCACTTCTGTCTGTTAAACGTTCCTTTATTAATTAATAATTATCAATCAAATTGGAACAGTGCTATAAAAAAAATTTAATAAAAGTAATGTTTTTGTTGGTAACATCAATATTAAACATTGACAAGTGGCATGTTTAATGCCTTGTTTGCTAAAGATTGACATCCTGAGCTCACTATTTGTTTTTAAACTAGACTGTGGTCTCTGTTGAGTTTGAGTTTGCCTTAACCAGGATTTTTTAAATATCTTTTCTCTAACTCAAATGGAAGTCAAGAACAGATTTTCTTTCTTTTTATAAAATAAAACAAAAGAATGATTAGTTTGTTTCCAGACCAGTAACCTACTGTGTCCATTTTTCCCACCAGGACATGGGAACTGTGGTTCTGGGAAAGCTGGAGTCGGGTTCCATCTGTAAAGCACAGCAACTAGTAATGATGCCAAACCGGGTGAGATATCCCAGCTACTCACTCTTTTATCTGTTATCACGGGTTTTAAACGGACTAAATAAATACATAAAATGAATATATATCATGGTGTTAATGCAGAACTTAAAATTTAAAAATCCATTTAAAAGTATTGTTTGCTTTACTATTCAACTCACTTTCATTATGGTTCAAATGCTTAAATAGCTGCAGTTTGAGTTAAATTTACAAATAAGGAAGAAAATACCTGTAGTATCATGCAACACATGTTTTACAAACAGAGTATAAAAAAAAAAAAACATTGATTGTTCATTATTATATCAACCACTCTGTCCTTGTTGTTTGGATTTAGCACCTTGAATTAGCTGCCATTCCCTTTGCATCATTTGACTCATTATTTCTGCCTCTCGTTCTGTAGCATGTGGTGGAGGTGTTGAGTCTCTTGTCAGATGATGTGGAGACGGATGATGCTGGACCTGGTGAAAACCTCAAACTGCGCCTGAAGGGAATAGAGGAGGAGGAGATCCTTCCTGGCTTTATTCTGTGCAACGCTGAGAACCTCTGTCATTCTGGCCGCACCTTTGATGCTCAGGTGAGTCCACACCTGAGTGCACGATCCAGACTGGGATTTCAGCTCAGCTCTACTCAAAAAAATTAAGGAACATTTTGTAATCAGAGTATAGCATCAAGTCAATTAAACTTTTGGGATATTGATTTGGTCAGGTAAGTAGCAGAGGGGGTTGTTAATCAGTATCAGCTGCTTTGGTGTTAATGAAATTAACAGCAGGTGCACTAGAGAGGGCAACAACGAGACGACCATCAAAACAGGAATGGTTCTACAGGTGGAGGCCACTGACATCTTTTCTGACTCTTTTTCACCATATATATATATATATATATATATATGTATGTGTGTGTGTGTGTGTGTGTGTATATATATATATATATATATATATATATATATATCTATATATATATATATATATATATATATATGTGTGTGTGTATGTATATGTATGTATAAAATCTTGTTTGTATTTTTTTTGTTTGGTTTGGTTTGTTGAGAGGCTGTGTGATAGTCTTGTAATGCAGCAGACTGCAGTGATTCAACAACATAGACGCCTGATTTAAGCACATCTGCTTCAGAAAAATGTTCCAGCTCATGTCAAAGAAACTGGTGACTCCAGCTTAGCAAACTAGAACAAATAAGCCTCAATGTCAAAAGTGTAAATAAGTAGATAATTTATTGATCATTGGAGGGAAATTTTTAAGATGTGTAGTTTGTAAGATCAACAGTGAAGCACCCCTCAACTGTGTCATCTACTGATCTCTGCATCTGATCTTCACAGATTGTCATCATCGAACACAAATCGATCATCTGTCCAGGTTATAACGCAGTCCTCCACATTCACACCTGCATTGAAGAAGTGCAAATAACGGTAATAAGCAGTGATGATTTGCTCATACCTTTTGAAATGAAAATCCTAAACTAGAACCTGCCTTGAAAGTGTTTCCTGTTTTTTTTTTCTTACAAGTGTATGTGCTGAAATTCTGCTTTTCCTCCCCTGGCAGGCCTTAATCTGCTTGGTAGATAAGAAGACGGGAGAAAAGAGTAAGACGAGGCCTCGATTCGTCAAACAGGATCAGGTCTGCATCGCACGTTTGCGCACGGCGGGAACCATTTGCCTTGAGACCTTTAAAGAGTTTCCTCAGATGGGACGGTTTACCTTACGAGATGAAGGTAGGGTTCCTAAAAAAGAAGCCATTTTGAAAGAGCCCCACGACTTTTTGTGCCTTTTAGCCCAGTATAAAAATGATATTCCTGACTGATCTTAACTTTTTGAATAAAGAATGAGTATTTGACGTAAAAACATTTTGTTTTTGTTTTGTTTTGTGCATCAGGTAAGACCATCGCCATCGGTAAGGTCCTGAAGCTGGTTGCTGAGCGCGACTGAACATCACTTTGCTGAGAGACTTGGTGAGAAGGAACGGGAGTTCAGTCATAACCTTCCTCCACTATCATCAGGACGATGGCGACTCCCTGCAGCGTGTTGAAGATTCAGAAAAGACAACTCGCGATTAAAAAAAAACAACCTGTTTTTAAACAAAAGACAAAGATGATGTCCACAGGAATCAGCTTTCTCATATTGAGAGCTCTGTTATGCCATTCTGGGTTAACTCACCCTCCACCTCCCCAGTCTAACTTGTCTACTCATGATTTTTTTTTTCTTTCTTTTTTTTTTTCTTGCTTTCATAAATGACACTGACAAATGGCAGAAGTTTGCTAACCGTAAACACAGAGGGACCAGCAATTTGCTTGGAGTTAAAAGCTTTTCAAATGTAACTTGCAATTGAATTTGAAGGAACTTAACCATTAGAAACCAAATGTTTATCTTGGGTGTACATGTTTCCCTTGATTTCTACCCTTTTTTTTTTTTTTTTTTTTAATCATATCTTCATATGGCGTTCTGGCAGCGTGCTTGAGCGTGTTCAAATGTTATTAAAGGAAAAAATATGAAAATAAAAGGATAAATTGGGAAAAGCAAAGTGTGTTCATTGCGAGAGGCCTTTCTGGCAGCCAGGCTACGGTTTTACGGTTAATGCTAAAGCTCAGCATCATTGATGTTGCTGCTGGCAGTCACTCTTGAATGGAGTGTGTAGTTTGAGCGTTATTGGACAACAGTTTTATTCTGAAAATTAAAAAAAAAAAAGCATCCACAAGAGCTGTAATGCAAATCGCAGACGAGATAAACCTCCTTCAACATAGCCAACAATCTGAAATAAACTGAAACTGTCCAAAGTAACTACATCCATCATTTTCTCTTTGTGAATAAATAGACATTTTACTTTTGCTTTTGAGTGTAAAGTTTTAAGTTGCAAACAAATCAGAAGATGACCTAAAAATCTAGTTTATATTATGATTCAAAAAATATGGCACTCACAAATGTTGAGCAGCAATTTCCTCAATCCGATGAAAATTTTTAAAGATGCACTCTAATAAACTGAATCTTGTTTCTGTTGTACAACGGGGTCCTGGAAGATCTGTCATTTTGTTTTTTTTTTTTTTTTTTTTTAATGTGTGGTTGAGTTCAGAATATGTGTGTTTTAAAACAAAAAAGTAGAGAAAAGTTCATAATCCTCATAGTTGCTTTTATTTCCATACGTTGAAAAGCTCTGGGAATACTCTGGACTCTGTTTCAAATCAAAGGATGAAGAAAGATCAAACTGGATATTACTTAATACAAAGTGAAAAGGGGAAAAAAAGACTTATTAGGCTCAAACATGTAACTATAAACTGAGAAGTGATTGCAGATTTAGCTTTCCTGTGAATAGTTGTATAAGCACTGTTTCCGAGGATGGCTTCAAATCTGTGTTGCATGGAGTCGACCAGCTTCTGGCACCTGTAAAGGTGTGTTACAGGACGGTTGGACTACATTCTACCATTCTGCATTTCTTGGTTTCGCGTCAGAAACAGCGTTTTTGATGTCGCCCCAGATGTTATCTGTTGGAACAAGGTTCAGAGATAGGGCTTGCCACTCCATAACGTTCATCTTGTTGGTCTGGAATCAAGATGCTACTCACTTGCTTGGGGTCAAGGCAAAAATCACAAAAACACCAAAAGATCAGCAGTTTCATGATAGATCAAGATTAATATGAAAAAGTATCGGTATTGGTATCGGCAATACTGGCCCTGTGTTTACATGGTATCGGATCGATACCCAAATATCGCCCAGCTCTACCCTGAAGGCATCTGTTCCCATGTGACGTGTTTCCAGCCAATCGTGTTTTGCTGAGCGGGAGATATGAATGTTTGTCTCAGAACAACTAGCATGATAGGCTGAATGGTCAGCTTCACCCGCTATTTAACACTAGAGTGATTCAATTTGACTATAGCGCATCATTGGGCTTGTTATTTTTGTTATGACAGATGTACGATAATTTCCCTCAAAATACGATAATTTTGAGTCTCTGGTACGATAATCCTACATTTCCCACCTGGCAACACTGCTCCCTTTGGTCACAAGGCCTCTGAACATGGAGGAACACAAGACCAGATATGTGCTGTATGTATCTCTAACCTTTGCATTGAAGAAATCCAGTGGAGTTTTTCCTTGCCACTGTTTGGCTTAAAGGTTTTTTTTCTCCCTCTGTGGGAGTTTTTTTTAACTGCCATTATTATTGATTGGATTTAATATTATAATTTTAGTTCATGATATTTACTCGGGGGTCATGATCTGGGTCGCTGTAAAGCGCCTAGAGACAATTGACATTGTAACAGACGCTATACAAATAAAACTGAATTGAATTGAATTGAATTGCAAGACGGAGAAATATTATGGACAGTGAAAATTGTGCCTACCAGTCCTGGACTCCACCACCAGATGGAGCCATTTTTTTCATTTTAAATAATTCTACATGAACTGAACAGTGTATATAACATAAACTGAATAGCGTATTAAAAGGGACATATTTCAGTGGCTTTGGATCACAGTTTAATGTTGATGTATACTATCATTTAGCAGTGGGATGCGTTAACGCGTGGCAAATACCCCTTTTAAGGGATATGTAGAAGTCGTTGTTCTGCCCCTCTGCTTGATTTTCTGGCGGAAACGCACCTATTGTGATTCAGCGTTTGAAATTACAGTCGGGACAGAGGCCTCGGCTGGGATTTGATCTCCTCACTGATTCGCCCAGAAAGTGGCGTCCGAAGAGCATAATTGAGTTACTTATAGGAAGACACGGCGAACCTTTTCTTCATATATAAAACAAAAAGATTGCTTCACACTGTCTATAAGAGCAAACGTATTCAAATAAATAAAAAACATAATTTGGTTTTCAAAAGGTCCGTCTGCTCGCCAGCCTTGTAGTAAGCGGTCGAGTTCCGGGGAAGAGTTTCAATGTGACACCGCAGTCCGATGCATCACTTCCGTAAACACACGTTCCTCTTCCGCTTCTGAAAATAAAGCCCAAACATGCGCTTGTTAGTTGAGAGTCGAGTCAGATTTCATAATTTCATTAGTTCCATAAACTAAAATGACTCTTAATGAATATGTAGCCAACGCGTTTTTTATTGTATAGTTCTATAGTTTGAGGAAACGTAAGTTAACTAAAAAAAGAAACAAGCATAACGGTGTCTTTGCCTCAAACACAGTGAAATATGGAGGAAGAAAGTCGAGACTTTACGAACATCCCTCCTGTGAAGATTGTCAGGTTTGGCGGAAGTGTTGTGGAGATGTTAGAAAAACACAGGCAGGTGAGTATGAACTCGCTAAATGGTTTGGACTGTCTCGATTATACCAAATTGAAAATATTTTAAATAATGTATCAGTACAGTCACATTTTTCAAAATGATACAAATTTCATATTATTCATTCTTACTTTTAAAGTAAAGAAAGTTATTTATCATTGGTACTTTTTTCATTTTATGGCGTCGAAACATTGCAGAATTTTACCTTAAAATAGGAAGAAATTAATTTGAAACAATTTTCCAACTGAAATACCAAGTTGCTACACTGGTTTAAATCTACATTGTTATAAAAACAGCTGCAGCTGAGGATAAGCTGTGTGGTCTGATTGGCTGTTATTATTATTATGTTTGAAGGGAGACTCTGGTGACTATGAGATGTTGAAACATCAGCTGGCTGATCCTGAGATAAAGGTACAGTGAACAGTTTGAGCTCGCTGGGGAAACATTGTTTTTAGCTTCGTTTCACGGGATCCCTCTGGCCTCTTACAGGATGCCCAGATCATCAACTGGCTGCAAGAACTTAGGAATTGTGTTACCCAGCTAACAAAGGACCACGAACAGCTCATTTATACAATACTGGTGAGATATAAATGTAAATTGGGTGACTTGCCTCTGCATTGTGTGTCAACATTGGTAGACTCAGGAAGGTGAGGAGTCAAATTTCATTGTCAACCTGTTGATTAGTTGCATTTCTTTACATTTTTTTAAAATGTAGGATGGTAATTAGTGTCTCGTAGCATTAGACAAGCACCTTCCAGGTAAATCTTTAGAGTAAAATGTGTGTCAGCTTTCTGTCCTGTGTGTTTGGTTGGTTGGTTTTCTTTCCAGAGGCTTCCGTGGGTCGGCCGAAGCCAGGCTGTGGTGGAGGAATACATGGCCTTCCTTGGCAATCTTGTGTCAGCACAGACTGTCTACTTGTGTCCCTGCCTCAAAATGGTTGTCTCCCACTTCACTCCCAGTATGTTCCCCCATCATGGAATTCAATCAAATTCTAACATTTCACAGTTTTCTCATCGTATACGCCTCTGTAGTAAAGGTATTATGTAAATATGTAAGTGGGTTGTAGCCCAGGTCAGGAAATTCTTTATAGAGTTGTTGTTTTGTTGTTGTGTGTGTTTTTTTTTTTTTTTATGAATTAAGAAGGGGTTGTGGTATTGAATGTGATTTTGTTAAGCTATTTTATTGTTGGTAATGCATTAAACAAATGGACTTCTGATGTTTATTTTTTCTTATGCAGGTGATGCTTGATATTTTATCTACTCACTGAGAAAAACTTGTTTTTTCAGAGAGGATCACCATCTGTGAAGGAGGAGTGGATATGTCTGATTCAGACGATGAAGATGACAGTAAGTGTGTGTATTTTGTTAGTCCAATCTTCTATTAAGTGATAATGTCCAACAGCAGTGCAACCTTTATTCACCTTTATAGAATAGCTTGCTTTGCTCTTCTTCTCAGTTCTGTTATGTTTCTTTTCTCATTTCTCAAGATCTATCAAGAAACTTTGACCAATGTCACCACGCGCTGCAGCTCATCATCAGATATGTTCCATCGTAAGTCCCTTACTGATTTCCGGTTATTCTTGTTGTTGTTTTCAGTTGTAAAATCAAAATGCTTTAATGTGGGCATAGCCTTAATCAGCCTGGTTATTGTGTTAAAATGAAACCTGGGATTTTTTTTAATGTTCTCCTATTTCCTGTTCCTATTGATGAATGCATCAGATACAATCTGTGGTTCAGTGTTTTGCCAAAGGGTACGCCAGGGCATAAAATCGCGACCAACTGGTCGCCATATGCGACCCAAATTTAACGATTTCGACCGTTTTCTTCTGCCCTGTCGCCAGTGGCGAGGGACACAAAATCCACCATCAATTTAGGAAAAAAAATTTATTTTTTTTTTTATGATTTCTGCACATTTGTCATGTGTCACCATGGTAAACATATCTAAATAACTCAGAAACAAAGTTTATTTAGAATTTTAGAAACAAAGTTTATAATTAGATATATATTATATATCGGAAAGTGGCCCTGTTTTGGGTGCACGTCGTTTGCCGGAAGTCATAACTACACATGCGCCTAACCCAGCGATGGACAGGTGGACTTTTGCATTCATCCTTCTTCAGTTTTGTCCATCACTGAATCTACTCCACAGAATGGGTCCTTTTGGTAAATAACCTCATAAAAATACACAACAGAATAGTTAACACTAGAACCGCCATGATTCCGAACATCCTAGAACCATAGAGGGTCATTTTCACTCCATCGCTGCAACAGCGTCAGTGATGCTAACATGTCATTTCTAATAGTTGTAACGTGGCTCATTCCTGAATATTTCTGAAATAATAATTATGGACACTTGTCAAAATAAGTGTTTAAAATGTATATTTTTGCGAGCTTTTTTCTACGTGGTAGAACGCTGCGCTCTCTCTCTCAGCCACACAAATAAATACATCGGTACGTTCATCACCAAACTGTAGGAGCTGTATGTTAACACAAACATGACAACAACATCAATCGAATGACAGACTATTAACAATACAAAACAACAGATTTTAGATGTTAATCACAGATATTTTAATAATTTTGGAGAAACGGATTAACGCTGCGTGCTCCCCTCACGCACACATGACTCCATTCCCAGCCCTCCTCTCCACCGGCGCGGCTCCGCCTCCGTACAGTCACAGGTGTGCTGTATCACCTGGTCCATCAAGTACATGAACGCATTCACAGGGTCGTCAATGTTGCGGCGCGCGTATGCAATTGGACCACCTCTCTCCACCGGGACATTTGTGGACTGGGCTCTCCCGGTCCGCAGTCCCAGCTTTATGGGTCTCCAAACGGTTCAGTCCTTGGCCGCCTCATGTAGCTGACATACAGGTTGAGCTCTGAAAAATGTAAATATTTATGATTAGATCAGTCAGAGTCGTAGCCTCGCTAAAATACCAAATGATCCAGAACCAGAGGAAACTAAAACGCTTGACTTCTGAATTTACCTGTCAGAGTATTTCCGCGAGCCCCCACTGTGTCTGAGGACTGAATGTATGTGGCGGTGACCCCTCGCTTATAGAAGCCAGGGTCTTTTTCATAAATTCACCTCCTCATCCTCAGTTGATGTCGTATCACCTGGTAAAAATGACGGGTCATCGGTCCCCCCCACCGATTCCTCCTCACCCACATCTGCCGTTATTTCCGCTCTTTCTGACTCAAATCCTGGTACAACAGCTAGACTGTTGTTTTTGTTGGATTCATGTCTTAAATTTTGCTGTTTGCTTGAAAGATTTAGTGATGACAATAACTGTCAAAGTCCGATAACGCCATAAAGTTTGAGCGTTGCCAAGCAACGGGCAGTGGGGCGCGGAGGGGCATGGCGCAAAAAATGACAGCTGTATACAGCGTTTATATGAGGGGGTGAAAATGACCCCCCCTCTGCGGTTCCAGGTATAAATGGTCATATTCATTTTTCTTTTGATCACACACTCACCAGAATTCACTGAATGATTAATAAATCCATTTTAGAAAAAGTCATGAACTTACAGATGTAGGGGTTTTATTTTAACAGAAATACAAACATTTGAAAATGCTAGGATGTAAAAATGACCTACTTGGCGCTTCTGGTGTTAACAAAAAAGAAATGATATTAGTTTTCATAGTAAGCATCATAAAAACAAAATAAAATGTGCTTTCATGCTTGTAAATGCTTCTGAAATGTAGTTTTGTAGACGATAATAGGAGTTTTTCATAAATGACAATGCTGCTGGTGCCATATTAACCCTTGACGTATGGGGCGACGAAAAACACTGGCGACCAAAATTGCTAGCTGGCTACCAACTTCAAAAACCTGGTAGCCAGGGGCGACTTGGTAAAAATTCTAATTTTATGCCCTGTACGCCTACATATTGATCCATACAGCGCAAGTCTGTACCTGTACATACAGAGTTTACAAGCTGTAGAGCTCTGAGGGGTGTTGAGTCTAAAGCCAGGATTTCCAGAACCACGAAGGTGGCTCTCTTTTAACCTGGCTAGATCACCATGGTAATTTACTCTGCAAGCTTAACCTGGTCCGGAGCAGGTTATGTGCAGAGTTTAGGCTCAAATCGGCTATAAAAAGTGCCACCCTTTCACTTACCACCTCTTTCAGAGATGGCATCACCTTTTTTGAGAAATCCCATTGACCTGAGCGCCAGGATTGTGCAAGGATCTCTATGGAGGGAGAAAGTATTCAGAGACCCGACTGATCCGCTGGCTTCCCATGACCATATTCTCTATGAACGCTAGATATTTCCAGCTGAGGGAATCCGTTACATTTGTTATCTGCTAGAGCCATATATTGGCAGCGCCACCAAACGCAGCCGTGCACTCACAGTAGCGCAAACGGTGTGCGTTTCTTGCGTTTCTTTGCCGCAGGAACCTACATGAATTCAGTTGGTGGTGCAGAAAATCTGAGCCAGAATACTGGATGCCGCTATTCACAAGGTTGTACTTGCTCTTACTAAACTGCTGAATATGTTTGTAGTATTCCCTGGCCATCTGCCCACGCTTCAAATATAAGAAGCTTTCTACAAAATCGCAAGTAACAACATAAATTAATAGTCCATTATATTGATAATCAGTGTGACGTGGAATTTCATGTGAAATGTTTTAATATAATTCATTCATAAGATTCCCCAGGGTGATAGGGTACCTATTAAAGTGGCTGGTGAGTGTGTATTGGTATCAGAGATAATATTAAGGGCCCGATCTTACACCTCCTGCTACCCAATACCCAATACCCACTACCTGCAAATTTCAGATTTAAGAGCCTCTGCCAACCGCTAATGCAATCTTCCGGCATCTTGCGGTACCTGTATCTCACAAAATCTGCGAGATACCGGTACCGCAAGATACCGAGTTTGTGGAAAGCGCAACTGGCATGTTGGCGCGTAAAAGAGCGCTCAAATCCCATCATTGCGCGTCCACCCAGTCACATGTGGACTGCACAACCGGCTCTACCTCTCGATTATGCATCACTGTATTACTTTCATACATTATTCTCTTAAGGGCAGGTGATGTCTGTACAGCTGTGGCATGATCTCATTCAGATGTTTGCTGTGGAGGAAACGAGGAGATCACAGAACTCTGTTGTGGAGTTTCTTGTACTGTGCTCGTATCCCTCTGACCCTCTCCTTGCGCTCGGAACACCTGAGATACGCTCACTGGTAGAAGGTAGATGTCATCATACGTGTTCCTCTGGCTCAATGCTCATCCAATGATCCGTTCTGCAGTATTTTAAAAAGCACCGCTTCCAGCGGCTATGCGTCTTGGCGCAGCTGTGCGTCTTGGAGCACGGGATATGTTCAAGATAACTAAAAAGTTATGGATGGATTTTGATGACATTTTCAGGAGTTGTCAGAAATGTGAAAAGGAAGAACTGATTTTATTTTGGGTGTGATCTGGAAGAAATCCTGGATTCTGGATCACTTTCAAATTTTCGATAACATTGCGCTGTTTAGTTGTTTCTTGAACCCTAAAGCAACCACAGTGGAGACAGGAAGGGAGTTCTGGAATTTTAAGAGTTTAATTCTCTCAGAAGGAAAAAAGGAGGATTCGAGGGTTGGCAGCCAAACCAACAATCCAGGGGACGACGAATGCAAGGAGGTGGCACTGCGAATGGCTGGATCAGGCGTTTCTGTGGGAAGATCTGGAGACGAGTCTGGTTGAATGATGACTGAATAGGTACAGGTGTGCAGTGCCACACCTGGGCTGCCCGTCGGATGGGAAGGTGAAACATAGGTGGATCTGAGTGTCTATGTAGAGGATTGAAGGTGGCGCAGTGGGTTGTGCGCAGGAGCCCCAGAGGTGGAAGTTACGGTTCACAACCCGGCTTGAGACTGTAACACGCGCTCAATGGGGCCAGAAATTTTTGTTTCTCAACATCTCCATTAATTATTGCCCACAACTCTTTAAATTTCACTCAGGTATTGACACTGAAAACCTCTATAAAATTTCAGAGGCTGATCCGGATCTGATCCAGAACGCGGATTTTATCGCAATCTGTAAATAGCTGTATGGGAGAACTGTTGTGCTTGGCGGAGGTCTGCGCTTTCTGAGTGCTTTTCTAGTTAAGAAATGCTTTCCTGGAAGTTCACTGGCTCTATTTTTTCTGAGCAGTTTGTTGAAACTTCTTGGAGTACAAAAGAAATTATTAAATCATTTGCTCCACATTAGTTAGAGCTAGTTATGTATATATCAGTGCAGAGGAGGAGGAGGAAAGAAGAGGAGGAAGCTCTACAGCAGTCCCAGATGAGCTGCCCACGAGAGCTGCTCTGATCTGGGTGAAAAGACGCTCCATAGCAGTTTGCAGGTACCGCAACCTGCTCTTAAAGGCAATGGCTACTGACGCACTGATTGGTTAAACAGGTGGAACGCCCTAACCACTCCCATGCATAATGTGTGCATAATATAGTGGTTGGTGCACGTAAGATCGTGGGATTTGGGAGTTGGAAGATTGCGTTCTTTGTGGGGGAACGCCCCTCCTGCTACCTACTATCCCTTAATAGCAGGTTTAGGAGGTTTGGCGCAAGATAGGGCCCTCAATCTTAAATTAATTTCACATAGATTTAGCAAAAAACTAAAGTGATTTTCATATATCATTCATAATGGGACAGTCAGACCTACATAATGTTTAAAGTTAAGCGCTCTAAAAGAGGGAGGGAGATTAATTAAGGTGCATTAAGTGGTGAAATATATATAATTTACGAACTTACATGATCTGCTATTTTTTGCCAGCATTCCTCTCTGGCTTTATTTGCACCTACAGTATTGCTTTTGGCCATAAATATTCCTTTGAAATCCTCATAGCCCTGCATTATTAAAACCTGCTCCTCCTGACTGAAATATACGGACCGCCATCTATCCATTTTATACGGAATAGGCGTCAAATGACGCTTCAAATGAATATCTGACTAACATCCCCCATTTTTGCCTGAACCCCCTCTTGTCAGCTAACTCGTTCACAGTTTCCCCTTAGCATTTCAGAGAGACTGGTTCTTTATGAGATAAGAACACTGACAGTTATGTCTGAATTACAACGGATTTGGTAATTTTATTATCAACAGTTTATAATATTTTTAATGATCAAGTGAATTATAAGCATTGTCTCTACAAGACAAGCACAAAAATTAATACCGTATGACATTTAGGCCCTCAGGCAGCATGAAACAGATAGGGTGTGTTGTGGAAATCATTTCGTGACCCAGGAACGGTTTTGAAAACCAGTTGCAGCCACAAATACAACAAGTACAAGCTTGTGGAGGCAGCTGCTGAAAGGCAACTTTTAGAAACAAGATGAGGATGTTTTTCGGCCTTCACTGTATTCGAAATCATGTAAAATTCCTGGACAAACAACAAATCTTTGGTCTCACAAGTCAAAATTTTTTATTATATTTTCATTGGTGCACATGTGACATTTGTGAGGGTGCATGTAATGTACACAGGCCTTGACGCTAACTTTTTTTCTCACCAGCCACTGTGGCTAGTGTTTTTCCTCAGTCATTAGCCATTTAGTCTTTATGCTAGCCACAGTTTTGCTGTCAGTTTGTTTCTTCTTCACAATATTCTTGCATTTACATTTTAAATACAAATAATTTGTACAACTATTGTGATGTGTCATATCAAAGAATAAGTTACCAGCCAAAGTTGCTTGTGAGATAGAAATTGTTACTAGCCACAGCCAAATTTTACCAGCATTTGGCCGGTTGGCCGGTGTCAGTGTCAAGCCCTGAATGTACACATCCTGCGGTCTAGACTTTTGCTTTCTTTTTTTTTTTGATGGAAGGCTTCTGCACATGACTCCAAAAGAGCCTACAGGTTCTAAACTGACCTTAATGCAGTTTATTTAGAGCAATATGAAAATGAACATGAATCCTGTGTTAATCAAGAGCTGATTCAGGAGAACTACAATACTTGGTTTTCTCAGTTGCAACACAATGGTAGACGTGGCCAAGTCCCAGATGCATCACATTAAAAGTTAACATACTTTTTTTACTTTTTTTCAGTAATGTTGATATTTTATTTCTTTAGATGAAGTTAAGGATTAATTAGGCTTTGGCATGCAACATACAATAAATATGGCTCACAGAGATAACTAACTAAAATTTTATATTCCAATTTAGTGTTAGTGATAAGAAGCCTGGATCACTTTGTAGTACAGGCGTGATCTTAATACTGGTTCAAAAATCATTCAATTCATGTTTTTCCATTTTGTTTTATTTTACAGGACAAGCCGCTTTCTCATGCCCATCCTGCAAGACAACTTCCCTTTTATACAGAAATCTTCCAGAACACTGGTAAGAGACAAGCGTCACCACATAATCAGCTGGGGCCTCATGGACAAAGACCTGCGTGGCTTTCATACTAAAACCTTTCATATGCACAAAAGATTCAGAGGTAGTGGATCTGGGATTCCTTCTCTGATTCAGGGCTTTGGTTTTCAGAATTTAGATTTGAATTCACAATATACATGACTTTCACAGTTGGGGGATTAGACATATTTGAGGAAATGACTCCTAGGCCCCGATCGTACAGCTCCTGCTAGCCGCTAGCCGCTAGCCGCAAATTGCGGGTTTAGGAACCTCTGCTAACCGCTAATGCAATCTTCCGCTTCCCTAAAGCCGCTATCTGCTTTGCAGACTCCCTTACTCACATTGTAGGTGTGGCAATGGGCGTGTCTTTTGTGCTGCCCGCAAACTCAGTATCTTGCAATCGCGGGTTTAGGGTAGCGTGTCCGAATGGCATAAATGTACATCCACCTGGTTATATGTGGACGTGTACAAATGGCTCTACCTACGCACCAACTATCTGGGACTTTCAGGTAGCTGATAGGAATTGTCTGTGTCTGCTCCAATCTGGATGAAAAGATGCTCCGTAGCAGGTAGCAGGTAGCGGGTTTAGGGAGGTGGAAGATTGCGTTCTTTGCCTGCTACCCACTATCCCTAAATAGGAGGGATAATAGGAGGTTTGGCGGAAGGTCGGGCCCCTAATGTTTGGAACTTCACCCGCTGACTTCCACAGATAAAACCTCAGAAAAGTGCGTATGGCAGCTATGAAGTGTGCACTGTGCACCGCACATCCTCACATTCATTTCACTTTTTGTAAATATGAACGTTGAGTGTGGAAAATGGCGTAATGTCCATATGCAAGTTTGGTACATGAGGCCCCAGTACCTGATGAACTCAAAGTATCAAACTTAGTTTTTGGTTCACTAAAGTGTTTCAGCCCACCATTCTGTGCATTTACATGGGAAGTTTAATTCCTCTTTAATTCAGAATTAAAGTTAAATCCGATTTAAAATGATTAAAAATTACCATGTAAACACCTAATTCCGAATGAAAATGTCCATTCCGAATTAAACTTAATTCCGAAGTAAGTGGCTGGTTTATTCTGATTTTAATTCTGAATAGAATAATTCCACGGTCATGTATACACTCATTCCGCTTTAAATTAATTCCCGTCTTTCTGCGCGTGCTCGTTCCCTTGCCCGTCTGTCGCCATGACGCTTATATTCCGTGCTGGGCTTGTTTTCAAAACAAAGTTTCAAGATGGCAGCACGCAGTAGTTGTAGCGGCCAGGTTAAATGAAGGAGGTTTCGCAGATAGAGACTCCACCCAGGTCAAAAATAAGTGGAATGTTGTTGCTAATCGAGTAAGTTTGTTTTCTTCCGGTAGACGTAAAGCCCCCGCCCCCCTATCCAATCAGAACCATTCCCAACCCCCAGACCTTAAGCGGAATTGGATAAAGCCGAACAAACGTGTTTTCCATGTAAACCTCAATTCGGAATTACTATTTCCATGTAAACTCAAAGGAAAATAGTTTAATTCTGAATTATTTAATTCAGAATAATTAATTCCGAATTAAAAAAGCATCATGTAACTGTGACCATTGAGTTTTCCTGCTTTACAGGAGTGTTACGTCCACAACCTCCTGAGGTTGACGGTGTATATACCATCCATTCGCCGAGATGTGCTGGATATAATAATCGGAAAACTGCTCAAACTGGATGTAAGTAGTGCAACTTTATATAATAAAAAAATATAATGATATAGTCGCTGCAGCAACAGTCAAGCTACAGGAGAGATTAGAGCAGTTGTAGTTAAAGAGGACTGCAGTAGCCCAAGTGTGCAGGCTACCTGTCTGCTGTTAGAGCTCCAGTAACAGCGGTTTAGGATTCCTACTGTATCCCATTATTATGAAATGCTGTTTCCAAAACAAACCTTTTTGAAATGTTTCTTCAATTCAGTGTCAGTCAACAACTGTTTCACTGACATCACACTAAACATGATTATGAAATAATATCATCACTGTTGTTCAGTCAATGAAGGGGGTAGAAAATTCTTATTTCCTGGACATGTGTTGTACTAACTGTGGTCCAACACTTAATTCTTAATTCTGATTTGGTTAAATTGTATGAAACTCTTATTATGTGATGCATTGAAGTATTATCTGTCATTCTGTGATGCAGTTAACCAGTCCTTTCAAGTACCTGTTAGGTCTACAACTATTTACTGTATACTCAAATACAGTAATATGAGCTGCAATGTAAAATGTTAAATTTTACTGACCTGTGTCCCAGCTGGACATGTCATGAGAAATCCATCACAGACAGGACAGAGGAGGACAGAAGAGGACAAACCTGCAGAGGCTAGAAAAGCTGACAATCTGCTGATTAGAGCTGACAGTGAAAAGATGATGTTCTGTAATGCAGTTACATTACAGACTTCTGAGATACTAGTTGCAGAAAGATGTGCCCACAGCCATATTTCATACCAGATAGTCTTTATATTTAGAACATGGTGACCTGTGTGTAATAATGTTTGTATTTCAGGTGAGTGCATCACGAAGTGACATAGAGGAGGCCGAGGACAATGTTGGACAGAACCAGAACTCAGATTTGCAGCCTGAGGAAGGACTTTTTGACATGGTAACAGCCGTACAAACAATCCTCTTTTTTAAAAGGAATGTCTTTGAAGTAAGGGGTGCATTATAACTGTTTTTAAAAACCAATACCGATAACTTTCAGTTCCTAAAGGCCGATACCAATAACCGATAACACACACATATACCTAAGATCATTACATCAATACTATGAACAAAACCAAAAATAGTTTGGACTTTTTAAATGAACAGATATTTATTTTTTCTAATGGAAAACTATTGTCAAGCCTCTCAAACATTTTCTTAAAGCTATCAAACAAACCTATTTGATATCTCACATTAACTTAAATAAGGTTCATTACTGACTGATATAAAAAATAAAGGCTCCTTGAACTGATGGAAATACATGCATCAAAATTACTTACTGAAAAAGATTAATATTTAAAGGATTTTGGCTTGTGGTTCCATTTAAATCAATAACTTTAATTAAAATAAATGAGGTTCAGTAGTTTTTATTTTTTAATCTCATGGAAGCTTTAGATGAGAGGAATGAGGGAGAGGAGAGGGAGGGGAGGAGAGGCTGCTGCTGGCTTGCACACATTAGCATTAGCTTCCGTTAGCTCACGATAGCGTGATTTCAAAACTCCATGGAAGCGATTGTTATGTTGTAGGTGGCTGATCAGGTTTTACGTATTAAAGCTTGTGATTCCCTCCTCGTAGAATTCACTCGGAGGATTCATCACAAATAACCACCAAACTATCTTCTTCTGAAACTTTAACGAAGTTCCACGCCGCCATGTTTGTTGTGATCAGCGCTGTGCTGCAGGCTGCATTCAAGGTGTAACGTAAATTCTGACGTTCCTTCGTTTCCTAGTCGTTCTTTCAGCCTTTTCTATTTTTTTCTTTTTTATGTGTAACATGTGGGAGAATACTGCGGATATCAATTCAAGTCAGCAACTACCAAAATTATGACAGAGTTAATGAGTTATTTTCTGGCATGAGGGGGTATTCTTGATTTTCCTTATTGAGTAATCGGTTTTCTGATTATGCCGACGTCACATGAAAATAACATTCACTGCCGGTCATTCAAGGCTCAGAGGGAGCGAGGCACTGCTGTGTTGACAGAAATATATATGTTATCGGGGCTATTTGTCGTGATATCGGAGTTATCGGGATGACGTCATAATTTCCTGTTATCGTGCACCTCTACTCCAAATGATATAAGGTTCATCATAAATGAAACAAAGACATTGATTATGTCATATGTTTACTAATGGAAAAACTGGATTACAGAATTTTGGGGGCAGATTTACTGTATATGTGTTTGTATTTGAAACACTTGTGTTTGGGAGTTTTTAAAGCTTTTAACATGAGAATAGCCAAAAAAAATTACCTAAAGTTGATATTGAAATACAGAACCACATTTTCTCTTTGCTTAAATTGAAATAAAATAATGCTTCTTTTGAAGCAGATGTACTACATGCTATAATTTATTTTTTGGAGCCAGAAAAAAATGACCTTTTCCCTTTCATCTTCTCCTTGTCTCCTTGTCCTTTGGTGTTTGTGTCAGGATGAGGAAATGTCAGCGGGTCAGCCGTCCAGGACAGCTGTGATGGCCCATCCAGTAGCTGAGAAGCTGGACGCACTCATGGCTTTGCTCATGACCTACATCAGAGACGTCTGCCATGTCAACGGTAGTTTAACCGTAACTACTCTTCTACCATTCATTCAAACTGGCATTTTACAGTTTTTTTTCTCTGCTCACTGTGGAATTTTACTTTTATAACACAAATTAGATCAAAGGTATTTTTGCAAACAAGTAGGATGCATGTCAAAAGCAGAAGCTAAGTGACTTTTAATGTGTTAGCTTTCTCATAAATAGAATGATTTTTGTTATAAAGTGTTTTTATCACCTGCTTTGCTCTCTCTTAGGCATGCTTCATGTGGAAAGGATGAAGGAGATGTACAAAGATTTGATGAGTGTGTTTGATAAGCTCATTCTACCAACACATGCTTCCTGTCACATCCAGTTTGTCCTCTTTTACCTCTGCAGCTTCAGACTGGTCAGTATCAGTTCAGAGATCGAATTCAGCCATGAGCCATTTATGAGCCATAAATGATTCTGTCTTTCTTTTTATCCATCCACTTTAGATATATCAATGATATAAAATTGGAAACAATTTTAATGTTAAAGATGTGATATCATTGGTATTTATCACCTGCACTTCTACTCTTTAAAATCTGGTTCATTAGGGACTCAAAACAAGACGTTATGTACCAGAAAGTGGAATCTGCACCATTTTTTTTTTCTCATTTCATTTAGGGGTGCACGATAACTATCGGGCCGATAACAGGAAACTATGACGTCATCCCAATAACTCCGATATCACGACGAATAGCCCTGATAACATATATTTCTGTCAACACGGCAGTGCCTCGCTCCCTCTGAGCCTTGAATGACCGGTGTTCTGAACTGTTGTGATTGTTATGTTCAAGTAACGTCGACATAATCAGAAAAACAATTACTCAGTAAGGAAAATCAAGAATACCCCCTCATGCCAGAAAACAACTCGTTAACTCGGTCATAATTTTGGTAGTTGCTAACCACTCCCATGCATAATGTGTGCATAATATGGTGGTTAGCGCAGGTAATATCACAGGTTTCGGGAGGTGGAAGATTGCGTTCTTTGTGGGGGAACGCCCCTCCTGCTACCTGCTATCCCTTAATAGCAGCTTTAGGAGGTTTGGCGCAAGATCAGGCCCTAAATGTGAGTAAGTATGAATAAAGTAACAACCCCAGTCCCAAAAAAGTTGTGAAGCTGTGAAAAATGTAAATAAAAACAGAATGCAGTGATGTACAAATCTCATAAACTCTTATTTTATTCCCAGTAGATCATGAGGAACATATCAGATGTTAAAACTGGCACATTTAACCATTTAATGGAAAATATTAGCTAATTTAGGACTTTGATGGCAGGCGCACATCTCAAAAAAGTTGAAACAGGGTGATGTTTAGCATCATATAGCATCTCCTTTTCTGACTTCACAGCGCAGTTAGCCCATGAGGTAGCCCATGTTCCCGTGTTGAGCCCAACTGGGCCGAGGCTGAAAGACACTCATCGCCACCGGCCTCAATTCACACACAGAGAAAATAATTTATGTTTCTACTTTTCCCGTAAGGAAGGGTGCATGCTTTAGAGTATTCTGCACCATTTGTACTAGAGGCTTTTTGCAATTAGGGTTATTTCTCTGTTGCATTTAAAAGCATTTGGCCTGCGTTACTACATAAGAAACTCCAGAAGACACAGGTGGATCCCTCTATCCCTGCTATCTGTCAAACAGACCACAGTTTGTGACACTGAATGGATGTGTGTCCGACTGCAGAGGAGCACCACAGGGAACTGTGCTGGCACCACTTCTCTTCACTTTGCACACCTCAGACTTCCAGTACAATTCTCTGGCGAAATACTTAAGACTGCAGTTCTGGGGTGCACCAGTGGTAGACTTCAATGTGAACAAGACAAAAGATATGATTTTTAGGAGGAATAAGTCAAATGGTAATAATTAATAATTTCTATCATTGGAGAAGAATTGGAGGTGATGGATGAAATACTTCAGTGTGACAACAGAACAGACTTGAAATGCAACTCTGATGCCGTCTGCATGAAGGGCCAGAGCAGACTTTACGTTTTAAGGAAAATTAGGTCCTTTAGTGTTTGTTTGCAGCAAGATGCTACATATCTTTTGTAAATCGTCATCTACGTTCATTTGTTGTAGCAGCAGTATCAGAGCCAGAGGCTGAAATGACAGTTACTGCAACTATGAATTTCCATTCAGGGATTAATCAAGTATGAACTGGAATTGAATTGATCTCCATAAGCATAACAAGAAAAGGCTATACTTTTGCAAGCAGCATCACTGAGAGATGATGCACAAGTGAACTACTGTTGTCTAAAACTGAATCTGCTGTAATGAAAATGCAGGGCTTTGATAAAGCTACCCAGAAACAGGTCATTACAGTATTTTCAGTTACTCTTTGTAGGACGAGGAGCTTTTGGAGTCCTGTTTCTGCATTATAGTGGTGTTTGTTTCAGGCCCTGGCAGAAGCTTTCCTGGATCACCTGTGGAAGATCCTCCAGAACGTCTCTCAGCCTGCAGTCATTCGCCAGGTGGCGGTTGGATACCTTGGAAGCTTTCTCGCCCGAGCCAAATTCATCCCTGTGCTGTGAGTTGATGCAATGTTTGTTTTTGTAATCCAAAGACAACTGAAAAGTATGTTCCTGTCTTTGTAATTCTCTGTCCACCTCTGTTTGGTGGTTGTCTGCCTCCCAGTACAGTGCAGGCCTGTCTGGATTTGCTGGTCTCCTGGATCCATCGCTACATCGACAGCCAGGACAACAGTGGGAAGCAGGTGTACTGTGACATCAGCCTGCACGGGCCCTTTTACGCTGCCTGCCAGGCTGTTTTCTACACACTTCTGTTCAGACACAGAGCCATGCTGGAGGCCAACATGAAGAAAGGTAAAGCTTTTACCACTTCACTTTTTAATTCGACCCTTGGCAGCAAATAGGTGCATTTCCATTAGTAGCGGTTCAGGGTAGTTAAACCTGAAGCAGTCCGTCTCCATTACTAAGAACATTTCAGGAAGATCTGCAGGACAGAAAAATGCTGAAATACAGCAACCATCTCAACTCAACAATGTTGATGCCATCATTTTAGTTAATTTTTCTTAGTGATGCACGATAACTGTTTTTTAAAACCGATACCGATAAGCGATAACTTTCAGCTCCTAAAGGCCGATACCGATAACACACACATATACCTAAGATCATTACATCAATACTATGAACAAAATCAAAAATAGTTTTGACTTTTTAAATGAACAGATATTTATTTTTTTCCAATGAAAAACTATTGGCAAGCCTCTTAAACATTTTCTTAAAGCTATCAAACAAACCTATTTGATATCTCACATTAACTTAAATAAGGTTCATTACTGACTGATATAGAAAATAAAGGCTCCTTGAACTGATGGAAATACATGCATCAAAATTACTTACTGAAAAAGATTAATATTTAAAGGGGTTTGACTTGTGGTTCCATTTAAATTAATACCTTTAATTAAAGTAAATGAGGTTCAGTAGTCTTTATTTTTTAATCTCATGGAAGCTTTAGATGAGAGGAATGAGGGAGAGGAGAGGAGAGGAGAGCACGTTAGCATTAGCTTCTGTTAGCTCACGTTAGCGCGATTTCAAAACTCCATGGAAGTGATTGTTATGTTGTAGGTGCCCGATCTGGTTCGTAGAATTCACTCGGAGGATTCGTCACAAATAACCACCAAACTATCTTCTTTTGAAACTTTAACGAAGTTCCACGCCGCCATGTTTGTTGTGATCAGCACAATGCATGCTGCATTCAAGGTGTAACGTAAATTCCGACGTTTCCTCGTTTGCTAGTCGTTCTTTCAGCCTTTTCTATTTTTTTCTTTTTTTATGTGTAACATGTGGGAGAATACTGCGAATATCAATTCAAGTCAGCAACTACCAAATTATGACCAAGTTGTTTTCTGGCATGAGGAGGTATTCTTGATTTTCCTTATTGAGTAATTGTTTTTCTGATTATGCCGACGTCACTTGAACATAAGTTATCGTGCACCCCTAATTTTTCATCTTTCATTTCTTTGTTTCTGCTATCTTCTTCTGTAATTTATTGGCAGTTGGCAAACAGTGAAAGTGGCGCACTACTGCCACCAGGTGGTAAGAAATGATAGTTTGCTAAGTCACTACAGCGGGCCAGCTCTGTTACTGTTAATGGAGACATGGTGGCTGAAGATGATGGTGGACCAACTCAGCCCTGTTACTGTTCCAGCTTTCTTGATTTTATTGCTAATGGAAATGTGGGTTGTGATGCAGCATCAAGGCCAAGCTCAAGTAAATAGTAATAAACTGAATGTATAGTCTCTGTGTGTATTGTCAGGTCTGGAGTACCTGCAGAATCTGAACCTGGAGCGAGTGGTGACGTGCCAGCTGAACCCTCTCAAGATGTGCCTTCCTTCAGTTACCAACATGTTTGCTGCCATCGCCAGGTACACATCACCTGTCTCCTCTGTCACTGGCTCCAGTCGTCCAGGCTGATTGGGATTGTTTCACTTGTGATGGGGTACAAATACTTGAGGAAATGCTTCCTTCCTTTGGAATTTCACTGCATCACCTCCAACAGACAAAACCCCCAGAAAAGTGTTTACACCAGCTATGAGGTGTCTTTAGTCCACCCGAACTAGAGATCTACTGATCTAGTTTTTTCAGGGCCGATACCGATTATTAGAATTTAAGGAGGCTGTTCAGTCATGGCTCTTCTTTGTTGCAGGAAGTACCAGGTGGTGTTTTGCTACACCATCATAGAGAGGAACAACCGGAACACGCTGCCGGTGGTGCGCAGCTCTACAGGAGGAGATGGTTTGACCGCTAACACCAACCCGTTGGACAGTTTCTTCCCTTTCGATCCCTACCTGCTCAAGAGGTACGTGATCAGCTTATTCTCTCTATCAAGAGTTTTGTGATAAAATACAGAACATTTACTGTATACTTTTACTGTGGTAAAACCACTGCAATTATAGAATTGATACTTGAAGGAAGCAGAAATTGTAACATGTTTAAAAAAACTGACTGTCAAGGTTCCTGTGCTTTGTGAAAAAAAAACCCCAAAAACTTCAAGATGTTTTTTTTGGTTTCTTGATTCCCTTGGATAACGAAAGTCTTAAAAGTCTGTATATTTCTGTCTGTATATGTGCGTCCAGGTCCGGTCATGTGATCGAGCCGCTCTACCAGGTCTGGGAGGAACTAGAAGACACAGAACTGCTGGACGTTAAAAAAGCCCAGAAGGTGAAAAATTTTCCACGACTGCTTTTTGTAATGTGCTTTTTCAACTAAAGATTGTTATTTGTAATTGTCTAAACAGTTAGAGATGCACCAATTACAATTAACTTTGCTGAAGAATATTAGGCTGTTCAAAAAAAAAATAGCTCCAGTGTCATTTAATCTTTATTTTTTTAAGAAATACTGAATTTAATACATTTTTCTTATTGTCTTTTTGTCACAGAATTCAGACATGGCTGCTCCCATAACTATTATGCTTTGATATTTGAAATGTATAAGTGCATTTATAGCACTTGTTGCTATGCTAACTCAAATCAGAAGTTTAAATCAGCTCTGTAACACTTACGGTGTTAGAGCGGAGGAAAAGCATCGTTTTCACTTTTTTGAAGTAGGTTTTTTTTTTTTTTTTTTTTTTATAAATGAAAAATATTGGTATAAAATTAAAAAGTCTTCATAAACCACAGCTCAACAAATGTGGAGACTGAAATTCCATAAAAACCCTGTTTTCCTGTTTTTTTCAGTGTATCAAAATAAAAACTCAACTATATCAAAATATTTAAGACAAAATGATCAGTAATCACTTTTGACTTTTCTTTGGCCGTATCACAGGAGGCGAAGGAGGAGGACGATGACTTCCTGTGTGGGGAGACGCCGCAGGCAGAGGGCATTCTGGGAATGACTCCCAGCTCCTTCGGTTCAAACATCTGCAGTCCCAGTAGTCTGGATTCGCTCCCTCATCAGCGGCTGTTCTAGTCTGTGTCGTCACAGACTGTTACGGTTTTGACAGACCGTCTAGGTTTTCATCTGATCCCCTCAATTTGAGGGTTGGACCTTGGACACAAACCTGTACAGTGACATCACCGCTGTTAATCAATCATTATTTATATTTATCACCCAGACACAGTTGAGATGTGACTCTCTGTTTCTTACCATTAACTAACCTAAATTACTGAGAATTTGCATCATTATAACCATGTTCTTACGTCATATGTCAGTGTTAGATCATGCCAGGTAGTCTTGAACGTTAACAGAAAATATAGAGTTTTAAGTTTTATCAGAGGTGCCAGAAATGCCACATAAGAGTTTACTGGCAGATCAGTAATCACTTTATTACTGTAAGTAATCCTGGGTATAAACAGGAGTTCATGTTCCTTGTCTGTTCAGGCACCCAGCAATAAATTAGTAATTATAAATTAATATTTGTCTTTCTTTTGTGTATATTTATTGTATCTGAATAATACTCTAATATAATCTTTCTCAACCATCATCCCCATTTTTCTGGGAAGAAAAAAAAAAGGGAGGCTTCTCTCCCTCTTTTTATCTGCTGCTTCTACTTTCAAACATTTTTTTCACCTGATGCCTAGTTTCAGTTTTTACTTTCTTACAAAGTATTAAGTATTAAATTAAAGCATTATCATTAAATTTAAGTATTAAGTATTAAATTAAAGCATTATTATTTAATTAAATTACAGTTTACTGTTATTTTTCATGTAGTTAGTCTTGAGTGACAGTTTTTTCACAATTCTTTACAAAGGTTTGGGGCTATAGGGACACATATAGGACATGAAAAACCCAGTAGTTAAAAGGACGTAAAACGTAAGACTCCTACATTTTGGCCCCTAATTATTAGACACCAACATGTAGGAGACGAACTGAGCAAAATATTTAATCTACAAACTCGCACCAACTACTCAGTCAACTGAAGTCTAACAAAGTCCACACTGATGTTCATTGCTCTTCTCCCTGGAAAAGGTACAGTTTGGTAACATGTCCATTCAGCCAGCTAGTCTTAGTCTTAATGTCTAAGACTAAGAGGACCTGTCACACAAGTCCTCCCTTGTTAGGAACAGCCTCCACATCTCTACCAGTCTACGAGGCGCAGAGTCGTCCACAATGACAACAATGTCTCCTGGAACATTGATGCTCTGCCTCTGCTGCTGCTACTGAAGCTGAGGCTAAAAATATTTTTAGCCCATATAAATTGAGATACTTTGCATAAAATGGCTGTAATCCCTAAATAATGAAAGCCATATTTTTGTGAAACCTCATACATAAACATCGCCACCTGATTTCAACCCAGAACAGTGTTTTCAGTGAGTCACGGTAAAACTGAAGGTAGAACAGCCCACAAACAGGCAGCAACTGAATTCAATGAACGTCACACCAGCATCAGTATTTACTTATTTGTTTAATATAAAACATAAAAGAAATAATAATGAGGCCACACCAACAATGACATTTGATTAAATTACATCACATGCCAAAATCAAAAGCATTTACAGTTGTCTACATAAATAATGATTTGACTAATATCTACCAAACACACACACATGTTGAGCACCGGTGACAGTAAAGCCTCTCATGCTACAATGAAGCTGCAGAAGACCCATGACCTTTAAATCTTTATTTCTTGCCTTTCTTTATTAAATAAGGGGACAAGGAGAGTAAGCACAACGGTAAGAGGACACAACTTTTTTCTGCATTTTTGCAATAGATACAGTAGATCAGTGGCTCCTAGACTGAGCTCAGTTACTGGGGAGTTACTGCTCAGTTACTGCTCAGTTACTGGGGAGTTACCGCTCAGTTACTGGGGAGTTACCGCTCAGTTACTGCTCAGTTACTGGGGAGTTACTGCTCAGTTACCGCTCAGTTACTGGGGAGTTACTGGGGAGTTACCGCTCAGTTACTGGGGACAGGGAACACCAGCCTCGTTGGATCGCTGCCATTGAAGTCAATGAGAATAGTCGCACTAGAAGCACCCCTCCACGCTTTTCTGCCAGAGATGCGTCTTGGTACAGTGGAACAAAACATTTTTCTGTGCAAAAATCAAGTTTGGGAACCGCTGCAGTAGATGACCTTTGTGGCAGAGCAAACAATCCAGGAAACAGGAAGCAGATGGAAGCAAGTTATTATGACACACAGGATGGGTCTTAACAGTCCACCTCAGGATCGTCCCTCGTCCCAGAAAACAAGCCCTCATTAGCGTGCAACGCATTCATGGTACTGGATAAGAAAAGAGGCCAGGAAGAACCATTAACGAGGTTTACCCCAGCATGTATGCACGTATGTGTTCGCTGTGGCCTTGAACACCACTGGCTGTAAAAGTTCTATTATTATTTGGCAAAGTCAACATATCCCGTTGCCAAACACTGCAGACAGATCGTGAAAGACAGTTGAAGAGATACACTTTGGCATAAAGATTTGACTCGTCACTTTGGACTGAGAAGTCAGATTTGTTTAAGCCTTGTCACTATTAAGTGCTGTGACTCGATGTTGACTCTGTAACATTGTGATATCGTAGGTTCAGCTTTTTTAGCGTCAGGGCAGTTCCTCTTTTAGTCCTCTGGTTGTTTGCTGCTCACACGAGATGAGAACTGAAATCTGCCACGGTATTTGATCCTGGAAGTCAAGCAAAATTGGAAACAAAAAAAAATTCAGTCAATAGCAAGAACAATCATCATTGGTTGGTTATGTTATGGCTTTACTTTATTACAATTTATTCACATAATATTCAAACAATCTGGTAATTATTCATAAATAGTGAGGGCAGCAACCTACCACTCCCTTAAAATAAAATGCCAGCATTACACATACCTAAATTAAATAGAATAATGTATATTTTGATTTATGGCAGATTTATGGCAGCTTTATTTTAACAGTTATAGAAACAATCTTGAAAAAAAATAGAGAAAATTACATGAAATGAAAAATAAAAATTAATTGTAAGTTATTGAGGGAAATAAGTATTTGATCCCCGATCAACCTTGACCAGTGTTGGTTCCCACAGACCACTGGCATACTCCTAATCTCACTGAAGTAATTACCTGCATGAGAGACACCTGTTCCAAATAGTCACCTGTATAAAAAGCCATCTGCCCACAGACTCAGTAATACTCCACCATCTCCACCATGGGCAAGACTAAAGAGCTGTCAAAAGATGTCAAGGACAAAGTTGTTGAACTCCACAAGGCTGGAATGGGCTACAAAACCATAAGTAAGAAGCTGAATGAGAAGGTGACAACTGTTGGTGCAATTATTTGGAAGTGGAAGAAGGACAACATGACTGTTAATCAACCTGGGCTGGGGGCTCCATGGAAGATATCACCTGGTGGGGTCTCAGTGATCATGAGAAAGGTTAGAGATCAGCTGAGAACTACACGGGAGGAGCTGGTTAATGATCTCAAGGCAGCTGGGACCACAGTCACCAAGAAAACTATTGGTAATACACTGAGACGCAATGCCGTGGTCCAAGGTCCCTCTGCTCCAGAAGGCTCACGTCCAGGCCCGACTCAGGTTTGATAACGAACGTATTAATGACTCAGAAAGAGACTGGGAGAAGGTGCTGTGATCAGATGAGACTAAAATTGAGCTCTTTGGCCTCAACTCAACTCGACGTGTTTGGAGGAAGAGAAATGCTGAATATGACCCCAAAAACACCGCGCCTACTGTCAAGCATGGCAGTGGAAGCCTTATGCTTTGGGGGTGTTTCTCTTCTAAAGGGACAGGTCGACTTCATCGCATCGATGGGAAGATGAACGGGGCCATGTACCGCAGAATCTTGGGTGACAACCTACTTGCCTCCACAAGGACATTGAAAATGGGTCGTGGATGAGTCTTCCAGCATGACAACGACCCAAAACATACAGCCGAGGAAACAAAGGAGTGGCTCCATCAGAAGCACATCAAGGTCATGGAATGGCCTAGCCAGTCTCCTGACCTTAATCCTGTTAAACATCTATGGAGAGAGCTGAAGCTGAGAGTTTCCAAGTACAAGCCTCAAAACCTTCAGGATTTGGAGATGATCTGCAGAGAGGAGTGGACGAAAATTACTCCTGATGTGTTCAAACCTAGTAAGCAACTACAAGAAACGTCTGACAACTGTGCTGCCAACAAGGGTTTTGCCACCAAGTATTAGATCATGTTTTGCTAGGGGATCAAATACCTATTTCCCTCAATGACTTGCAAATTAATTTTTATTTTTCATTTCATGTAATTTTCTCAATTTGTTTTTCAATATTCTTTCTATAACTGTTAAAATAAAGCTGCCATAGAAGTCTGAGACTGTTCATTTATTTCTTAGTGTGACAACTGCCAAAATCAGCGGGGGATCAAATACTTATTTCCTCCACTGTAGATTCTGTTCCAATTCACAATTGCTTCACATCTAATTTTTTCAGGGATTGAATACAAAGAATTGAAGAAAAAAAGAAACCTTGCCTAATCCCATTACATCACATTATATGCTGCCAAACTAGTATTTCATTCCTTAAAAGGAAATTGCTCTTGAGAAAGCACCAAAGTTGAAAAGCATTGTGGTAATCTGATTCTCTGTTTAACACCATACCTTTTCCATCAGCAGTGACATCAGTGATGGTACAAACTCCCTCCACCAGCTCTTTGGCCTCAACAGCCAGCTGGAGGGCAGAATCAGGAAGTGCTGATGAAGTGACAAGGCTGTCTGTGGCTGGAGATGATCTGTTGCTCCTGATGTATACATCACACACACACACACACACGGTTACACACACGATGCGGTTACACTAAAAGCTAATAATCAAGATGAATGATCTGACATCCATGGTGGCTTACCCGCAAAGTACTCCACAAAGATTTGGTGTTGTCAAGACTCTGTGGACATTCTGTTAAGAAAGACAAGATAAGTTATTTAAGGTTTCTTGACAGAACTCTTGTCACAGTTTTTTCTCTCCATTCTGTAAGTTAGAAAACCTCACAGAATGTGTCAGTACTGGTCAGAATAAAGTCAGAATAAAGCCAGAAAGAGAGAAAAGGTCATCAACATTTTCAGAGAGAGCCAAGTGAAAGTAGGGGAAAGATGAAAAATTTGGTTTTGGATCTGACCCTCCTGAAAAGCAGATTTGAAACCCTGTGGTAATATGTCCACCAATGTACATATTAATGAAAGTGTTCCCATTTAACTGCAGTCATAGCTGAATAGATTCATGTCTTCTTTGAGTCAAGATCAGAGCCTGAGTTTTGAGTTTTTCATTGGATCCAAGATGAACATTGTGGATTCAGATGATGATTTTAACTATGGACCCACTCCAGTGAGAGTAGAAGATCCCCACCTAAAGGTGCCAACAGAACCATATCATCCACAAAAAGCATAGCTGAAATCCTGACACCACCAAATGATACCACCACTCCTTGGCTGCACCTATAAATTCTGTCCATAAAGGCTGTGGACAGAAATTGAGACAAAGGACAGCCCAGAAGGAGTCCAACTGTCACTGAAAACGAGTCCGACTTACAACCGGCAATGCGGATCAAACTATCACTCCATTTATACTGGGACTGGACAGCCCATAGCAACTTGGCCGCACCTGAAGGACATGGTCAAATGCTTTCTCAAAATTCACAAAACACATGTAGACTGGTTGGGCTCCCTCAAGGACCCAAGAGAAGTTATAGAGTTCCACGTTTGGGACAGAACCCACAATGTTCATCTTGGATCCAGAGTTCAACAACTGATCAGGGTCTCTTCCTCAGCACCCCTATATACAGTAGACCTTGCTAGGAAGGCTGAGGAATGTAATTCCTCTGTAATTGGAACACACCCTATGATCCCCTATCTTAAAACGGGGAACCACCATCCCAGTCTGCCAATCTCGATGTACTACCCCCAATGTGCATGCAATGTTGCAGAGACATGTCAACCAGGACATTGTGGCCTGACCCTTAAGGATCTCAGGACCTCATCCACCCCTGAAGCCCTTCCACCATGCAGCTTAACTCCCTCAGCAACCTCAGCTCCAGTAATGGCTGAGTCTTAGCCTCCTCTCTGGAAGACCTGCTGGTGGTATTGAGAAGATCCTCAAAGTATTCCTTCCATTGCCTGATGACATCTCCAGTCAAGGTCACCACCACCACCACCACCCTACGCCCCGGCCCCCTACTGTACAGTGTTGGTAAGGAGCCAGTTTCCTGCCTGAGCCGTCTAATGGTTTGTCAGAATCTCTTGGACCCAAACCATAAGTCCTCCCACACCCGAGTTTGGCCTCAGAGATCGCCATGTCTATAGTCCACTTGACCTGTCGATATATATGTCTGCTGCTTCCAGAATCCCACAAGCTAACCAAGCACATACGGTCCAGAAAACAAACCCAAGTAATTCGTTTGGCCTGAGCCCGGCTGGACCTCATTGGCAAGTGCCTGGTGGCCAGGCACTTGCCAATGAACTTCTCCGCTAGCCCTGGCGGAGAAGTTCATTGGCAAGGGTTAGGGTGTTAGATCCCCCAGGTGATGGTTTCAGTCTCTGACCAGCAGAGTCTGTCACCGGGACCAGCTCTCCATCCTTTCGGGTCCGAAGTTGTGGCCTAGGGGGGTTCACCTCGCTAGGATTCCTCAACTTTGTTTAAGCTGGTGTCGGGGAAGATTCGCCTAGCTCTCACTGTATCAATCCATCCGAAATGTCTACCCTGCCTACTCTGATAACTACCCTAAAGGAATAGCCTGGCTTTAGGTACTGTTATCAGCCACATTCGTTAACTGCAGCTCCCCCCTTATGATCTGGGCTCTTGTTACCGGCTAGGTTAGTTTAGTGACTTGGACAGCAAGCAATAGTGACAAAAGACAATAGGGGGCTAGAGTAACCAATCAGAACCTGTGTTGTTATACAGACGCACACCTGTGTACACTTGTGGGAACAGTTTCAATATCAGCCACGTCTTGTGTTAATTTTATATTTATTAAACAGGTTAGCAGGGTTAAGCAACAGCATTTCATTGATTAAACATTGAACACTGGAAAACAAACTACTACTCCACAATACTGCCACAGCTGGCAACTCCGTTCTTTTGTGTTAATCCAGGCCGTGGCTTGTAATTCCAGTTATTTTCATGGAATCCAGGCTGGTTTAAGAACTGTATCTTGTAATTCCAATCTCATTCATTTGAATTGATTCAGGTTGGTTTGGTGTGAGCTGTGACTTATAATTCCAATATCATTATTTATTTGAATGGATTCAGGGTGGTTTGTTATGAGCAAGTGGCCAGATTGTTCTTATCCAAGGCTGCGGCGTGGTGTCGAGGCAGGTCCTTCCAATAACAGGGTGGGTGTCCTTGGAACTGTGGCATCCAGCTCCTTCTCCTCTCCTGCAGTGAGCTAGGGAAAATCTGATAAGCTCCAAATATATTCCTCAAAAATTGGGAAAATGGTTATTCAGTTCCAAACGTTTCCTTTCTCTGTTCTTGTCTTGAAGAATAAATTTCCCAGTAAAATCCTTTGGTGGTGGTTAGCTCCTGGTCCCAGCTGATCATCCTTCGAAGAACGCTCCACAGAATGAACATTATTTCTCTCAAAACCTCCGCTTTCATGCCTCTTGGCTGACCACGCCTGACTTGCTTCAACCGCCAAAGTCCTTGCTTCATTTCATCAATTCAGGATTCACATGTTCTGATTGGTTTCACACAGTAGGGCGTGCATAATCATATTTACGTAACACTTTCTGATTGCTCTTACAATGACATGTGTGATCATATTTACATATTCTTACATGATTGGTACACGTCCCAAGTCTTACACAAATCATCCATCCCACAAGGCTAGCCTGATTGGTCCACGTAGAACCAAACGCACTGAAGCCTCAAGGCTATTTGCCCCCGGCTGTCTCTCTCGCTATCAAGTGCTAACAGCAATTACTCAGCTGTGTGTATGTAGGAGAGATTACCCCCTTCATGCCAAGGTCGCTAACTTGAAGCACACAGTTGTTCTGAACAATCCCGTTTAACTTTTTCCTCAAAAAGAGTTGTTACTTAATTAACAAACCAAGTTTACACTTTATCCAATCCCATTCTAGGTTCGTCATTAGAGCAATCAATATTTCTATTTCAACGCGGCACACAGAGCTGGTTATCTCACTCTGAGTCAGTCACACTGCACATTTCTCTTCAGCTTTCACAATTAAATCAATTTAATCACATTTCTCTTTTGAATAGTTCCTTCTTCAAGAATATTCCATAAACCTACCAGCCGAGATGATCCCAAAATCTATACCTCACTCGACAAGGGTTATGGTTAGGGTTAGGGTTAGTGGGGCCCCAGTAACTGAAGTCTAGGTGAGGTACATCAAGCTCCATCTAATTTGATCTAACTCAATCTAACTTGTTGTAAAAGATTCAATTGAGTCACACTTAGTCTGACCTATCCCTCAGGACCATTTTTCCTTAGGTAACCTACCAGGGGCAAACAAAATAGCTCCTGGGATCATTCGGGCAATCAAATCCCTCCAACATTTTAAGGTGGCAATTAAAGGAGAAGTTCAACCCTAAGCCTATCAAAAATATTTTCCTAGATGAAATTCACAAAGCTTACACTTTAAATTTAGAAGCAAATATGGTCTATTCATATTCTATATACAGTCTTATCAAAAGTCCTTTCATCCCTCCCCCCCCGAATAAATAACTGAATCCAGAACCCAGAATTTTTTTTTCTTAAAATTTTCTTAAACCACCAGCCTTTTTTTCCTTCTACACTCAAATATATACATAATAAAACAATGGATTAACTTAGCTAGCTGTATTTTACTAGGTCAAATTAAACTTTAAAAACAGAGTCACAAATCTAGCTTGTTTTCATCTTAAATTAAAACAGATGAATGCATCACCACCTTAAAAGGTATTTAATATTCTCCTCTGCCTCATCAGATTGGAGATCTATGAAAAAGGTCCCCTGAAACATCGTTATCTTGGGTTACCAAAAAAAACAGAAATGGCCCACCAGAACCAAACTTTATTGACGCATGGTCTACATTAACAACCATTAACAAACATTAACCACATTAACTACCATTAATGTAGACTCATTAGTAGTTGTAAAATTCTAATTTTCACGATGAAAGAAAAATTTGACTATTGAGACTATTGAATATCCTTTTGTTATTTTCAACTCTCTGTGACCTAATATATCTGCAGGTCTGAAAGGTCAACATATCTCCTGCACCAGAGTAAAAGTTGCGTGACTGCTATGATTACCATTTCATTGTAAGCTGTCTGTTTTTTAGCTATATCGTTAATTTTTTTATGACACAAGTCTGTCTTTCCCAATTTTTGTAGGTCTCATAATCTTGCGGTGGATGTGTACATTACTAGTCAATTTTGCTCCTTGAATGTTTAAATCACTTGACCATCTGGTGAAGACAATAAGTGACAATGTAGTCGTTAGGTTCAGCTGGTTGTGGTTTTTTAGGCACTGGAACAAGGCAGGATGTTTTCCACAGCACAGGAACTGGTTTCTGTCTCAGACTGGTGTTGAAGAGGTGCTGGAGAATCGGACATAGTTGCAATGAGCAGGTCTTGAGAACTCTGGGACAGACACCGTCTGGACCTGCAGCCTTGTTCTGGTTCAGTTTCTCTAGTTGTTTTTTTGACCTGATTTCAGGAGACAGACAGAGTGGAGGGGGAGGCAGAGGAGGTCTCCGAGGAGGAGAAAGATGACGCTGTTTTCTGGTCCATGACTGAGCTGCAGGGTGACAGAGTGGAGGTGTGACAGGAAAGCTGTGGGCTCACCGAGGGGGTGTGGTCTGTTGGGCTGGAGGCAGGGGGGGAACTGAACCTATTGAAGAACCTGTTCAGTTCATTAGCTCTGTCCAGACCTCCATCAGTCTGGCCCCCCTTTAACGTTCTCATGCTGTCCTCTATCACGTCTGCCTTTCCTCTATATAAGCGGCGTGTCGGCAAGAAATGCTGCCAGTCACTCAACCTTTACAGATTTTGGAGCTCAGTGCACACTTAAGGTGCACCACTTTATAAAGCACCCTGGCCGTTTTGAAGAAAGTTTAAGACTTCAAAGTGCGCCTTATAGACGCGAAAATACAGTACATTACAAAAACTTAGAATTAGAATTCATAGGTTATCAGGTCTACATCAAAACTGAACAGAGAAAATACAACAAATCAGTAATTTTTGAATACATAATAAATCCACTGACAGTATATAGTAAATGCTGTGGCACCAGGACAGTGTGTGAGATGGAGTTTGACAGATAGAAAGATGTGACTATCATGCAAGTGTGTCCAGGAACCTGTGCAAAGCTCAGCAGTTTCTTGTTGGAGATCTCCAGGTGTTTCCTGCTCAGCTCTGACCTCCTCAGCTGGGAGTCGATGGTTGTCAGCTTCTTGTTTAGCTCCATTATTTCCCCCTGACAAACACAAACATTTGCCAGTCTGAATCATTATCCCTGTATTACAATGTGCTTAAGCTGAGAGGGAATCTCTTAGAAGTTTTGGCACTGAGGGAAGGAAGCAGAGTTGGAGGGAGCAGAGGTTAAAATGTTGAGGTTCTCTTTGGGAGTAACAAGGATGGACAGGATCAGGAATGGATAGGTCAGACAGGGCATGTTGGATGTTTTGGAGAGAAAGTCAGAGAGGTCAGATTGAAATATTTTGGACATGGACAGAGGGGGGATAGTGAATATATCTGTAGAAGGATGATGAGGTTGGAACTGCCAGGCAGAAGGCCTAGAGGAAGACCAGAGAGGAGATTTATGGATATAGTGAATAAGGACATGAAGTTTGTTGGTGTGAGAGAAGAGGATACAGAGGATAGAGTTAGATGGACGCGGATGATTTGCTGTGGTGACCCCTGAAGGGAAAAGCCGAAAGGAAAATAAGAAGAAGACATGAGTCAATCAACTCTCTGGCTTTTCCTGCTCAAGTCCCAACGCTCAACCCTAGTCTTTTGCTTTTCCTGCTTTTCTCTCTGCCTATGGATACGCATTCTTCCTCTCCTTCTTTGAACAACAGCAGCCCAATTTCCATTGGCGCCCTGTAGGTCAACAGTGGCCAACTTCAACTGATCTGGTATGGATTTCATCAGTCTTGTGATTTAGGGCCAATTCCAATTCCTCCCTTAACTCTCAATCTCAACCCTCACCCTTAACCCTCAGTCTTTGGCCCTCAATCTTGGCCCTCCAAAGTAAGTGTAAGGGCTATCTTGTGACTTAGAAATGGGACAGCCCTTGAGTGCAGTTACGTCTTCAGACTGTGGGGGGTGGCCTTACACCAAAGCTACGTCCAATCTGTCAAGAAAACGACAACGACGAAGAAGGAGAAGAAGACATAGAAGAATAAGATAATATAAATATATGTAATGAAGACAGTAAGATAGCTTCGTAACATTTATATCTTTATTAACTACGAAAATACGTAAATTTGTAGCTAGCTTTTTTCGGCGCCATTCTTTTCAAAGACGTATTGACGAAAATACGCAATGGCTTCTGGGTAGCCCTGACTTCCAAGGGTGGTGCCGGAGAATCTCAATATTGAGGGCGATACAGCCCTCAAATTTGTCCCTCAACTTGACTTTCTAAGAATCGGGACAACACTTGCACTTAATGGGAGCGTGCATTTTTGAGATTGAGGGTTAAGGGAGGAATTGGAATTCACCCTTACTACATGGTTAGTTTGGCATAGGATGCCTTCCCAGGCAGAGAGACGCGCCGGCCGCCACAAACCGGACACACCGCCGGAAGGGGAGATAACCCAAGGCCGCCCCCACACCACCCCCAGGCACGGGGCTCTAATAATACCACTCTTTCTCAAAGGTAGTTACATACAAATAATATGAAATGGAAATAGGTAAATGCTTTGGACTCACCTTAGTGGGTTCTCCTCGTGCTTGCCTATTGCTGGCCAACTGATTCTTCAGATCTCTGATCTCAGCCTCTAGCAGCTGGATAACCTCCTCATAGTCCTGCTCAGCGCTGCTGGCCTGCCGTTGCTCCACCTCAGCTTCGGCTGCCTGCAGACGACTCTTCAAATGAGTGTTTTCTTCCACAGTCACACAGGCTTTCTGGGAAGGACAACACCTTGTGCTACAGTGATTATATACTTTATCTCAACTGACTTTTCTGCACCAGCAAAGTGAAGTAAAGATTTGAAATACTGACTTATCTGACTAGATACACTTTGATAATGTGTGGTGGTACATGTGAGCTCATAGATTTTACAATGCATCAATGCATTATGAAGATTTGGAACAGTGATTCGTCTGACTAAATACACTTATAATTTGTGATGATGCGTGTGAGCTCATAAACATTCTTGCCACATGTGGATGAGGTTCACATAATCATTTTTTAACAGTAAGGATTCATTTTTGCACATTTGTAAAAGAGATTATAGTGCTTGACAAGTTTCCTAAAATATTTCCTTGCTTATTTGGTTGTATCATCCATTCTCACTTCTGATGTCTTCTGCAGCTCCTCCTCAAGGGTTTTCTTGCTGTGCTCCATGTCCTTCAGCATCCCCTATCAAGAGACACAGCTGATGAAGCCCCAGCTACATTGTTGCATAAATGAGTGAAACCCCATTACAAAAGAATGTTTCATTTTTGGTGAGTTTTCTGAAGAAACCCTCTTTATTATGTTGGCATACTGTTTACTGTGCATTAAACAAATCAAACAAGGCTGCAACAGTGTGTGGGTGTAGATAAAATACTAGTAAGTTGTTGATTTGTGCTCCTTAACAGTTAGATTTAAATAGCTGGTGGTTATGCAGAGACTGCTAGAAAACAAGGAGAGGAGAATAACATGGGAATAATAGTAGGGAATAGGGAGTACAACACACTAATAAGATAGATATATAGGAGATAATAGATAGATATCATATAGAGAGATGAGAATTAGAGAGGAGAGAGAGAGAGAGAGAGAGATAGAGAGATAGAGAACAGAGAGAGATTATAGATAGAGATAGAGAGATTATAGTATATAGAGAGATATATAGAGATCATATAGATATATATAGATCTAGATATATATATAGATATATATATATATATATATATATAAGATATAGATAGAGATATATATATAGATATATATATAGAGATATATATAGATAGAGATATATAGATATTATATATATATATATATATATATATATATATATATATATATATATATATATATATATATATATATATATATATATATATATATATATATATATATATATATATTTAATTTAAAAAAATCACAAAATCACTGTTTGCCATGCCAACATTTCTGTTATCACTACTTTTATATATTGATTATTGATGAAGTACAATGGAAACAGATAGTCAAGTATGCTGTAGCATCACAGGAGTATCCATTCTCTGAAAAATGTGCATAAAGAAACCCTAGCAAATATTTAATACAACTGCCGCTGTTTGCAGAGCGACTGTTTACCTTGAGCTGCTTCATCTGGTTCTGGAGTTGTTTTATCTCTGTATTAAACTGTTCCATCTCTTCACTACTGCAGCTGCATTCTGATTCATACGTCTGCAGTCACACAACACAGATACACAGAGACAAGCACAGTTTAGATTGATCATTAGCTTAAATGTCAACTCTTTTCTAAATAAGATTATTTTTCTATCAACTGTCCATCTTGATTTTCCCTGTGAAAAATGCTCATCATATGGATTCTGTTGAAAAGATAAGAACCCTCTAAGATTATCCAAATGAGGTCTCATATTTTAATTCTCCGACTTGGCTCTAGGTGATCTTTAGAGTTGTTTTTGGGTTGCTTAATAGTCACAATTTTTGTGATATTGCTAGAATATGTAAAAGTGTGAGAAAACCTTACGGGTGAATGGAAGGCTGATGTGTCCATTAAACTGGCTGCTTCGTGATAGAAGAAACTGAAAGGACCAGCCCCTAAACCCAGCTCCTCTAGATCCTCCTGGAAGATGCTCCGGGTAGCCTCCACAAAATCTGAGAACCGATACATGAGCACAAAGATAAAACAATTCTCAGTAAAATAGCAGGATAACTGAAGTAACCTTGAAAATTCCTTAACATGTGAATGAATAAATGTTTATTACACACATTATTACTTTTTAAAGTAGCAGTGCCGTGCATCACTCACAGGTGAAGAAGGTTAGGTCTACATCTAAAATTTACTTTTGTTTGATATCTTCCTTAGTCATGCTCTCATTTTGTCTTCCTTTATCACTTTTCTTAGCATGGAACTTACTTTGTCTTTTTGGCACCATGATAACTAGACGATGCTTCTTAAAAGTAAGCAAATATTCAAATAATATTGAAATGTGAACAAAAGTTCTTCGCTGTGCTTTCAAATCCATATATATGTTGAAGCTGAGAAAAGTCTCATTATTAAACTTTAACCACTGAACCTATAGATGTTCACTTAAGATTTGTGAGATATAGACAATGACCAAAATGTAACTTGAATGAAAAGGTATCTGATCTCTGAAGGTGTGTAATGTTCTGGTCAGGTAACATACAATTAGTACACTAGTGTACTGTTGTTGGTATAATAGCCTATCATTTATAAACTAGCTCTTGTAAGTAAAGATTAAAATGTACACTGAGATAATTAATTGGGTGCAGTCTGGTGTAAAATTACATATGACTGACCACCTGAATCAAACACTGACTTGCCCCACTGTTACATAACACCGTAGACAAATGTCACAACGATTAAGCAGCATACAGTTGTCACATGGAACTGATCTGACAGTCACTCAACACAGATTATTCCCCTTGGTTTTTTGTAAAAAAAAAAAATAATATGGAATATTTGTATTTGGAAACAAAAAACCTAAAAAAAAGTGTTTAAATGTGTGTGTATGTGTACCACCTCCATATGCCACAGTGCCTTGTGGGTCTGGGGTCAGACTTTGTCTCAGCATTTTCCTCTTCTCTTCTGTCACATCCAAGCCAAGGAAGGACAAAGCCTGGGGGGAAGAAGAGACGCAAGTAATGACAAATGACAATGCTGACCTGTTTAAATCAACAGAGCTTTAGAGTTGCAGAGCTACAGTAATTGAATAAATCTATTATATTATACACCTTTACCATGATGGATAAAGAATAAGGCTGTCTGGGGCAAGGACACTGACAGTTGCTGTGTGTTTCTGCCTGTGTTTACAGTAGCTACTGCTGAGGGGTATAATAATTAAAATTTTTGTTAAGTTTACAAGCATGGATCACATTGTGTGCATGTGGATACATCCATTAACTTCCTCCTATCCAGATTTGGGTCAGGGAGCCATCATCTTAAACAGAAAGACCTAGACGTCCCTCTCCACAGCTCTCCTCCATCTCTTCCAGGAGGACACCAAGGCATTTCCAGGACAGCTGAGAGATGTAGTCTCTCCAGTGTGTCCTGCCCAAAACACCTCCCCTGGCAGGCGCCAAGGAAGCATCCTGACCAGGTGCCCAAATCACCTCAACTGGCTCGATTGAGGCAGAACCTCACTTCACTTCCGCAGGTTCTTCATTTGTTCCTTCTCAGATTGCTCCCATATATTAACCAGAAGTCCATGAATGTCTTCACAGACTATAATTATTTGGCCTTTTTCACAATCACTCATGTTTAAGTATCCCTTTTCTTTGCAAAATTGAATCTTAAATTCTAATATAAATTCCAATAAATACTGGGTGTTGGCATTGGAAGAAAATCAGTGCTACCTTTTTAGCTCTATGCATTTAGCACCAAGTAAGAACTTGCCAAAAAAAGATAAAAGGACTCACCAAGTCTAACTTGTCAGATTTGAGCCGTATGAAGGGATCAAGTGTGATCTTAGGTTTTGTTCCTGTTGGTGACCTCTGGCTGGTTGCATCTAGAGAAAGGCAAAAGGAAAAGGACAAGAAGAAAGTGGGAAGAGAAAAGTGAGGGAAGATGAATATTAAAAAAAAAATTCTGCTTAAGACAAAAAACTCAAAAGCTGTGACGAGATGTTACAATCAACAAATACTTTCCAGTACAGAGAATAAATGTAATTTTAACTCAAGTTATTTGTATAGCACCAACTTACGACAAAAGTGATCTCAAGGCCCTTCACAAGACAGCATAAATAAAATGAATGAATCAGGATCCCCCAAACAAGTCCTAAGTATAAGATTCATCAAGAAGGAAAATTCTAAGACAAATCTGAAAGACTAAGAGGGAGCCGACATCACAAACACAATCTGGGTACTGGTTCCACAAGAGTAAAGCCTAATAACTGAGGGCAGTGCCTCTCATTCTACTTTTGGAACATCTACGGACCACAAGTAAGCCTGCAGTCTGAAACTGAAATGCTCTTTTGGGATTACGTGAAAATATGAGGCCTTTAAAACACAATAGAGCTAGGCCCTAGTTTTATATGTAAGAATAAAGTGTTTTTTTTTTTTATTCTATCCTAGATTTCATAGGAAGGCAACAAACTGAATTAAATCTGCAAGCAGCATTTATAGGGCTCTCGCATCCATCGTCACCGTCCCCCCCCAGGTGTCCACCGCCTTCCATAGCCAGTCGGGAAGACAGACAACACAGAGATAATGCGATTCGGTTTATGAAAACAAAAGATTGGTCTGGAATCTGCTCAAAGCTGAGTTCTAACCTGCGACATCAAGGCGGTAACTATCACAGCTTTTTATCATCTCAAACAAATATAAAGAGTCAGAGATCTGAGGCCCGATCTTCCGCCAGATCTCCTAAAGCCGCTATGAAGGGATAGCGGATAGTGGGAGGGACGTTCCCCCGCAAAGAACGCAATCTTCCAACCTCCTAAACCTGCTATCCCATCTGCGCTACCCGCTACATTATCCATAGGAGTGGTTAGGGCGTTCCACCTGTTAAACCAATCAGTGCGTCAGTAGCCAGTGGGAGGTTGCGATACCCGCAAATCGCTATGGAGCGTCTGTTCATCCAGATTGGAGCAGCTCTCATGCGCAGCTCATCTGGGACTCTGCTGTAGAGCTTCCTCCTCTTCATTCCTCCTCCTCCCCTGCACTGATATATACATAAAAATATTTTTACACAGACAATTCCTATTGGCTACCTAAAAGTCCCAGATAGTCAGTGCGCTCCCGGTAAACACGCTCAGGCAGAACCGCGGGAACATATTTTCAGCAGGGGTTGCTGGGAGTCATGCTGCTGTGCGTCATATATATATATATATATATATATATATATATATATATATATATATATAGATATATAGAGATATATATTATATACATACACAGATATACAGATATACACATATATACATACACATATACATATATATACATATACACACATATATACATACATATATACATATACACACATATATATGTGTGGTGTTGTATATGTATATATATGTATATATATATATATATATATATATATATATATATATATATATATATATATATATTTATATATATACATGGTGGAGGAAATAAGTATTTGATCCCCGCTGATTTTGGCAGTTGTCATACTAAGAAATAAATGAACAGTCTCAGATTCTTATGGCAGCTTTATTTTAACAGTTATAGAAGGAATATTGAAAAAAATTTTGAGAAAACTACACGAAATGAAAAATAAAAATTAATTTGCAAGTCATTGAGGGAAATAAGTATTTTATCCCCGACCAACCTTGACCAGTGTTGGCTCCCACAGACCACTGGTGTACTCCTAATCTTACTGAAGTAATTACCTGCATGAGAGACATCTGTTCCAAATTGTCACCTGTATAAAAAGCCATCTGCCCACAGACTCAGTAATACTCCACCATCTCCACCATGGGCAAGACTAAAGAGCTGTCAAAAGATGTCAGGCACAAAGTTGTTGAACTCCACAAGGCTGGAATGGGCTACAAAACCATAAGTAAGAAGCTGAATGAGAAGGTGACAACTGTTGGTGCAATTATTCGGAAGTGGAAGAAGTACAACATGACTGTTAATCAACCTAGGCTGGGGGCTCCATGGAAGATATCACCTGGTGGGGTCTCAATGATCATGAGAAAGGTTAGAGATCAGCTGAGAACTACACGGGAGGAGTTATATATATAGATATATATATATATATATATATATATATAATATATATATATATATATATATATATTATTATATATAAATATATACATACATACATATGCACGTACGTCACTTTACACTTACCTACATCATGTAACATAAATAACATTAGACTGCACAGTACCCATATATGTAACTACTGTATTGTGCATACTGTGCAGTCTAATGTTATATATTACGTGATGTAGGTAGTTGTAAAGTGACGTTAACTCCTTCAGCTGCAAAAGCCACATACAAATTATTTTATATGAGAATAAATTTGCCAATGTCACGAGATGGCGCCAAAGACATTTAGTATAGTGACTGTTGTTATATACTATAACAACAGTTGAACACCACCCCCTCCTCTTCACCCTGTTGTAACTGTTTATAATCAAAGATACTCATAAAAAAATCAGCAATTTTTCAGAAAATTCTAGAAAACACACAGTAAATTCTCATATCTGAGCTGTCTACCCTCATCAAATTTTGGACATTTCATTGATTTTTTTAGATGAGGAAAAAAATTACTTTTCATAAAGTTGGTATTACGGTATGTACATGGAAAACAATTCACTAAACTTCAATGATTACCTCAAAAATCCTGAAGAAAATATTGAATCATGCTACATTACTATATACACTGCCTGGCCAAAAAAAAAAAAAAAGTCGCCATCCGGATTTAACTAAGCAGATAGGTATAAGCCTCCTGTTGGATAATTACAGCATGGGCGATATCTTTCAGCTGGCAACAAGTTATTTAACTGGTGCAATGAGTTGCTTCTCATTTCCTAAACAACCATGTCGAAAGACTCATCCCGTGGTCGTGGAAAAGATGTTAGTCTGTTTGATAAGGGTCAAATCATTGGCAGCATCAAGCAGAGAAAACATCTAAGGAGATTGCAGAAACTACCAAAATTGGGTAAAGAACTGTCCAAAGCATTATTAAAAACTGGAAGGATAGTGGGGACCCATCGTCTTTGAGGAAGAAATGTGGCCGGAAAAAAATCATCAATGATCGTGATCAGCGATCACTTAAATGTTTGGTGAGATCAAATCGAAAAAAAAACAACAGCAGAACTCAGGGCTATTTCTAATAGTGAAAGTAAGAGCATTTCCACATGCACAATGCTAAGGGAACTCAAGGGATTGGGACTGAACCGCTGTGTAGCCTTAAGAAAACCACTAATCAGTGAGGCTAACCGGATAAAAAGGTTTCAATTTGCTAGGGAGCATAAAGATTGGACTCTGGAACAATGGAAGAAGGTCATGTGGTCTGATGAGTCCAGATTGACCCTGTTCCAGAGTGATGGGCGCATCAGGATAAGAAGAGAAGCAGATGAAGTGATGCACCCATCATTCGTAGTGCCTATTGTACCAGCCTGTGGGGGCAGATTTGGGGTTGTAACAGTATGAGCTCAAAGAATGAGGTCAGCTGACTACCTGAATATACTGAATGACCAGGTTATTCCATCAATGGATTTTGTCTTCCCTATGGCACAGGCATATTTCAAGATGAATCCAGGATTCATTGGACTCAACTTGTGTGAAAGACTGGTTCAGGGAGCATGAGACATTGTTTTCACACATTTATTGGCCACCATAGAGTCCAGAACTTAACCCTATTGAGAATCTTTGGGATGTGCTGGAGAAGGCTTTGCGCAGCGGTCAGACTCCACCATCATAAATGCAAGATCTTGGTGAAAAATTAATGCAACACTGGATGGAAATAAATCTTGTGACATTGCAGAAGCTTATCGAAACAATGCCACAGCGAATGCGTGCCATAATCAAAGCTAAAGGCGGTCCAACAAAATAATTGTGTATGACCTTTTTTTTTGGTGGTGACTTGTTTTTTGGCCAGGCAGTGTATTACTGCTAAGTTTGGTGACTCTGATTGAAAAATTACGTATCATAAAAAATCTGTTAGGCATCCAAAGTTTAAAAATGTCACTGTATGTGCACTCTCAGATAGATCTGAACGAAACGAAATGGACAGGAATTAATAAGGGAGACAATGTTTGTGGTGGGTTTGAACTTGATTGGATAAAGTATGATAGACCAGGTTTGAGGTGTGTCACCTTATCCCACTAGGATTTTTTTTGCCTAATGCAAAACATGACATTTCATGTTGCCAACAGGTGGCGCTACAACTGTTTCTGGATATTACAGGTTTTATGTGTTCGGGATGGCACTACAATGATATCCAGCCATTTTGGACCAGATTAAACAATGTATGGCTGAGGTACAGCCAATTTCTCTTTCATGGCAAGTCTTCAAAATGACATCAAAACTACACTGCGTCACTACGATCACACCCTCTGGTAAAAAGCTTTGCAAACTTTTGTCAGCCATGTGTCTAGAAAAAAAGTTTGGAGTCAACCTGACCAAATCTCTGGGAGGAGTATAACCTTGCCCATGCCTGAAACCATAAAATATGTAATTTTCACACACAACTAATGTGTGTACAAAATTTTGTGAGATTTTGAAAATGCTAAGGGCCCCAAAAAGGTGATTCATTTAGGAAAATATTGATAATAATTAAACCTGCAAGCAGCACTGATCGGACCCTCGCACCCATCCCCACTGCGCCCCCACGTGTCCATTGCCTACCCAAGCCAGTTGGGAATAAAGACAAAACATAGACAATTCTATTTGGTTATAAAATGGAAAGGATAAAAGTTGCTGCCCAGCTTGAATCCAGAGGTATGAAAACAAAAAACTGGTCTGGAATCTATTCAGAGATGAGTTCTAAACTGCCACATACATCAAGGCTATAACTATCACAGCTTTTTATCACCTCAAACAAAGAGTCAGAGATCTGAGGTCCAGAGCAGATTTACAGAAACTTATCCAGCCTTCATCGCCAGACCTGACCACCTCTTCTGTCTGATCAGACAGTTTCAATTTATCATGAACGCTGTTGCCAGAGTTCTAACAAGAACCAGGAAACCTGAACACATTACTGCTCCAATAAGATCCTTTCTCTGGCTGCCAGTTACCTGCAGAATAGACTTTAAATGATAACCTCCTCCCAGGGACCAATTTTCACATTTGTGTGGCCCGATAAATGCTGAATTCAGCTTTAATTCTTATTTGAGTTTTGTAACAATGAATTTGAAGTCATGCAGGCCTTTATGTCATTAAGAAATGTTTGTAGTCCAAGAAACTGATTGCTCTCATCTGGCTTCAAAGATAGGTATAACTAAGTCTAATATGCATAGCAATCAAAATCTATGATATGCTACTTAATATCACCATATCAAAGTAGTGAATGTACTAACTCGGTATAAAGATCAAATAGGAAAAGTATAGGTACAAGTCAATTTTCTGAGGCCTTGAGAAAATCATTGATAACATTTGCTCATGCTGTTTTTGCTCTACAAATAAATCCTGATTGTAACTCCTCAAGTAGAATAATACATGCAAGTGGTCAAATAGATGAGTTACAATAATTTTGCCAACTGTATAATAGGAGAAAAGGGTTCTTCTTTTTAGCTGAGGTGTTTTTTAAAGCTTGTGGCCTTCAAATAAAGTGTGCAAGGGTATGTAAGGCTAGACCACGCTTTCTAAATGGGGTAAAAATAGTAACAGTGGATAATCCATAAAATCAGAGTGGATAGAATTCTTGTGCCTGGCTGTGTTGATGGAGGCAGTGCATTATATTGTGTAGGGGTGGGGAAAAAATGAAAAGCAGATGATTAAAAAGGGGACTGGAAGAAAGATAGATGATTATAGATGAGACAGAGGGGGAAAGACATGGGGGGAGGGTTTAGAGCTAATCCCCAATATTAATTTGATGAGTTTGGCTGTCCCAGATTTTTATGGCTGCGTACTGTGGTCATGCCAACCTCTGGGTGTGTGTGTCAGCACACACGCTTTTGTTAGGGTCATGAGCTGATTGTGATAACTATCACTTGTCTTGAACTTGGCCCACAGAATTCATCTTTAGGCATCTTTCGGCATTTTAAGTTTACGAAATAATATTCAGATAAATCTCAAACACTCCTTGAAAATACGCAAACAAAACTCTTCATAGGATATCCAACTCTGTAGACATAAGGAAATATTTGTGGTTAGTGAATACAACAATGTTCCATTTTTCTTTACATTCAAAGTTAAAGGTGGGGTAGGTGTTGTTTGAAAAACGGTTCCAGCAATCCAACTCAAGTGAGATTTTGAAAATATACACTCCCTCCCTCCTCCCAAAGGCTCCGCCTCCTCCTCTTCAGCTCACCCCTCGAAACCACGCCTTCACACGATTCATCACTACATGAACCATAGGGAGGGAGGGAGGGGTGGGTGGGAGTGCATTGATATTATTCTACTCTGGAGTTGCCCAGGGTGAGAGGCAACGAGCTGGTGTGGGCTTGCTTATAGCCCCCCAGCTTGGAGCCTGTACGTTGGGGTTTTCCCCAGTGGAGGAGAGGGTAGCTTCCCTGCGCCTTCGGGTCGGGGAACGGGCTCTGACTGTCGTTTGCGCTTATGCGCCAAATGACAGTTCAGAGTACCCAGCCTTCTTGGGGTCCTTGGCGGGGGTGCTGGAAAGCGCCCCTAATGGGGACTCCTTTATTCTGCTAGGGGACTTCAACGCTCACGTTGGCAACGACAGTAGTACCTGGAGGGGTGTGATTGGGAGGAACGGCCTCTCTGATCTGAACCAGAGTGGTGTTTTGTTGTTGGACTTCTGTGCTCGTCACAGTTTGCCCATAACAAACACCATGTTCAAGCGTAAGAGTGTCCATAAATGCACTTGGCATCAGGACACTCTTGGCCGCAATTCAATGATCGACTTTATAGTCGTATCATCTGATCTTCGGCCGTATGTTTTGGACACTCGGGTAAAGAGAGGAGCTGAGCTGTCAACTGATCACTACCTGGTGGTGGGTTGGATCAGATGGCGGGGGAAAATGCCGGTCAGACCTGGTAGGCCCAAACGTGTAGTGAGGGTTTGCTGGGAACGTCTGGCAGAGGAACCTGTCAGAAAGATCTATAACTCACACCTCCGGCAGAGCTTCAATCACATCCCGGGGGTGGCGGGGGACATTGAGTCTGAATGGGCCATGTTCTGCGCCTCCATTGCTGAAGCAGCTGACCGGAGCTGTGGCCGTAAGGTCGTCGGTGCCTGTCGTGGCGGCAATCCTCGAACTCGGTGGTGGACACCTCGGGTGAGAGAGGCCGTCAGACTGAAGAAGGAGTCCTACTGGGCTTGGTTAGCTTGTGGCTCTCTGGAATCAGCAGACAGGTATCGGCAGGCCAAGCGGGCGGCGGCTTTGGTGGTTTCTGAGGCGAAAACTCGGGTGTGGGAGGAGTTCGGTGAGGCCATGGAAAAAGACTTTCGATCGGCTCCTCTGAGATTCTGGCAAACCATCAGACAGCTCAGGCGGGGAAAGCAGTGCTTCACCAACATTGTGTATAGTGGGGGTGGGGTGCTGCTGACCTCGACTGGAGATGTCGTTCGGCGGTGGAAAGAATACTTCGAGGACCTTCTCAATCCCACCAACATGTCTTCCGTTGAGGATGCTGAGCCTGTGGACTTGGGGGTGGGCTCGTCCATTACTGGAGCTGAGGTCGCTGAAGTAGTTAAGAAGCTGCACAGTGGTGTCCGGGGGTGGACGAGATCTGCCCTGATTTCCTGAAGGCTCTGGATCTTGTAGGACTGTCTTGGTTGACACGTCTCTGCAACATCGCATGGAAATCGGGGGCAGTACCTCTGGATTGGCAGACCGGGGTGGTGGTTCCCCTTTTTAAGAAGGGGGACCGGAGAGTGTGTTCCAATTACAGGGGAATCACACTCCTCAGCCTCCCTGGTAAGGTCTATGCAGGGGTGCTGGAGAAGAGAGTTCGATTGATTGTCGAATCCCAGATTCAGGAGGAACAATGCGGGTTCCATCCTGGTCGTGGAACACTGGACCAGCTCTATACCCTCACTAGGGTCCTGGAGGGAACATGGGAATTTGCCCAACCAGTCCACTTGTGTTTTGTGGACTTGGAGAAGGCATTTGACCGTGTCCCTCGGGGTGTCCTGTGGGGGGTACTCCAGGAGTATGGGTGCTGGGCCCGTTGTTACGGGCTGTCCAGTCCCTGTACAAATGGAGTGGGAGCTTGGTCCGCATTGCCGGTTGTAAGTCGGATTCGTTTTCAGTGGGAGTTGGACTCCGCCAGGGCTGCCCTTTGTCACCGATTCTGTTCATAACGTTTATGGACAGAATTTCTAGGCGCAGCCATGGAGTGGAAGGGTTCCGGTTCGGTGGTGTCGGGATCTCGTCTCTGCTGTTTGCAGATGACGTGGTCCTGTTGGCACCATCGAGTGGGGATCTGCAGCTCTCACTGGAGCAGTTCGCAGCCAAGTGTGAAGTGGCAGGGATGAGAATCAGCACCTCCAAATCTGAGACCATGGTCCTCAGTCGGAAAAGGGTAGAATGCCTCCTCCGGGTCGGGATTGAGGTTCTGCCTCAAGTGGAGAAGTTTAAGTATCTCGGGGTCTTGTTCACGAGTGATGGGAGAAAGGAGCGGGAGATCGACAGATGGATTGGTGCAGCGTCTGCTGTGGTGCGGACTCTGTACCGGTCCGTTGTGGTGAAGAGAGAGCTGAGCCAAAAGGCAAGGCTCTCTGTTTACTGGTCGATCTTTGTTCCAACCCTCACCTATGGTCATGAACTGTGGGTAGTGACCGAAAGAATGAGATCGCGGATACAAGCAGCGGAAATGAGTTTTCTCCGCAGGGTGGCTGGACTCTCCCTTAGAGATAGGGTGAGAAGTTCGGTCATTCGGGAGAGACTCAGAGTAGAGCCGCTGCTCCTTCACATCAAGAGGAGCCAGTTGAGGTGGTTCGGGCATCTGGTTAGGATGCCCCCCGGACGCCTCCCTGGAGAGGTGTTTCGGGCATGTCCAACTGGAAGAAGACCACGGGGAAGACCCAGGACCCGCTGGAGAGATTATATCTCTCAGCTGGCCTGGGAGAGCCTCGGGATTCTCCCAGAGGAGCTAGTGGAGGCGGCCGAGGGGAGGGAGGTCTGGGCCTCTCAGCTGAAGCTGCTGCCCCCGCGACCCGATTTCGGATCAAGCGGGAGTTAATGGATGGATGGATGGATGGATGGTGATGAACTGACTAGTAATAAGAAAAACAGATTGAAGACAAATTTCTGAAGTTATATTATGGTTTAGGCGCCTAATACTGATTCTTGACCAAGAAAGATTCTTCAGTTTTAGCTATACTATGTATCCAAACTCCATTTTTGTTCATCGTCTTGGACTGCAACATGTGCAAGGACAATAAAGTTTAATGTAATCTTACCTTATCTAATCAGGTCTTCAGACAGCTATAGCAAATCATCCATGTTAACATCTGAATTTATTTAAAGTAGCACAGATAAAATTTTGTAATGTGTATTCACAACATTGTTTAATATTTACTTTTGCTTGGTGTTTTCCTACGTCAGTCTCAATTCCTTGTACTTTTCTAAGCATTGTCGTTGCCTCTGTGGGGCAGGAACTTACTTTGTCTGGTTCTTGCGGGCAGCAGGAGTGGATGATCACTGCAGTTAAATGGCGTTTCCTAAAAGTAAGTTTACCTATGAAATTGAAACCAATATTCTAGCATGAAAAAAGGTCCTTTGTTCTGTTTTTACATGTTGTAAAGTGTTTTCAAATAGGGGCTACCCAAGTATTGTGAAAATGTTATCTACTTGGTGGCAGCACCGGTCGAAATTGCTGCATTCGGGGCTTTTGGAGTATGTGAAAACTTTTGGTAAAAAAAAAAAAAAAAAAAAAAAAAAAAAAACTGTATGTAGGCAGTAGAGGTTATGCTGCTTTTATAACACAGTCTAAAATTTTCTTCATTCTATTTAAAATCAAAACAGGAAGAAAAATTTATCAAATTTGTTATATCTTTAGAGCAAGTGACAAAAGAATGTTGGGATGTTAAAAAAAATTACAGTGTCTGAATTTTTAATTTACAAACTCAAACATTTAGTGTATAAACTGAGAAATACTTGAAGATTTACCTTTCCTGTGAATCATTGAACTAATATTTGGTTCTATAACCACTGTTTCTGATAACTGCTTTACATCTGTGTTGTATTAAGTCAACCAACTTCTGGTACCGGTGAATAGGAATTCCAAACCAGAACAATTGGACTACATTCCACAATTCCTTTGCTTGGTTTTGCTTCAGAAACAGCATTTTTTATGTCACCCCACAAGTTTTCTTTTGGATTGAGGTGCAGGGATTGGGCTGGCAACTTCATAACATTAATCTTGTTGGTCGGCAACCAAGATGCTGCTCGCTTACTGGTGTGTTTGGGGTCACTGTCTTGTTGAAATACCCGTTTCAAGAGCATTTCCTCTCTGACATAAGGCAACATGACCTTATTAAGTATTTTGATGTGAACAAACTGATGCATGACCCCTGGAAAATAATAGGCCCAACAACGTTATATAAAAAAACATCCCCATATCATTATGCGTGTGCCTCCATGCTTCACTGTTTTTTTTTTTTTCTTTTAATTTTACACTAATAAGAGTGAGATATCACACTTATGGATCTTGCTGTTGCTCTATTGTTGTCTCCAACCACATCAGAAGATGCTGGGGCCCCCTGCACTTCTACCTCCCACTTCTCTGTGTCTGGCAGTCAGGTAAAGAGGCAACTGGAGAGACTGAATTGGAACAAGGCTCCAGGTCCAGATGGTTGTCAGCCCCAGAGTCCCAAAAGCCTAAATGGACCAGCTATGTTGGATTCTACCGCACCTTTAACTTCAGCCTAAGCAAGGAGAAGTTTCTGGTGTTGTGGATGACATCACATCTTGCTCCCGAAGCAAAAAGATCTCACCCATCTTGAAAATATTGGAGAGATTTTTATTGGTCCACTTGAATAAGCCAACAAGCATCTTACAGGACCCTCAGCAGTTTGCTTATAGTCATGGGGTTGGAGTTGAAGATGCCGTCATACACCTGCTTCAACAAGCCCACTGTCATCTGGACAAAGCAGGCAGCCCTATGAGAATCATATTCTTCGGTTTCTCCAGTGTATTTAACACCATCCAGCTGCTTTACTACCAAAGAAACTCCAGTAGACACAGGTGGATGTCTCCACAATCACCTGGATCACTGACTACCTGACAAACAGACCACAGTTTGAGATACTAAATGGATGTGTCTCTGACTGGGTGGTCAGCAGCACAAGACTACCACAGAGGACTGGACTCTCGCCATTGCTCTTCACTCTGTGCTCCTTTAGACTTCCAGTACAAGCCGGAGTCCTGTCATCTGCAGAAATACTCAGATAACTGTAGTTCTACCAGTGATAATCAAGAGACTGAGTGCTGAGAACTGGTAGACCGCTTTGTGGCACGGTGTGGCATCTAATCTTAAATGTGAACAAGACAAAGGAGATAATTGTGGATTTTAGGAGAGCCAGGATTAAGTCAAACAGCATTTCCATCATGGGAGAAGTGGAGGCGGTGGAGGAATATAAATACCTCACCTGGACAACAGACTGGACTGGAGACGCAACGCTGATGCTGTTTAGAAGACAGAGAAGACTTTACTTCTTGAGGAAGCTCTGTGTTTGCAGAAAGATGTTGCATGTCTTCTGTAAGTCTGTTGTGGAGAATGCAATCCTATCTGCAGTCATCTGTTGGGGGAGCAGCATCAGACCCAGTGACTTAATGAAACTGAACAAATTAATTGTGCAAATAATGAAACTTGATAAAATGAAAAACGTGATTCATAACCCTGAGCATCCTCTACACAAAACTGATTCAGCAACAAAGTGTTTTCAGTTAGAGGTTTCCTCAGATCCACTGCCACAGACCATGACAGGAAGAAGGATCCTTCCCACAGCTATAACCAGCTGCAATGAATGTTTGAGAAGACTTAAGTTATGACAACTACTCCACATTAATTAATCCCCTTCAGGGATTAATAAAGTATATTTGAATTGAACTTAAAATGTTGCACCTTTTCTCTTTAGTCTAGTCAGATAGTTCTTTGACAAACTGTAACCTCTTCAGCATGTCATTCTTTCAGTAATGAGACTATGTGGGGGCTTCTTGTTAATAAGTGGCTTCACACTGACACAGTACTCAAAGGTAACTTTGGATCTTCTTTGATCACCGTGAAGCTGATCGTTGAGCCTTTGCTATTTTGGCTTTTCTTCGATCGTGTTCAGTGGTAGTTTTCAATTTTCTACCATGTCTTTCTGGTTTTGGTTATTATAACAGCAGGTACAATCAATGCCTGTGTCCCACCACAAACAAACAGTTACGAAATCGACGTAACTTACCAATGAAGCCTTTATAGTAAATGTCCGATCAAAAATATTCCCACAAAAATGGTCTAGTTACTTTCACAAAAGTCCAGTCGATCCAATCCAGTAAAGTATTTAGTCCAAAATTCATTATTATGCCAGTAAATATCCACAAACAGACGCTGCATCATTTGAAATTAGCTGGTCGACGTTCCAAAACTTCCGGGTACTGTTTGCTTTAACTCGTGTTTGCGTGTGTTAGATAATGCATTCCTTCATTTTAAAATGGAGCCTGTCAGCTGACCTTTAGATTGACACCTCATACGGCCATATATGGCCTCATACGGCCATATACGGACAGCTGTCCTGTCCACAGGGGAGCTGTGGACAGGACAGCTCCCCTGTCCTGTCCACAACCTACAATAGCAAATGAGGACCTGCGTTGAAAGGAAGCCCATGCTCTCATTGTGTCGTGTAAAAACTGAGCCAGTTAGAACCAATCGTGCTGATGACTGGCGCAATGAAATTCTGAACACAGCGATGTGTTGCTTCAGGGGGTGGAGACAAAGTCACAAGCATTACTTGCAGCCAAGTCAAACGTGCGTCAATGCGTAATTTATGAAATTATGTTTATATAAAAAATGCTGCAAATAACCTGTAATTGGTTATAATTGTAAATGTTTCTAAATATGTGAATAGTTTGCTATGTTTGCTGTGTTGTAAAAGGTAGTTATGACTTTTATCCTAGGTCTTGGTTATCCAAGTGTCCTTTTGGAGTCTCCAAATGGACATTTTTGGAAATGCCTAGACATACTCTTCCAAAAACATGTGTAAAATACTCATTTTTTGTGGTACTGTTATCAAATTTGAACTTGCACTAGGTAAGGCTTCATGCTGTGGTCCCATTGTGTTTCCAGCTAATAAGTCACAGCTGCACTCATCTGCAGACATCTGTTTACAAAAAAAAATTCAGGCGGAAATAAAAAACTTATATTTCAGTGTGTTCAAACTTAGATTACTCAATGATAATAGCACTTACAGTGATTCTGATAGTTGGGGGAAAAACATCAGAGTGTTACCTTTCAAAAGAGATCAAAACCATCCATGAGCTACAAACGGTTCAAGAACAGTTTTCAATTTACTTTGGGTATGCCTTGGATAGGCATTTTAGGCAAATTTTAAAGGAGTGGCAAGGGATAGCAGCTGAGATTATTCTAGCCGAGGCTATTCTTTTCTGCACTTCTTTATCTGCTTCTCCCTCTTTAATGAGCTTTTTAATACAAGTTACACTGTTCTTCTGACCAATGCCCGGAACATCCCATTTAACTCAGATTTTCAGAGAGAAATGACCAACATGTACAACATAAGGACAAAAGCGCCCCAACCATTATATTTGAGGGGTACGGGTCCTCCCCACATTTCAAAATTATTTGTTTGGACACTTATTTCTATTGCTTCACTAAAAAATCCTTTTCACTTGTTTGATAAGAGAATATTCATAACATTGAAAGCTCGCTCTAGGTTTTCCTGGGTACCGACAACAATTCACAGGACACAAGCATAACAAAGGTAGTTTAGCACTCGTTTCAACCATGTCTGACAAAGTTTACAACCAAAGTGAACCGGGTGCTCAAAACTAGAGGAGGTAATGTCAGCCCCATTGCCAACTCACAATGTCCAGCTTTTGCTAAAACTATATTCTTTTCTTACATGATCTTAAAATTAGCCCCATTACTTCAATTGATGTAACATTCAACTATACAATGAAAAATCAGTAGGAAGCTTTACCTTGTTTATTTTAAGTTACAGTAGTAAAGATCGGAAGACTAAGGCTTTTTTGGCTGACCATCAGTTGTTTGCAATATCTGCTCCCTCCCCAGACACAATGGACACAAAGAGATTCTTTAAAGAGTAGAGGAAAGTAAATCCCAATTTCTCCACAGAACATTTTTTTTCCTACTGAAAGCTTAGTTGGCTAGTCTTTGAATCAAAAGTTTACTTACAAGTAAAAGAGTAAGGGCCTGATCGTACACCTCCCACTAGCCGCTACCCACTACCCGCAAATTGCTGATTTAGGAACCTCCGCCAACCGCTAATGCAATCTTCCGCTCCCTAAAGCCGCCACCCATTATGCCGACTCCCTTACTCACATTGTAGGCACGGCAATGGGCATGTCTCTTGCGCTTTCCACAAACTCGGTATCTTGCAATCGTGGGGTCAGGATAAAGGGTAGCGGGTGGTCTCACCACCCGCTACCCTCTATCCTAAACCCGCGAGATACTGGTACCGCAAGATACCGAGTTTGTGGAAAGCACAACTGGCATGTCGGCGTGTAAAAGAGCGCGTTCACCCAGAGAACCGCGAGAACCGCCACAAGAGCCACTGAGAGCAGCTATGCGTCTTGGCACAGCTATGCGTCTTGGTGCGTCTTGGTGCATCTTGGCGCAGCTGTGCGCACAGCTGCTGCTGAGGATACGTTCTCACAGCTCTGCCTGAGTGTGTTTAATGGGTGCGCACCAACTATCTGGGACTTTCAGGTAGCCGATAGGAATTGTCTGTGTAAGAATATTTTTACCTCCGCCAAGGAGGTAATGTTTTTGCGGGCATGTTTTTGCCGTCTTGTCTGTCTGTCTGTGTACAAGATAACTCAGAAAGTTATGGATGGATTTTGATTAAATTTTCAGGAGTTGTCAGAAATGTGAAAAGGAAGAACTGATTTCATTTTGGCTGTGTCCAGAAGAAATCCTGGATTCTGGATCACTTTCAAATTTTCGATAACATTGCGGTCAATGGGGCCGGAAATTTTGTTTCTCAATATCTCCGTTAATTATTGCCCAAAACTCATGAAATTTCACTCAGGGATTGACAATGGGAACCTCTATCAAATTTCAGAGGCTGATCCGGATCTGATCCAGAAGGCGGATTTTATCGCAATCTGTAAATCGCTATATAGGAGAACTGTTGTGCTTGGCGGAGGTCTGCGCTCTCCGAGTGCTTTTCTAGTTAAGAAATGCTTTCCTGGAAGCTCACTTGCTCTATTTTTTCTGAGCAGTTTGTTGAAACTTCTTGGAGTACAAAAGAAATGATTAAATCATTTGCTCCACATTAGTTAGAACTAGTTATGTATATATCAGTGCAGAGGAGGAGGAAGGAAGAGGAGGAAGCTCTACAGCAGAGTCCCAGACGAGCTGCCCATGAGAGCTGCTCCGATCTGGATGAAAAGACGCTCCATAGCAGTTTGCGGGTAGCGCAACCTGCTCTTAAAGGCAAGGGCTACTGATGCACTGATTGGTTAAACAGGTGGAATGCCCTAACCACTCCCATGCATAATATATGCATAATATAGCGGTTAGTGCAGGTAAGATCGCGGGTTTAGGGAGGTGGAAGATTGCGTTTTTTGCGCGGGAACGCCCCTTCTGCTTCCTGCTATCTCTTAATAGCGACTTTAGGAGGTTTGGCGGAAGATTGGGCCCTAGATGTCTAACAACCTGTTAAAATGCACCAGAATGCAGAAAATGGCATCTACTTCCTTAAAAATTTCCCCAATACATTTACATGAATGGAAATGAAACATATTATAAAGATTTTGAGTTTTGCTCACTTTTTTTAAACACATTGCTATTGTTTTGAACACAACTGTACATTTTTGGGAGCAGGAGCTCAAGTCAAAAGAAAAGGGCACTCACTTAAAGAAAATTTACAAATACTTTACTGGTATATGGGATGTTGTTTCTACTATTAAATGGTTTGACACAGGACAGAAGAGCTACAACCTTGAATTGCCTCCAGTTCCTCCCTTTCTTTTTGTTATAGCCTCAACATTCTTGACATTTTGCTGCATTTGGCAAATTAACAAAATCAGTGTATGACTATTAAGTGTTACTCTCTCCAGTGAACCCACTGTATTAAGTATTGGTTATTTGTGTAAAAATGCTTGGTGACACAGCAGTGGCACTAAAAAGTCTATTTTTTGTATTTGTCAATGCCTTAAATGTAGGTACCTTACAGAAGGCAAAGAAATGTTTACTGCAAATAAACTTCCATGGACTAATTATCATTTAGAAATAAAACAAATTTATTCTGTTAGCCACATATTTAAGATTAATATGTGATGTCTATAACTGCTGATTACAGGCTTCAGTAAAACCAGTTCTAGGTAATTGAGAGACAGTTAGAAACATTAAAAAAAGAAAAAAAGATTGGTGTGGGGGCAGTTTATGGAGATTCAGTATCTGTGTGTATTGACCTCCCCATAAACTGCTGACATCTGTCACAACTAGCAACAGGCTTAACCAATAAGAGCCTGGCGTGAGCTAAGTGGTCACAGCACCTAAGAAATAACCTTGGCTGGGATAATCCTGGTCAATAGGATTGAATCAGGCTGTCAGGTGGCTTCTAGCCAGGGTCATATGCAACTGTTGGGATCAGCCACTGGTTTGCATGAAATCTCTTAATTATTTGAAAATATAACACATGCTTCCTTCTTTTAAAAGTGCAATTTTATACTGATTTTATTTTTTAGATTTCTTTAGATTTTATTCTTTAGATTTCTCTCCAGGAAGAAGTTGTTGGGCTGATCAAAGGGCTATTACTAAGTGTTTTTAGACCAGTGCCCCCCCAACCTTTTTCGCACCACAGACTGGTTTAATGTCAGGCAATATTTTCACAGACCAATCTATAAAATGTGTCGCAGAAAAATACAACAAAATAAAATGATTCAACCGGCATAAAAGCTGTGGTATTTTCTATATGTTATATTAAACATAAATCCGCTCTGTATTTAGGTGCAACTTTATTAGAAGCATCCTCCTAACATCGCGCCTACAGAATAACATCTGTAACATCCTCTCATTTAAACTAGATCATGTGACCGAGAGACGGGTCTTGAAGTCTTGTCATGCGTCAAGAGTAAGTCAGAAACGGATATAATAGAGAGGATCTGGTCATTTTTCAAAATAAAACATCATTTAGACTAGGATAATAAATCAAACGGCAATAATGGAAGTTATTTATTTTTCCTCTGTGGCTCGGTACCAAATGACCCACGGACCAATACTGGGCCGGGGCCCGGGGGTTAGGGACCACTGTTTTAGACAGTTTTAATACTGTCTAAAACAGTATTTGTCCCTTGGAGTGTTTTCAGAGTTTATAATAACTTGGGGGACCAAGTTATTCTAAACTCCAAAAACACTTCAAGGGACAATTAATAGTATTATTATATTTACATATTAATAATAAAAACAATAATAATAAGACAAAGATGAAAGCAACTGTATATCCACTTCTCCCCCTCCCCCACCCGGGTGGCGTTGTCTCATTTTAAACTCGGGTCCTCTGCCAGATGCCTGGGAGCCTGAGGGTTCTGGACAGGATCTTAGCTCTTCCCAGTAATGCGCTCTTTTGGACACAGATCTCAGATGCTGTTCGGGGTATCGAATCCAGCTCTTCCTTCAGCCTTTGGTATTTCTCAAGCTTCTCGTGTTTCTTCTTCCTGATGTTGCTGTCGCTTGTGAAGTCTCCGTCCAATACTGGAGTACTAAGAACGTAAGAACTTTCCCGTTCAGAATGTGTAATTTTATGTGAGGTAATGTAAGCTGGGTGGCCAGTGGACAGGGTCACTAGAGTAGACCTAAAAGATGCATATTTTCACGTCTCAATTCCACCCAAACACAAATTCTGCATTTTGCATTCAATAACATGATGTATGAGTATCAGGTTCTGCCAATCAGACAATCCCTTGTCCTTTGGGTGTTTGCCTCAAGGAAGCATTGGCACCCATCAGGAGGTTCTTCGTCATACTTTGTGCACTGCTCCCTTGGAGAGATGCAGTCTATCTGACCTAAGGAGTTCTATCTATCTGACCTAAGGAGTTCTGCTGGGTCGAGTCTGCTTGTGCATACTTGTTACCACAGATCAGTATGATCGAGTGCCATAGCGGCATCTACACTAAGCTTATATGCACTTTAGTGGCACATCTTTTTGTGCCAGGAGGGAAACTTTATTCCTTTTTTGAGTTCTTGAATTGACATTCTTACATTCCTAGAGAAATTACTGAAAGAAGGACCATTGACATAGATCAAGCTAAAGGCAACATAACCTCAACCTATATTATTATATAAATATTACATATATTATGCAATCCAGGAGTGGGTGAGTTAGAAAAAGAACATTGGGTTACTTTACATAATCACAGGTTCTTTGATAACAGCGTGAGGTGTTTTACTAACACTTCCCTCCTTGCGTAGGCATGCTAAGACTGTTGTCAAAGAAATTGGGATTACGTTAAGTAACCCAACTATTCCAAACTATACTATTCCAAATTTCCACTCAAGAGTGGCACATTTTAGTACGGAGACCCTCTGGTGACATTTGATTAAAAAAAAATAATAATAATGCGTGGCCACGAGATAATAATGTTTGGCCACGAGATAACGTGTGGCCACGAGATAGTTAATACGTGGCCACAAGATAGTTGATATGTGGCCACGAGATAGTAAATACGTGGCCACAAGATAATTAATGCGTGCCCACGAGATAATTATAGTAGCCATTTCCAAGAAGAGATTGATTGTTGCTTGCTTGATTCGTACTTTAACCAACAAACATGGACACCTTTGACTTAATTTCATTTTATTTTAATATAGTAATGAATTACAATGACATTCTTAAGGCACTTGCGGTTAGGCATGGAGTATTGCTGACCAAGAGACACTTAATTTGGCTGCTTAATGCATTAACTATCCCATGGCCACGCATTAATTATCCCGTGGCCACGCGTTATTATCCCGTGGCCACGCATTATTATTTTTTTATCAAATGTCACCAGAGGGGCTATATATTTTAGAAACTGTTCTTGTCAGAATCTATTTTAACTGTTCTGGTCAATATTTATTTATTTGGTAGGTTCATTTAATATGTTGATTATATGAAAACTGGTCAAATTAAAAAAATTGATAATTGAGGTCACGTGGGACCGATGGTGCGATCGTCAGGAAATTCTGAGTTCTTCACAAATCCTCAAATTTCATCAATTTTACGGACTCCTTTGTTTTTCAATTTAACATTAATCGACACCAGAGGTCTAACAACTCCAAAATATGTCGAAAAATAAGATTAAGTTTTCGCCTCCGAATGCTTCTCCCAGTGGGAAACGTTTGAAACCTGCCACAGATACTAGCAGCAATAACGCTATCTTGCTAGCACTTGAGCAGCAGCAAGATAAACTGGAGGCTATGGTGGAGAGGGTCCTTCATACCACACCTGGTAGTGTGAAAGAATCGGTCAATGGATTACAAAAGGACCTGGTGGAACATATGGCAGTGATGAAAGGCCTTGGCGACAAAGTGGATCGCATTCAATCAGAAACGAGTGGGCTGACACGCGATTTTGTTGCAGTCAAAACTGATGGGGAAAAGCTGCAAGATAAACTAGCAGAGTTGGTTGATCGTGGTAGACGGAACAACGTAAGGCTAGTGAATTTAACAGCCAACAGAGAGGGGGGAAATGCCATCGGATTCCTGCAGGAAATGTTGCCTAAATGGATCCCCTCTCTTGGAACAAAAACCGTGCAGATTGAAAGAGCACATCGAATCTACTCCACCATGCTTACGAAGCTCAATTGTCCTCAAATCCTCATATTGAAGGTCCTAAACTACCAGGATCGTCAGACCATTCTACAGGGCGCCAGGCAAGCTAGAAGAAACAATACTCCCATTATGGATAAAGGCAGGGAGCTATTGTTCTTCGCCGACTACATTAAGTGCATCAGCGACAGGAGGGCAGCCTTCAAAAAGGTTAAGAAAGATCTAGGGATGAAAGGACTCAGTATTTTCCTGATCTACCCTGCTACCCTACGAGTTTCCTATCGAGGCAAGGAGCTGTTATTCAAAATGGCACAAGAGACGGAGAAATTTTGCAAAGAACTGCCTGACCGAACAAGTATCACCAACTCCCCACGAAGAAAGCTAACAATCCCAGCACCGAGCAGAGACGGCATAGATATGAATGCTAACATGGAGGAAGACGCCCCGGCTGAGCTTGAGTTATTAGAGATGGACTTTATTACATGCTTACCGATTTACTGGTGGTTTTTTTTTTTTTTTAAACAAATAAGAAAAGGTATTTCAGACTTTACTAAACACATACAGCTTCTTTAGCAGGCAGCCCTTTATACACACAAGCACAAGAACAAAGTGTCACATTATACATTCAAATTGTAAAATGATATTGTTTTATGTTGCTTCTTTTGTAAATAGGAGTATTCACAAGGCAGCACATAAGCAAAAAACTGTGTAAAAGTTAAAAGTAGAAAAGTGAAGAACTTTAGAAATGTTGGCTTGAAACTAGGTGCAATGCTTCCACACAATTGCTTTTCTGGATGTTAAAAGTGGCAAAAATTAATTTTATGACACACACCGCAAAACATATTTATCAGCAATTTATATAGTCTCGCATATAACATCAATAAAATTTGTATCAATGGTATGTAACAATTCTATATTGAACTAATTTTCTAATTTAAAGCCTTCCTAGTGAAACTGCTTAATATCCTACTGTGGATTATTGTAGATGGTGTGAGAATGTGTTGGATGTTGGACGAGTTGGTTTTTGGCTTGGGTCAAACCAGAAACACAACTGCATGTACAGTGAGATGTTTTACCAGAAATATGAATATCTGGAGGACAGATGTCAGAAGAAGGTGAAGACACTGAAGGCCCCTCTGCACAGATCTGAGATCAGAGGCAGACACACACCTCGAATTAATCAAAACCAGGTTACAGCTATAGAACAATACAGAATGACATTTATTCAACTCTAAATCATTTCAATCGCAAATGCAAATCTTTTTCAGTGAGCTGTAAAAACAGTTCATACAGTAGAAATTAAATAAATAAAATCATTAATGTTAAAAGCAAGACTGAAAAAATTTACAAAAAAGTTACATTTTACAGATCTAACCTCTGGTGATCTGATGTGGACTTTTAAGCGTCCAGGATTGAAGCTGTTGCCAGGAACTCGCTGGACTCCATTATGAAGGGATGTGCTGCTTGTAAAAATTCCTTTACCTGGTATGAAAGCTACCTCGACCATACTGTCTTGGCTACAGACAAAAACATACATGCATGAAGACAAAAATATTTAAATATTTAATTCAATTCAGTTATACTTCATTAATCCTGAAGAGAAATATTTCAACTATAATAAAAAATTAATTCTTATACAGCTCATCTATAGGAAAGTACAAGAATAGATTCACTGTGGCAAAATTATTAAACCCTATTGTTTACTTAGACCATAATAAAAAAAATCTATTCTCAATACAAGCACCACTTACCCAAATTTGACTTTGTTCAGCATACTTTTGGCTTCCTCGTTGGTCAAACCTATCAGGGACTCCTTATTGATGGCAATGAGCTGATCTCCTGGCCTCAGACGACCATCCTGTAGAAGAAGAAAGACTTTTTAGAACCAGATTCTCCTTAACTTTGAATCATCGGTGTCTTACTTGCTGGTCTGTTTTGTTACATAAGTGACCCTGTGTTTTGTTACATTTCTGTATTCTACTATCACTGCTGTATATGAAAGTATAGACCAGTGCAATACATATCTGCACCTACACTGAAGGGATAATACCGTACATGCATTATTACCCCTTTTACAGAAAGTTTCTTTTGCAAAGCCTCTGTAATCTGTAACACTGTTACAGGATATTAGTGTTAAAATCAAAGCACTTCTGTTGATAAGGTTGATATAAAGCACTGCAGTGTGTTTGTATGAATGAAAAAAACCAAAAACACAACATTAAATGCTTTGCAGAACCTGGATAATGTTAAAATGGTGCTATATAGGTGCAAGACAATTTAAAAGTATAACCACAAATCAGAAAACTTTGGACCAATATGAAGGATGGAAAAAATACAACTCTCACATTTACTTTGACATTTATTTCTTTGCAGACCACTAAATCAGTAAGAAAAATTTTTGAGCAATGATCCGTTAGCAAGGAGATTAAAGAACAAGATAAAATTAAAGCTGCAAGCAGCGTTGATTGGACTCTCGTGCCCATTCCAATCATAAATAAAGAGTGAAGAACTATGGAGTTCATCCAAGATTGTCATATACACTTGTTCAGAGTAGAAGAATCATCAAACATATGAATTTTGGGGAAGATTGGACAAGGCATGTGCAAGTTAGAAACCCCTTTTTTATTCATAGCGAGTCAGAACTTAGTCATACTCTCACAGCGACACCCTTTGATAGAACGTTATGGTTTTCACTATCAATTTCTTAACTAGTGATTGAAAAGGTTTTAGATGTTTCAGCTCATCTCACAAGGAGCACGAATGCCTCATACAAAAAATGACATTTCCCTTTGGCAACAGATGGCGCTACTGTTGCTGAATTTTACACTGTAGATATGTTCTGGCTCAGACTACAATCGTACACACTAATTTTGGACCAAATTAAAGCAGCATCATTGAATTACAGCCAAGTTACAGCCATGATTTATCCAGGGCTTCATATTTTCTACAGTTGCCACTGCTACTCTCAACTGATTGTGAAATAGTAAAACCTTGTATAGTGGTTAAAGAAAAAAAATAAAAGATAACCATTAACACATTTGTTCCCAAGCAACTTCATGAATTTTTTCCTCATGGCCACTAACTGACAAACATGGTTTAATTTCCTGCATCATGATAGGATACTGATGGCACCTAGTATACTTCTCTTTCACAGCCTACTACATCTATGCTAATTTAATAATAATCATAATTCTTTCAACATGTATTCTTAATATTATTCATCTTATTCCACCCCACTAATAAGAAAATAATCTTGTTTTCCAGTGTGTACTTGTACACACCAGACAACCCTGCTGGTGGTGGTGCACCGTCCTGTTCTGGTGAAATTGCTAATATGTCAAACTGGACACCTGGATGTCATTCCAACAGACTGAATAACTGAGATCTTCTGGTGGAAGGTTTCGTAAAGGTTGCTGCAAGAAAAAATGTTGACAGAATATTGATTCACAACACTGCATGTGAATGACTGATCAACCGATTACAGAATTAAAGATATTACTTTATAGCATGACACAATGAGAGTATCATACAATTAAACTCAGAATTAACTACATTCATTAGACCATATTTAGTACAAAGGATGTGCAGGAAATGATGTTTGACTTTAGGAAATTAGAGGTGAACCAGGATTTATTTTCAGATAGGCAGGTAGTAAGGTAAGAAGGTGGGAGTGTGGTATTTGGATTGCGAGAAAGGTAGAGCTGGGTGTCATCTGCAAAATAGTGGAAATGGATATTGAATCTGTGAAAACCATTGCCAAGGTGAAAGACGGTAGATGAAAAAGAGAAGAGGCCCCAGGAGACAGCCCTGGTCCACATCTGATGTAATGGGGAAGGGGTGGGATCTGTAGGACTTGAACTGGATGAATTGAGTGCAGCCTGAGAGATAAGAATGGAAGCAGTCAAGGGGCGTGAGTGTTGCCATTTGTAAATCGCTGATTGAGGAGAATAGAGTGTGAAATTGTATTACCTTTTAATTGGCTGTAAAGCATGATTGCTGAAATTAAATAGGGGGGTGCTGGTCCCCATTAACTGCAAAAACTAAGGGATCACTGTACTTGTGTCAGTGATCAAACCACTTTTGTGGATGAGGGTGTTCTTGATCACTATTTCAAGGACAATTAGGGAGAAATAAAAGTAAAAAGGTTTTATGTTACTCAAATATGACACATTTTTTTGACAAAAAGGCTCATTTTGAAAAAAAAATGTTCTGCCAATAATTTAATGGTTGGATGGCTCAGTTCTGCCTGCTAGTTACACATCTATGTAAACTTTCTTAAAAAACATAAAAAAAACTGCTAACACAATTTGATTTATCCCTTGTTAATTTGTAGCTGTGTCAAATGTATATCATAAATGTAGGCCAATCTCAATGTTACATTAGTGAATACACAACATTCACATGACGTCAAAACAAGCCTTCCGCCATTTTGTGCATCAAGCACTTCATTTATAAACACTAACATGCAGTATGTAGTGAGACCGTTACTTACATTCTGCACTAAATTGAACCTTTTGAGGCTGAAATCGCAGTTACAGTCAGTATTTATTTTTTCACGCCACCTTTTCTGGCCTGAATTATTGTTTCTGTCCATCCCTAAGAACAAGTATATTTTTGCAAACTGTGCACATCTGAGTGTACAGGAGTTACAAATGATTTCCTCATCTCTTTAGACAAGCAAAAAAAATATAATGCAATCCAGTGCTTCAGATTGACCAATTATGTTTTTAAGGAAAATTATTTTCATTACATGTGATTAGAAATTAGAATCTACCATTATCTGAGCTCTGGCCATCAAGTCGAGCTTTATATATCTGTTGGTCCTTGTTACTCTTAATCCACAAGATGAGGCAGAACTGCAAGAGAAAAATCACCTTACCTACTAATACATTTTTCTTGTTTTGCCTGGGATTTATCTTCATAACACCGATATAGTTATGATAAATACATGGCAGAATAATCCCCCAGCTGATTCGTCACACTGAAAACCAGAGTGCATGACACACGGGCTCTTTTTGTATGACAAAAGGGATTAAGAGAGGAAATGGACAACCTGCTTCCACAAGTAACAAGTCAGTATTACAGTGTTAGTAGCAACTGTAGTTTCGTATAGTATTAGTACACAGTGTTGTGTGAGTTTAAAGGACTCAAAGAATAAGCATTGACATACAGTTTTGCTGTATTATGGACATTTGGAGACTTTGAATCAGTGAAAAAAACAAATCCATATCCATATGCTATAATGTAGCTGCATTCAGGGAGAAAATGAAATGAGGGTTAGATAAAACCAGCTGCCTTGAATAGAGGACATAGAAGACAGGGCTGAGAAGAAACACTGTAGTAATGTGAAACAGTGGTATAATAACTAAAGTACATAATGGATATTACATTATTGCCTTATAAAACTGGGTCATGTGAAAAGGGGACAAAATGTCTTTTTTTAAATAAGAATATGACATCAGTACAGTCAAAAGCAATACTGCTTCAAGTAAGTTAATAAAGGAATGCTGGCTTCCAATTGTTAATGATGTAAATTTGGAAGTTTATCTATTTTACAAAAAAAATGTGGATGTGATTGTAGGTTGAGATCATAGTATTTCTATTCTAATTTTTATTCTGTTTATCTGTATATGAAAAGGATCAAAGGATAGTAAGATGAACACGCAAAAGGCAGAACATTGGTAAGAGTTGTGGTCTGTTTTCCAGAGACATGACAAGAATCACATTGGATCCAGTGGTTATCACCAATGATTTCAGATGGTTCGGGCAGGATAGGAAATAAGTACTTTGCTTGCTGCCATGTGGTGTAAATTACCATAAATGAATGTTTTTTTTGGAGTCCACAGACTGGCTGTGGATGAGAGTGCAGTGAACCTAGGCCAGAGGGTAGGTGCTTTGATCCCTGTCCACATGGTAAAGCCCATAGGTTAAATTAGACCAGGGCTGTCTGGTCCTGAGTTTCATAACAAATTGTTTGTAATCACCACTCAGTGGGTGCTTAGCTTTGCATCTTCAGTGATATATGCATTTTCTAAAGTAGGCAAGTAATACAAAGACACAATTTTTTGTGACTAATTGTGAAAGCAAACCTTTCCTCTCTACTCGTCCACCACCAATTAAGAATGCATTAAGTGCTGTGGCACCATGACTACAAGTTACAACCAAGGGGCTACACACTAGGGGTGAGTATTGGCAAGGACCTTGCAATACGATATGTATCATGATACTTGGGTCACGATATGATATTATCACGATATCACAATATATTGCGATATTCTACCCAGTTTATATCAAAATTCAAAGTAGAGATGAAAAATCAAGTTGCTGTATATGTTCATCAGATGATATTGATCATTCAGAGGACAAATTGAGTCAAAACTATTCGCTTCAAAACAACCTAGTTATTGTTTATTATGATTGTTTTTGCACATTTAAGTAACCATTACAACATACCGACAGCAATAAAAAATCAATATTAGGAGCTAAAAAATCGATATTATATTGGGCAGCCGAAAATCGCGATATATTGCCAAATCGATTTTTTTTTCACACCCCTACTACACACCCTTACAAAATTGTAAATTATTAAAATATAAAGATAGAAATAACAACATAAAGGTCAGAAGAGTCAAACCTTTAATATGATGTTTAAACAAACAAAATTCAAAAATTCGACACCACATTTTGCCTGCGAGCGCTATACAGTTGTATAGATGGAGAAAGTGCTGTATGAATGTGCATAAGTGGGCAACAACAGTAGAAAATCATTTTATAAATGCAGACCCTTTGTATCGTGACATTAAAGAAGACTCCAAACTATGGATCTGAGAGCTTTCCTGTATTCTATTCTATTCTGTTTGTATTTGATTACAAAGCATTTCTATAGTTGAGCAAAGGTTTTGCATTAATTTCCCTTCAGTGATTATTTAAGTCCTTTCAACCCGAATCTTGATTATGAAATAAACAAAATAATGTTTTATTAGGTGTTTAATTGAGTGTTTCCATTAGTTATCAATAAAATCATTAGCGTCTCATCATTAGTTGGGCATGGAAAGCCCGCACACTTCCTATGAAGTCCAGTGTAATAACAAATCCTGTGATGCCTACAATATCCTACGAACCCTAAATAAAAGTGTTGAATATAAAATAAAATAATAATAATAATAATTAAAATGTAACAAATTATATTAATATGTATCATAAATTAGTTTAAAAATGTAACAATGTTCATTTGTTCTTTTTCCAAGGGTTACTTTTCTGACCATGAATGGCTAGCATTTTGCTAATGAATACTGATTGGGCAGTCAATATTTATACAAGATCACAATAGGATCACCAACCTTATTGGCAATCAAAGTTCAGAAAGATTTTGGAGAGGAGGGGAATAGATAACTGTATCAAATCATACATGTAAGTGGGTGCTCATCTGAACCTCTTTATGGAGCAATTCAACTGATGAATGACTGAAATGACAAATGAGGGATTTGACATAGTGTGTGATTCCATTAAATCAGTTTATATCTTCTATATTTGGACCACCCAAACTGTCCAGACCATGTATTTGGATACATTAAGTTTACTGCTCAACTTCTCCAAAAACAAAAACCAAATTATCCCAAAAAAAAAAAAAAAAAAACGGTCTAAAGAAACTAAAATGAAACTGTTTTGGTTGTAATGACCGTTGTTACATTTGGATGTTAAACAGGGAAGCTCGCTGACCTGAGAACACCATCCCAACTGTGAAGCACAGCGGTGGCAGCATCATGTTGTGGGGCTGTTTTGCTGCAGGAGGGACTGGTGGACTTCACAAAATAGATGGCATCATGAGAAAAGATAATTATTTTAAAATATTGAAGCAACACCTCAAGACATCAGCCATCTACAGCTTGGGTCAAATGGGTCTTCCAAATGAACAATAACCCTAAATATACAGTCAAATTCATTAAAAAGTGGCTTAAGGACAACAAAGTCATGAAAAAGCCTTGTACTTAGTCCTATAGAACATTTGTGGGTAGAGGCTGAAAGGTATACATGAGCAAGGTGGCCTAAAACCCTGACTTGTTTACACTAGTTCTGTCAGAAGGACTAAGCCAAAATTCCAGAAAACTAGAAAAAGAAGCTTGTGGAAGGATACCTTTGACCAAAGTCATATACATTGCCCGACCAAAAAAAAAAAAAAGTTGCCACCAAAAAAAAGGCCATACACTCTAATATTTCGTTGGACTGCCTTTAGTAGGGCTGGGCCAAAAAAATCGATTTTTATATTAATCGCGATTTTTTTTCTGGGGATTTTTAAAAATCGATTCTCATACAAGAATCGATTTTTATTTATTTAATGGTGGGGTAAAGAGTTCGGGTGGCTCCGTAGAAATACTCTTCCGTGGAAAGAAGCACGTGTGTCACCATAGTAACCAGAATGCCGGCGAATTCACGCGACAAAATGGCGGAGTGCAGCGAGTGGAGTACTTTCACAGAGCCAGAACTCTTTCCCACACCGCCCCACTTCAAATCAAACGTATGGACTTTATTTGGTTTTTATAAAAAGCACGGGGCAGGAGAGCTCGATATGAGGAAAGCCATATGTAAGCTTTGTCGCAGTCAAATCTCTTACTGTGGTAACACCACGAACATGACGGCGCACATCCTTCGCCACCACCCAGAGAGGTCGGTGCTCTCTGACAGACTGGGTCCGCGTTTACTCGAGTGGTAAAGATACTGGCGGTGACAGCTAATGCCTGGACTCGGACAGTTAAATGATTATTCATTAACGTGGCGTGTTTGTCATGAAACAATCGTGTTGCCGTAGTGTGTTGTTACCGGTTTGTTTACCGGCAGCTGTAAAGCACAACGGATCGCCAACATGACAACACTGCATGAGAACATATTCACGACACGTCCTGACCGGTGTAGGCTATTAGCGTTAGCAGTTGCTATCAACAGCATCTGTATACGCAAAGAAAATAACGACGTGGATTTATTGTCGTTTCCATCACGTAGCCTATGGAGCAACTGAGCCGGGTAGAAGAAGACAACTTTAGGTAAGAAAATCAAGTTATTCAACGCTAGACAACTTTAAAAATTAGCAACTATGGGCTGGATTGTCTCAGTTCTATTCGGGTAACTCAGTTCAGTTCGTGGTCGGAAACTAAAGACTTGGGTCGGGTCGGTTACAGGTCCAAATATTGCGGGTCCATTCAGGTTTGGACTCCCGAACTTATGATAATAGCTCGGGTCGGGTCGGGTCTGTTTCGGGTCGAATTTTCACGGCTCCATTCGGGGTCGGGTCCATGAAAGTGGGCCCGTGAAAACCTGTAAACCAGAGGTCTTCAACCCTGGTCCTCGAGGCACCCTATCCAGCAGGTTTTAGAGGTTTCCCAGCTTCAACACACCTGATTTTAATTAATGGTCGTTATCAGGTTGTCCTGAAAGTCTGCACAAGTCTGTTGATGACACAGCCACTTGTATCACGGTGTGAAGAAGAAGGGGAAACATCTAAAACCTGCTGGATAGGTTGCCTCGAGGACCAGGGTTGAACACCTCTGCTCTAAACTACAGAAATTGCGCATTTTTTTTAAAACATTAAAACGTATTTAATCTTTATATTTTTATTATTATTTCATACTTAAAATAATAATATAATAATAATGAGAATGTATTATTATAATATTATATATAATAATCAATACTTACATATAATAAAATATAAATATAATATTTAATGTTATTATTATTTATTATTTATGATTTTTATATTTCAATAACTGAAATATAAAAATCGCAATACTTGGTAAAATCGAAATGCAATACTTGTTTAATCAGAATCGCAATATAAATCGAATCGGGACCCAAAAATCGTAGGAGAATCAAATTGGCACAAAAGTGTATCGGCCCAGCCCTAGCCTTTAGCTTTGATTATGGCACGCATTCACTGTGGTATTGTTTCACTTCACAATTATGCACTTGTTTGTGTTGGTCTATCACATAAAATCCCAATAAAATACATTTAAGTTTGTGATTGTGACGGGAGAAAATGTGGAAAACTTCCAAGGGGTATGAATACTTTTTCAAGGCACTGTACAAAGGTCTATGGTAGTCAGAACTGTTGTTTCTATAAATAACATTAAAAGATTGAGAATTTCCAATACTGCAAGTCTAGTGAACTAAAGGGGACATATTTGCAATTGTTTCTGTTTATTCTGCTATATTTTGTTGCACACCTGAGCATGCATGTCCAAGTGCATCATGGGTAATGGGGAAAAAGGAAATAAATATTGATGGAACTATAAATATTCGGCAAAAAAAATCTTATTTTCTCTCTTTCATAATTCAGTTTTCTTCCTGTAACAATGTTTAAATCAATTGACATGACAGCTGTAGGTGCCCCTCCACCCAAAAAAAGGAAAGATATGAAACCAAAAAAGTAACTGTATATTTTAGGGGGATCAGGAATAACTCAAATGCCATTTCCATCCCAGGAGAAGAGGTGGTGGAAGAGTATAACTATCCTGGTGTTCACCTGGACAAAAGACTGGACTGGAGAGAACACTGATGGAGTCTATAATTCAATTCAATTCAAAAATACTTTATTAAGGGAAGTTAATTGTGCAGTAGATGCCAGAATGTAGGCGTCTTCAAAGATTAATTGGTGGTGATAGCAGAATGTACTTCAGGTCCTTCAGTTTTTACAGCAAAATGTTGCGTATCTTCTACAAGTCTGAGCTACAAGTCTGAGTACAATTTCCTTTGCAGTTGTGTTGGCAGAGCAACATCAGAGCTAGTACCTTAAAAAAATTTAACACACTGATAAGACTGGCTCTGTTCTGGAGCCTCTTGAATTGATTCTGCAATGAAAAACATAATAGACAACAGCGTACATCCTCTTCACCACACAGTGATTTAACACTGTCTTCAGTCAGAGGCTTCTTCAGATGAGATCCTTCCTGCCCACAGCTATAACCATATGCAATGACGTTTAAACAATCTAAATTAATGACATTTACTGCAATACATAATTTCCATTTGGGGACTGAAAAATTATTACTATATAGAATTTAATTGAAATTTGAATAAGTTTTGTCCTGTTTTAGCTTATTTCTAGTAGGCTTTATTTTTACAAAGTAAATATATCATTGTACAACTATATTTCACATTGGATAGCACAATATCATTCACTTCATTTAGGGATTATTTTACCATTGTTTTTCAGGTCCTTACCCTGTGACAATCTCCTCCAGACAACACTTCATGGATGAAGACTGCAGGACCATCAGGCCTGTTGGAGCCTCCTCCGATGGTGATTCCTAAGCTACAGGATCTTGCTATGGAAATTAGTTGAATCACTCCTTCCCCTGGATGACTGAGAACACAGACACATGGATGCAGAAATGTTTTTGAAATAATAAAGACTTTTGTGACAGTAACTTAAAGTATCTCTTGCCATCGTTTGGGTGTCTTTTCAGAATCAGAATCAGAATCGTTTTTAATCGCCAAGTACGTTCGCACATACAAGGAATTTTGTTCCGGCAGGGGGTAACACTCTCAGAATAAGAAGAAAAAAAAAGAAAAACAGGATATGTACATCTATATACAAAAGTAAAAAAGTAAGTTAAAAAATAGAATAAAATAAAATAAATAGGTAAGTAAGTAAAATAGTATGTACAAGGGTGCAAAGTACGCAAGACAGTATAAATGATTTATGGACTGTTCATTAAAGTGATGGCAGTGGGGTAGAAACTGTTTTTAAGTCTTGTGGTTTTGTTGCGCAGGGCTCTGTAGCGCCTGCCGGAGGGGAGGATGGAGAACAGGTTGTTTCCTGGGTGGGCGTGGTCTTTGATGATGTTGGCTGCCCTCTTCCTGGTTCTGGAGCAGTACAGTTCCTGGATGGAGGGCAGGGGGGCCCCAGTGATCTTTTCAGCAGTTCTAACTGTGCGCTGCAGTTTGTTCCTGTCCTGCTGTGTGGCTGCTCCGAACCACATGGTGATGGAGGAGCACAGGACAGACTGGATGACAGCTGTGTAGAACTGGATCAGCAGCTCCTGAGACAGGCCGAGTCTCTTCAGCTGGCGCAGGAAGAACATCCTCTGCTGGGCCTTCTTCAGGATGCAGTGGATGTTCTTCTCCCACTTCAGGTCCTGGGAGATGGTGGTCCCCAGGAACTTGAAGGTCTGAACGGCTGACACAGGGCTGCTGCTGATGGTGAGGGGGAGCAGTGGCGAGGGCTGTCTCCTGAAGTCCACTGTCATCTCCACAGTCTTGAGCGTGTTCAGCTCCAGATTGTGCTGACTGCACCAGAGCACCAGCCGCTCGATCTCTCGTCGGTATGCAGACTCATCCCCGTCCTGAATCAGGCCGATGACGGTGGTGTCGTCTGCAAACTTCAGGAGTTTGACAGCTGGGTGCGTGGAGGTGCAGTCGTTGGTGTAGAGGGAGAAGAGCAGTGGGGACAGGACACACCCCTGGGGGGCGCCAGTGCTGACGGTCCGGGTCGCTGAGGTGACATCTCCCAGCCTTACCTGCTGGCTTCTGTCTGTCAGGAAGATGGTGATCCACTGACAGATGGGCAGAGACACATTGAGGTGGGAGAGCTTGTAGGAGAGGATTTCAGGGATGATGGTATTGAACGCCGAGCTGAAGTCCACAAACAGGATCCTGGCGTAGCTGGCTGGGGTGTCGAGGTGCTGCAGGATGTAGTGCAGTCCCAGGTTGACAGCGTCGTCCACCGACCTGTTTGCCCTGTAGGCAAACTGCATCGGGTCCAGCAGGGGTCCTGTTACGGACTTCAGGTGGCTCAACACAAGTCTTTCAAAGGACTTCATGACCACAGACGTTAGAGCCACCGGTCTGTAGTCATTCAGTCCTGTGATGGAGGGTTTCTTGGGGACTGGGATGATGGTGGAGCGCTTGAACACGGAGGGGACTTCACACAGCTCCAGTGAGCTGTTGAAAATCCTGGTGAAAACAGGAGCCAGCTGGTCGGCACAGGCTTTGAGACAGGAGGGTGACACTCTGTCTGGGCCTGGTGCTTTCCTGATCTTCTGCTTCTTGAAGATCTGGCTCACCTCCTCAGCACGCACTCTGAGTGGGACCGGGGGTGCAGGTTGAAGTGCGACTGGAGGTGTGACGGGGGTAGTCGTACTGCTGGTCTGGATGAGTGGTGGCTGGGTGAGGGGTGCGAAGTTGTCCCTCTCATATCTGCAGTAGAAGGTGTTGAGGTCGTTGGCCAGGTCTTTGTTTGCCTCGACGCGGGGGGAGGGTCTTTTGTAGTTGGTGATTGTCCGCAGGCCCCTCCACACTGAAGCAGTGTCGTTGGCTGAGAACTGGTTTTTCAGCTTCTCAGAGTAGCTTCTCTTAGCTGCTCTGATTTCCCTGTTCAGAGTGTTCCTGGCCTGCCGGTACAGGACCCTGTCCCCACTCCTGTAGGCCTCCTCCTTGGCCTGGCGGAGCTGGTGCAGTCTGGCAGTGAACCACGGCTTGTTGTTGTTAAAAGTCCGGAATGTTTTGGTCGGTACACACATGTCCTCACAGAAGCTGATGTAGGACGTTACAGTGTCTGTCAGGTCATCCAGGTTGTCGTTAGCAGCTTCAAAGACACTCCAGTCTGTGCAGTCAAAGCAGGCCTGTAGTTCCTGCTTTGCCTCGTTGGTCCACTTACTCACAGTCCTCACCACAGGCTTGGCAGTTTTTAGCTTCTGCCTGTAAGTGGGGATGAGGTGGACCAAGCAGTGGTCAGAGTGTCCCAGAGCTGCTCGGGGAACGGAGTGGTATGCTCCTTTAATGACGGTGTAGCAGTGGTCCAGAGTGTTGCTGCCTCTGGTGTGACAGCTGATGTGCTGCTTGTATTTTGGGAGTTCTTGATTTAATCTCGCCCTGTTAAAGTCTCCCATGACAATAAAGAGCGAGTCCAGGTGTTTAGCTTCGAAGCCGTTTAATTGTTCGGCGAGAGTCTGCAGCACTTCACACACGTTGACTTGGGGAGGGGTGGAAACACCTGCCATGATGAAGGAGGAGAACTCCCGCGGCGAATAAAACGGCTTACAGTTTATGAATAAAGACTCCAGATTCGGGCTGCAGTGTGTGGACAGGATCGTGACAGATGTGCACCAACCTTCGTTGATATAAAAACATATTCCACCGCCCTTTGTTTTCCCCGAGAGCTCCTTAACGCGGTCGCGCGGTGGAGCGAGAAGCCCAGCAGCTGTAATCCGGCGTCGGGGACGGCTTCGCTGAGCCAGGTCTCAGTGAAGCACAGGGCAGAGGAACGTGCAAAGTCCTTGTTGGATCCGTTGAGAAGGAGAAGCAGCTCGTCCATTTTGTTGGGCAGGGAGCGGAGGTTCGCTAGGTGGATGGCTGGGAGAGGTGCGCGACGTCCGCGCCAGCGGAGTTTCACCAGCGCGTCGGCTCGGCTTTTAGAAGAAAAAGACTATTATGTACTGTTTTCCTTTTACAAATTATATTATTATTACTGTATTGCCAGTGGTGGTAAGTAACGAGTTACATGTACTCACGTTCCTGTAATTAAGTAGTTTTTTTGAGTAATTGTACTTTTTTGAGTACATTTTTTCCCCTGTACTTTTACTTGTAATTGAGTACAATTTAAACCTTGTAATTGTAATTCGCTACTTTTAAAAGCATTCTCGTTACTGAGTACAAAAGTGACAAAAACCCAAGCACATTCTATTTGCGCCGCAAATAGCCACAACATCTTACTTTTTTGGAGAGGTGTACGGGAGTCTTTGCGTAGGGTGGGGGCACCTCTGTGTCGTGTGCGTAGGTGACGCGGACGTCCTGACGTTCAGGTATAAATAAAGCTTAAGATGGAGACTGACACAGAGAGCATGGAGACAGAGGACATCGAGGAAAGCGAGGAAACAACGGAGAATGACACCACAGAGGAAAATGAGAACCCTTGGCCTCAACTCAGGGACATGTTTGTTTACGTTGGACGAAAAGAAGACAGTTTTAAAATGCGATGCAAGCTTTGTCTACCTCCTACCGTCATAATGGCCTACAAGAATTCTGCCTCTAACTTGAAAAAACATGTGAAGGTAAGCTTTATCTTTTTGTGTAGCTAAATCCTTGGTTTATATTGTTTCTAATAAGTTAACTTAAGGTCGCAAAATTTTTTTTCTCTGGCAGTAATTAATTTATTCTGCCATTTCTGTCGTTGTTGTTGTTCAGACAGGCTTTTTGATGAATTTCCCCTATATTTAAGCCCCTCTTGTGTCTGCTTTTGCATTTTTTAAAATAATTTTTTTGAACGAAGGTGGACGCACATGAGTGGCTAACATATGTTTAGCATTAAAACTTCAGGATGCATCTTAGCATGGTTGTATTGTTTTCATTTGAAAAATTACATGACAGGACCCAAAAAAACTTTTGTTTAATAAGCACAGTTTCGTTTGTGCATTGTCACAGACACAGTCCCCGCATGCTTTCACATCTAATGTACGCTGAACACATGCGAAAATTAACTAACTACTTGTGAGTCTGCTATGTAGTTGAACCGTGGTTACCAATTAGAACAACACAGGTGTCAAACTGATCCATAAAAAGCCCGTGTGGCTGCAGGTTTTTGTTCCAAACATACAGGAACACAGCTGACTGGTTTTAGTCAATCAACTAGTTGTCTTCACTGAAGGTCTGAACCAGTTCAGTTGATTAAATAAAACAAGTCAGCTGTGCTGCTGCACGGTTGGAACAAAAACCTGCAGCCACACGGCCCTTTCAGGGATCAATTTGACACCCTTGGTCTTGAATATTAACATGTTTCCCTTCTGCATAGTTGATGGTTAATTTTTATTATTATTAGTATTATCATTATTATTGTTTAGAAAACACAAATAAATAACATGACTGAAAAATATTTAGCCCTGAGAGAGTGGGATAAAACTGTAATTAAGGAAACAATTTTAAGCTAAATGTTGAATAATTTCATTTTACAAAGCTGTAATGATTTTAGACATATTGTATATGTGTAAATATCTTTTTATTTCTTCACAGAGAAAACATCCAACAAGGATTTGCAAATACAATGACTTCATGGCAGCAGGTCGCCAAAAGACTGCAAAGACTGAAAGCAAGCAGACAACTCTGGCTGATACGTTTATGACTGCAGGGAGATGTGTCTCACAGACCACTCTTGACGGGCTAATCATAAATTTTGTTTGTGAAACTTTACAGCCATTTAGTGTTGTAGAGCAGCCATCTTTCAAAGAACTAGTAACTGCACTACACCCTCAAAACAAAGTGATTTCCAGACCAACCCTACGAAACAAGATAGGCGAAGCTGCTACTACTTTAAAAAAAACTTTAATGGCAGAACTAGATCAAGTTAAATACATTGCAACTACCACAGATTGTTGGTCTGCTCACCAAAAGAGCTATCTCGGTGTAACATGCCATTGGATCGACGAAGAATCCCTGGAAAGAAAATCAGCAGCTCTAGCTTGTAAAAGACTGAAAGGGTCTCACACGTTCGATGTCCTTGCAGCAGCTCTTGATAACATTCACTCGCAATACAACATCAGGTCCAAGGTGATAAAGACCACAACAGACAGTGGCTCTAACTTTATTAAAGCCTTTCATATGTTTGGAGCTCACCATGATGATGAGGAAGATGACATGGAGCCAGAAGACTCCGACCATGATGACCAAATACAGTACAATGATACAAGCACTATTCTTGAAGAGGACTCAGGCCTGGAGTACCAGCTACCCCCTCACCAACGATGTGCCTGTCACCTTCTTAATCTGGTGGCAACAACAGATGCAGCCCTTGCAGAAGGAATGCAAGACACGTATAAAAAGCTTTCCCGTTCAGTTTTCGCCAAATGTCAGGCTATTTGGAAGGCTATTAAGTAAACTAAAAGTGAAGTAGCTTGACAGAATTGTATTTTGTGTTATAGTTTTGCATCTGTTGACAGTTATCACTGTAAAATATTATAATATCTATGAATGTTTCCTGCAGGTTGAGCCCAGTAGAAGTCGTCTTTCTCAGAGAGTACTGCAACATCATGAAGCCCGTCCTAAAGGCCACCAACATTTTGCAATCGGACTCTGGCTCCAGTATGGGCTGGCTGTTGCCAGTCATTCACCAGCTCGAACTGAAACTCAGAAGGTTGGAAGCTTCATGCAAGACCTGTTTGCCACTTGTCAACGCCCTGCGAAAAGGTCTCCAAAAGCGTTTTGGACAAATGATGGAGGATCCAGAGTTAGCGGCAGCGGCAATACTACTACCAAAGTTTAAGACAACCTGGACTGACAAAGCTGACACGATCCAAGCTGGTATGATCATGTTCTCTTTACAGTGGATTCAGAAAATATATTATGTTGAAATCAAATACCAAATAGTCTACATTTGTTTATTTTTGTTATTCTTACAAAGTCTACACTCAGGCTTATATGGGGGCTGCACTTTTCTGTATCTTTGGCAATAAATGGGATCTACCACACACCTTGACTTTATGAATTTTCTAAAACACAACTTGAGAGCAGTGGAATGATCTAGCGATGTTGAAGTTGAATTCTGAGGGCTTTGCACAGGTTGCTGTATATTTTTCAAACCACCAGATGTCACTTGTTTAGCATGTCACTGTTCCATAAGCAGTATTGACACAATTGGCAATAAGTGTCTTAGGTTTGTACTTGTATGAAATGCTACTTTTATTAGCAATAGTGTTAATGTAGGGTTATCAAAACACTTTAGACTTGTAACAATACAAAATACATTTTAATGTTTTTAGCAACATAATGAAATCAAAATATTAAGACTTTTGAAAGCTTCTTTGATTAGCATAGAGATAATTTTACTTTTCATTGCAGGTCTTAAATATCTGAAGCAAAACCTTGAGGCAGAGCAGCTTGTGAATAAGGAACAACAACGAAAAGAATCATCTGATGATGATGACTTCTTCTACAAGCCTTTGTCCACAAAGCCTCCAAACACAGCAGAGCTTGATGGTTACTTAGCCTGTGCTTCGGACAGCATGGACCTGGAACAGCTGTCACTTAAACTGAACACTGGCTTGGCAGCATCTGCTGCATGTGAGCGACTTTTTAGCTGTGCTGGCCAGCAATTTACTTCAAAACGAAGCAGAATAGACTCTTTGAACTTTGAAAATCAGCTTCTTTTGAAACTAAACAAGAAGTTCAGAAAGTAAACAGGGATGTTAAATTCAAACCCTTGTTCTTTGTTAATATTTGTATTATCCCAACATTTGTGTTAAGAAAGTTGGATTTTGAAGTTATTAGGCATTACAGACTTTGCTCGGCAAAGTAATTGCAGAGAATGTTTTTTTTTTTTTTTTGTTAACTCCTTAATGCTCCTTTAAATTTAAGTTATCAGACAAATTGGTCTGTTCATTTACATATAATTTCATAAATACACAAATGTTTGTGTAAAATGTTGAATTAAAACAATAAAAACACGTTAAAAAGTAACTAGTACTTAAGTACTTTTTTAAAAATGTAATTTATACTTTTACTTAAGTAAACTTTTAAGACCTGTACTTGTACTTGTAATTGAGTAGATTTTTAGCCCTGTACTTGTACTTTTACTTGAGTACAAATATTTAGTACTCTTTCCACCACTGCGTATTGCTAATAATACAGTACTGTAATGCTAATAATATGCTGCTCTCATGCTTCACTGTGTTTTTTGTACAATGTGTTTTTTCATGTCTTGCACTGCAATTTCCCAGTTTGGGATCAATAAAGTACATCTATCTAGCTAGCTATCTGTGATGCTCCATTCGCTTACTGGATACTTCAGTGCAGCTCCATCTAGTGTCGCAGATGTGTAATTACAATAGAAAAGTCTAGACCTCAATAATAAGATGACCCCAATTTTTTGAGAATATGATTTCTAGAATAAATTATCGTATGGTATTGATGCTGGTTTTGGTTGGGATTGCTTTATCCATTACCACTGCCTTCTTTTGCAGTTTATCCACCTCCACAATGTCTGACTGATGAGCCATCATCTGAATTTGGAAATCCCACATAGTTGTATTCATTCTCTACCAATGTTAATGGTATTGTTTATCTTCACTGTGTCCATTCTCACAGACAGATGTTCATGTAAACTATTCAAGCTAATTGATTAAGAAATAGTACAATACTGACTATATGAGAAGTTTTTGTTTCATTGTAATGTACGTGAAAATCCTATTATATTACATTAAAATTAGACCTCTAGACATGTAACAGTTCCTGGGGGTTTGGGAGATGCAGAGAGATCTCTCAAGGATCCGGTTCTGGGTCGCTGCTTGTGTGGTTGACTGGTCAGTCAACGGAACAGTTTCTGTGCACCCCCCCCCCCCCCTTTTTTTCCCCCTGCGATTTCAGATTTGTGCTCGGGTCGTGCTGTCCGACATGGTCCCACGGCCCTAACCCCCTCAACCCTAACCCGAACCCCCCTAACCCTAACCCTAACCCTAACCCTAACCCCCCTAACCCCTAACCCTAACCCCCCTAACCCTAATCCCCTAACCCTAACCCCCTAACCCTAAACTTCCTCATCCAGCAGTGATTGCAGCTTGGATTTCAGCCTTTCCGGCCTGCTCCCATGAACTACTTTCCAGAAGAAATAACTCCGTAGACACTTCACTAACCAGCACAACCCAGATCACAAAACAAAAGTAACCAGGAGAGAGTTAAAGAAGGGTGGTGTGAAAGCCAGTCTGAAACAGCGAGCGTTCCCATCCATCATCCTGGCTAACGTGTGCTCTCTCCGTAACAAGCTGGGCAAACTGCAAGCCTGCATTAACCACTTACACGAGCACAGAACTGCCTCCATTCTGGCATTTACGGAAACATGGTTAAACGACAATGACGTTTCACCACCTCTCCATTTGGACAGAGACTGTGAACGTACAAGCAAGCAACATGGCGGCAGCGTGTGTCAGTATGTCAACACCAGCTGGTGCTCTACTGTCACTGTTTCGTCACTACTAACTCCCCAGAGAATTCCCACAGCTCTTTATCATCCTGGTATACGTTTACCCCAGAGCTAACACAGCTAAAGCTATAGAGCACCTCACCAGCACTGCACAAACTGGAGGAATTATCACCAGACTCTCTCAAGTTCATTCTGGGTGATGTTAACTACTGCTCCCCTGACAAGTCTCTTAAAGGTTTCCAACAACATGTTAGATGCTGCACTCGTCATGGGAAGACTATCAGATGCATTCAAAGCCCTTCCACTCTCCCCTCTCGGCTCAGTGGACCACCACACCATTCAGCTACACTCAGGAGGACTAGGAAGGTCAACAAAAACATCTAGCAGTGGACACCAGAGAGCATCCTCACTCTTCAGGGATGTTTCGAGGCCACTGACTGGGATAGCCTTCTTTCTCTCTCCGATGACATCAAAAAACAAGTCGACAAGGTGACATCATACATCTTCTGCGTCGATAGCATTATTCCTACAAAGACAGTTACCATCTACCCGGAAATTAAACCCTGGATTACCAAGGAGCTCAAGGAAATCCTTAATAAAAAAGAAGAGGATTTTCTTCACTGGCTCTGCACTGGACATAAAGGAGGTCAACAGGGAGGTCAAGAAGGTCATTAAAACTGCCAAGCTGGAGTATAAAAACAAAATGGAGAATAGAGAAAACACTCCACAGTTATCTATATCCCCCCCAAACAATCCAAAGACTCTAAATCATCTTCGTCCTGTGGCTCTCACCTCCCTGGTGATGGAGGCCATGGAGAAGATCATAAAACCACATCATGAGAGCAACTGACTCCCTAATGGACCCACTCCAGTTTGCTTATAATGCAAAAATTTCATCATGGACTGCGTCCACAAACACCTGGAGCTTCCCAATTTCTCCGCCAGACTACTGTTTGCTGATTTCTCATCAGCGTTCAACACCCTGCAGCCTCACATTCTGGCCACTGAGCTTTCCTTGCATTTTCACCTGGACGACCAGCTGGACTTTCTGACAAACCAGACTCAGAGAGCTTTCCGACCTTTGTTCCACCTCCACTGGCTCTCCCCAGGGCTGTGTGCTCTCCCCCCACTACTTTTTACCCTCTATACCAGTGGTTCTCAAACTTTTAATACTGCGTACCACCTGAAAAACTGTTCAGCTCTCCGAGTAACACCATGATGACCAGTTTTAAAATATAGCCATATATGGCTTCTCAATTAGCTTTAAACTCACAGGAGGGATGTTTATTCCTTATTGTAGTTATTTATTGCTATTTGAATTGAATTGAATTGAATTGAAAGATCAAAAGTGAGGCAAGCGAGGAAACAAGTAAAAATCTTGATCCTAACTTTAAGATTATGGCACAAAAGATGGCAGAAAATTGTGAAAGAAAATATGAAATAACTGCTAAACAGTGACAAAAACATGGTGTTAAGTGTTCAATGTAATGAACAGTGATGGCAAATCCAAAAAGCTTTAAAAGCACCAAGCGTGTAAGAAAACCAGACACTTGAGCAAGACTGAGTGGAAGGTGGGAGACTATGTGAAATGAAGGAAGAACTACTCTTCACTTGGGCCTTTCCTCAGTTTACTCAGCCTTGGAAATCACCAGATAGTTGAACACATGAGAGTTAAAGGCAGCAGACATGTGCATCGTAGGACAAATCTCACCTAGGGCTTGCACTGAAGACATTGGAGACAAAATGATTTGGTGCTTATGTGATTTTTTTCCAAAAGATGTGCTCATAGTCAGGTCAATATGGTATATTAAATATGCATATGTTTTTCAATATGAAAATACCAAAACACCTTCTATGTACATAACTAAGGCATTACTTGGGAAGATGTCCAATAAAGAGTATGTGTGGAGAATTACAGACATTTTGAATTGGGTATTCACATCTATTAAAGTACAGTTGTATATTTATAAATGAGTAAATACATTTAGGTTTTGTTTTTGCTGTTGTACATCAAATGTTTATGGATTATTACTGCAGTGCCTGTTAAAGCATGTTTAGTTGAGAAGAGGGTCGGAGAATGGGTTCTTTGAACTTTATTTCTTAAATGCCCAGATCACAAGAGAGGGAAAGACACACATTTACAGAAATCTAGTGCTTAGGTAAAATAACCACAACATGCCAACAGTGCTGCATTAGTATGATGTTTGGGTGGCTGTCAGTACTATACTAACCCTACACCTACCTGAGTGAGCGCATCATAGCCCCACCGTTGGTTTGAGGGCTCAGTAACAATGGACTCTGGGATCGAGATGAGGAACCAGATGATGTGCTATCCAGGCAGCGACCAGCTTTAGGTTGAGGTAAGAAAAACAGAAAAAACAGAACATATTTAATCTTTCCTTCCTCCAAAAGAGAGACAGGCACCAGTGATGCAGCTATTTCTGCGTCTGTATCTGGGAGGAAATACAGTAACCCCCCACTATATCATTAATAAATGTATTTTTCTATTACTGAACCCTTGCTAAATCACAGAGATCAGTAGTTTATAGAGATAGTGTTTTTATGGGTTTTTACACTGAAATAAGCATTTTTTATGCTAAACTAAGAATAACAAAATGCTGAAGGTGTATTGGCGCAATTACATGATAGCAATGTGTCTCCAAACTATCCAGAAGCGAGTATTGTTGCTGAAGATTGTCTATCACTTTATCACCACAGTGTGTTTAAAAGTGTGGGTTATAAAGAGTGTCATCATCCCTTGGTTGAGCGTGTGTGAGAGTGTGTGTGTGTGTGTGTGTGTGCGTGCACATAGATGGAAAAGTCACTCCAGGTAGGTGCCGTGCAGATGTGTGAATTTGTGAAAGTTAGACGTTTTGAGAGTTGAAAGTGTAGCTGGACAGATTAATCTGCATGCATACGGTACTGGAACAGAAAATAAAAGTGCTCCGTCTCCTCAAGCCAGAAAAGGGTTCAGTTCTTCCTCACCAGCTGCTGTGTTTGTCAGCGAGTTTTAACCACAATCACTGCTCATTCCTGGAGCAAAGTGCAGCTCTCCTGTATTTATGACTACAGTTGGCAAGTGGCAAGCAGGAGTGGTTAACATCTGTTTAAATCTGTTTAAAGCGTGTGGGAAGAATATTTTACGACTTAAACTATAAAATAAAATGTTTTCTCCATAGTCTCCCTATATCCTGGATTTTTATCTAGTTAAGTTCTGGTAGTTATGTTCTGGAACGGAACTACTGCGATAGACAGGGAAACACTATATTTATTAATGCTGCATGGAGTATACGTTTAATCTAGGGATGCACATGGTTAACCGTTTAACCGTTAATCAATAACAGTAACTCTAACTGATTAATACTAACGGCCAATTTTGTTTTTAAGCTACGTAATTCGATCAACTCATGGGGGTGTGTCGACAGGTGCAACAGGCCTCTGATTGGTCAATTCTACATCCACGTAGAAAAGAGCGCGTCATTGAAGAAATGAGGAAGTACCCACATCTGTACGATTCTTGTTCTCCACACTACAAAGACAGCACATATTCTAGTAATTCATGGAGGGAGATTGCGATGAATGTGGGTCTGGATATGGCCGAGACGGTGAGGAAGTGGAAAAACGCAAGAGATATGTTTAGTAAGTTTAGCTAGTTCGTGATTGTCGCTCTTGCGTTGTGGGGTGGAATAACAGACCGCTCGAGTATAAATTTAAAAGTGACGTCCACATCCATGCGTCCACGACAACGCACGCAACATCACGGCAGCCAACTCTCCCGGACTTATCGGTTAACGGTTATTAATCGTTAAAGGGCGTCGGTTAACGGTCATAAAAAAAAAATCCAAAATGTGCATCCCTAGTTTAATCCCTTTAATTTCAGATAAACTTAAAAACAAGCTGTCATTGTCGTGTTTGTGTTATAGGCGGGACCCCAAAAAGGCAGGCGAGCCAGGAGGTTCCAAAACAAAATGTCCTTTACTATTTCAAGGAAACTAAACCAAATCTGGAGGAGTCCACAGAATAGGGACAGCAAGGCAGGAAACGGGGGCAAAGCAGGAAAGAAGATCGGCAGCAAAAATCCACTAAGGAGATATAAGGGAAATCAACAGATGAACCACCAAACGGAAAGGGAAAGACAAGACTTAAATACACAAAGGAGCAAGCGAGAGGCAGGTGCAAACAATCAGGGAAATGCACAGAAGGAAGTTAAGGTAAACACTACAAAGACAAGATAGACTTAAGATAGACTCAAAGTAAAACAGGAAACAAGGCAGGGGAATCGGGAACAATAACTAAACCCGGAAAAAGAAGAAAACATCGAAGGCATGCCCTGCCCAACCCCATACCATGACACTCACCGGTTTATTACAGTCACAAATGAGTGCATGGTGGTTCTCCACTTAAATGTAACACCCTGTCAAGAATTTCTTAAGTCCAAGCAACTCAAAGAATAATACCAAATATGCTGACCATCCAACAACAACCAAGCAGCCCTATGTGTGTTTTCTTTCTCAATCCACTGCCTTCTGGAGAGATGCTTTTTCCCCTTTCCTAACAATCCAAGGTAAGTAAGTGGGGAAGTTGTAAAAGCTCAATTTTAGTATTATACAGGATTATCCCAGGGTACTACACTCACATATTTAATTTTGTGTGGTTTGGTTAATTTTAACATAGAGTATATACAATTGTCTTCAAAATAACAGGAATGTAATGCAGCCTCAGGGGGGTCACAAGCCAGTGCCTTTTTGAGCCATTCCCAAATCCAGATAAATGGAGAGGATTATGTCAGGAAGGACATCCAAAATAAAACATATGCCAAACTAATCATGCAAATCACAAGACCTGTAAAACCCATACCAGATCGGTCGAGGCCCGGGTTAACAGTGACCGCCATCGGTGCTGTTGACCTACAGGGCGCTGATGAAAATTGGGCTACTGTTGATTGAAGGAAAGGAGGAAGGTGTATCCATAGGCAGAGAGAAAAGAGGAAAAGCAAAAAACTAGGGATGAGAGTAATTTTTTTCAAAAAGTGAGTAAAGCTCAAAATTCTTATAACAGCTTTTATTTCCATACACCCAAATGCATTGGTAACGCTGCACATTCTATTCCAAATCTGCATTTTTCTTCACAAACTCAAACATTTATGGTATAAACTAAGAAATGTTTGAAGATTGCTTGAAGAACTAATATTTAGCTGTATAACCACTGTTTCTGAGAAATGCTTCACATCTGTGACGTGTACTTACCTACAACCTGCGTCAGCACCACATGGAAGCTCCTATCAGGTGTCATAGGTAAGTCAGGTGAATAGAAATATGGAACAGTCCATGAGCAGACCACAGAGGGCAATTGCCAGTAACACCAGAAGGGCCAAGCCAAGCCTGGATTGATTACAAGAAAGACTGTCCCACACATGGATACTGGAGTGCTTGAAGATGCATGAGATCAACAGGACACTAACTGGCTTTATCCAGAACTCAATGATGCTGTGAAACTCTGGAGGTCACTGTCTAGGACTGTCTAGGTTACCAGGCGTCCAGGAATACATCAAGAAAAAAGTCCTCACTGATGACCTGCTTAGTGACTGCCTCGGGCAACTGAAACCCAGCATGGAGGAGTGACCCATGTACTTCATGTACTACTGCCAAATTGAAGAGGTGGTTGGAAAAAGCTGGACTGAAAGACAGTACAGAGGCACTGATCACTGCACAAGAACACCCTAAGCCCTAGGCCGGGGTCTAGCACACCAGACAGGACCTTAGATGCAGGCTGTAAAAAGACACCCATGAAACAGTGAAGCACATGGCAGGCAAAGCATACATGGACCGCCACAACCAGGTAGAGGACATAATACGCGGGAACATCTGTGCCAAGTACAGATTCAAGGGCTCAGGGTCAAGATGGAAGACACCTCCAAAGATGATTGATAACAAGCAGCTCAAGATCCTGTGGGACTTCTGGATCCAAACTGACAAACTGGTGATGGTTAATCAGCCTGACATAGTGGTGATGGATATACAACAGAAGACAACAGTGGTGGTGAATGTGGCTATCCCAAGAGACAGAAACATAAGAAACAAGTAACAAGAGAAGCTCAAGAAATACCAAGGACAGAAGAAAGAGTTGGGTAAAATGTGGAGAGTGAAGGCAGCAGTGGCGCCAATAGTTCCAGCAGATAGCAGGAACAACATCAGAGATGTCTGTTGAGAAGAGCACATTTCTGGGAACAGCTAAGATCCTGCGCAGAACCCTCAGACTACCGGGCTTCTAGCTTGGGAGTCAAGGGAGCCCTTGGGAGTCCTCAAGGACCTGAGCTTGAAGGACACAACACTGTCCAGGTGGGTGAGAGGAAGAATTAAATATACATATATTTGTAAGGAACACGCATTGTGGGACGAATATGTGGGTTGTGCCCACGAAAGATCAGAATTTGAAAATCTTTTTGGACAGAATACAGACTGAAAAGGGGAGGAACCATCCAGCTTATCAGCAGAAAGTTCAAATACCTGCATATTGTATGACATGGGGTTGCAGTAGTGCTGGACAGGTTTTACAGCAACATATATGTTCCAAACCAGATGTCTCTTTCAGGGAAAACATAGGGCCCTATCTTGCACCAAACCTCCTAAACCTGCTATTAAGGGATAGCAGGTAGCAGGAGGGTCGTTCCCCCACAAAGAACGCAATCTTCCACCTCCCGAAATCTGTGATATTACCTGCACCAACCACTATACTATGCACACATTATGCATGGGAGTGGTTAAGGCGTTCCACCTGTTTAACCAATCAGTGCGTCAGTAGCCATTGCCTTTAAGAGCAGGTTGCGGTACCTGCAAACTGCTATGGAGCGTCTTTTCACCCAGATCGGAGCAGCTCTCATGGGCAGCTCGTCTGGGACTCTGCTGTAGAGCTTCCTCCTCTTCCTCTGCACTGATATATACATAACTAGCTCTAACTAATGTGGAGCAAATGATTTAATCATCTCTTTTGTACTCCAAGAAGTTCAACAAACTGCTCAGAAAAAATAGAGCCGGTGAATTTCCAGAAAAGCATTTCTTAACTAGAAACGCAATCGGAGAGAGCAGACCTCCGCCAAGCACAACAGTTGTGGTTGCTATAGGGTTCAAGAAACAACTAAACAGCGCAATGTTAGCGAAAATTTGAAAGTGATCCAGAATCTAGGATTTCTTCCGGATCACACCCAAAATAAAATCAGTTCTTCCTTTTCACATTTCTGACAACTCCTGAAAATGTCATCAAAATCCATCCATAACTTTTTGAGTTATCTTGAACATATCCCCTGCGCCAGACGCACCAAGACGAACAGCTGCGCCAAGACGAATAGCCGCTGGGAGCGGTGCTTTTTAAAATACTGCAGAACGGATCATTGGATGAGCATTGAGCCAGAGGAACAGGTATGATGACATTTACCTTCTACCACTGAGCGCATCTCAGGTGTTCCAAACGCAAGGAGAGGGTCAGAGGGATATGAGCACAGTACAAGAAACTCCACAACAGAGTTCTGTGATCTCCTCGTTTCCTCCACAGCAAACATCTGAATGAGATCATGCCACAGCTGTACAGAAATCATCTGCCCTCAAGAGAATCATAACGTATGTAAGTAATACAGTGATGCATAATCGAGAGGTAGAGCCGGTTGTGCAGTCCACATGTGACTGGGTGGACACGCAATGACGCGATTTGGACGCGCTCTTTTACGCGCCGACATGCCGGTTGCGCTTTCCACAAACTCGGTATCTTGCGGTACCTGTATCTCGCAGATTTTGGATATTGGGTAGTGGGTGGTCCACCCACTACCCAATATCCAAAATCTGCGAGATACAGGTACCGCAAGATACCGAATTTGTGGAAAGCGCAAGAGACACGTCCATTGCCGCGCCCACAATGTGAGTAAGGGAGTCGGCATAATGGGTAGCAGCTTTTGGGAGCGGAAGATTGCATTAGCGGTTGGCAGAGGCTCCTAAATCTGCAATTTGCAGGTAGTGGGTAGTGGGTATTGGGTAGCAGGAAGTGTAAGATAGGGCCCATAGTCTTGCATAATTCAGAAATACAATTTTTATTTATAAAATCAGTTCAGGTCAGTCAATAAAGGTTAGTATGATCAGGTCAGGTCAGTCCCACTCTACAACAGAGGCCTGGGCAACACACCCTCACAGTCACTCCTATGGGCAAGTTAGGCTGTTTTGACAACTGGCCTGAAGCAAAGAGCTGCTAAGCATGGCAACACGACTACCCGTTAACCCAGAGTTGGCCCTTTTCTTTATATTATTTGTCTGTACCACCCTAGGCCTAGGTGTGTAAACTCGACACAGAAAAGCCTGTTATGAAAATCCCTATTGGGATTTGAACCAGGAAAACTTCTTGCTGTGAGGCAACAGTGTTAATCACCAAGCCACCATGCTGCCCAATGCTAAACCACATAGTGCATCCAGCACAAAAGCATCCCAGAGAAAAGCGCAGGTGCTGAACCAGCCCGCCTGCAGTCCAGACTTTTTGCAACAGAGAAAACGATCTGCGCATCATAAAACAAAAAATCTGTCAATGAAGGGCCCAGGACCTTTGAGCAGCTAGAGCCCTAGATAAGACAAGAATGGGATAACATTCCTCTGCTAAAACTCCAGCAACAGGTCTCCTCACTTCCCAGACATTCTCAGACGGTTATTAAAAGACGAGAGGATGCTACACAATGGTAAACATTGGCCTTTTTCTCCCAAGCAACTTGCAAGATGATGCTAAAATCCTAAAAATGGATAATTTATGGTGCAGAATGGAAGCAAAGCCAAAAATATGGGCCACTACGTTCGAATGGTTACCTACTCCATTTGTAATGGTTTACTACTTGTTTTAAATCAGAAAGATGGTTAATTGATGTTTTACTTTTAAACATGATACATTAATTTACAATAAGATGACATTAAAAATTGTAGCAAGTCACAACATTGCCATGACTCAGCTTTGGAGGATTCCTTCCTATTTTTGAGCTTCATCTATACCCAGGTACAGGTAAAAATACAGGTATTTTTTCGTGGTTCGCTGTAGAGAAGACATTTTTTTGCCTTTACAGTATGCTGTTTTGTTTGAGTCTGGATTGGAGTTTGGATTATGATATAGCACATGCTACCCAAGTACCAAAGACCTGTTTGAACAAATCTGTACCACCTGACTCTTTCCCAGCAGAAGCAGATGTTTTTGTGATGGACAAGTGCACTTGTCTAAAGCCATTTTTTAAAGCTGGCTGACTCCATCTGGCCTCTAGGCTTTGCTCTCTCTCAAACATTGAGGGTTAGTCTGGCAACAAACATAAGTCACAAAATGTTACGCTGGATGAATATACAACATTTATCAAAGCTTTTGCTTTCTTGATGCACTGTAAGTTCTTTGTGATTTCAGGAAAATTTGTGTTGGGCATTTACAAAAGATCTGCAAATGTCAATATTGAATGTAATGCGAGGGCTATGCAATATAATTACCTTGCTGGATGGGAGAGTTTCGTGTTGATCCTGTGCTACCGTTGGATCCATATTTTTCCAGGAGCTCAGCAAATTCTCGTCTTTTAAAAAAAAACAAGAAAAGAAACATACTGTCAAGAACATAAGGATGTAACTATCATGGAGAAAATAAGAGACAACCAGGGGTTAAACCGGTAATGAACAATGGCACGTATAGTTTGTCATCGTCTCTCATGGAACAATTAATCTTGCAATTGTGTTGTGATATGTATTTTCTCGAGGAGGCAATTATGCAAGGCCACAATTTCTTGTGACTGTTTGTGAACACAACACACAACCAAGCCCCACCTCTTTCACTGGCACCTGTTCTGTTTTTAAGTGTGGTTGGTCCATGGCTGCTAGTCATAATACAAGTTGCAAATCACACATTATTTCTCAATTTCTTCCAAATTACACTCTAAAACTAACTATTTTTTTTAAATGATTTACTTCTTTACTGAGTTGCTCAGCAGTCTCAATTACTATCAGAATGCAAATTGCAGAAAACATTTTAAAATTGCTAAACAGGATTCTAGATTAGTGTTTTTTTCGCCCTTAGCTCCTATGCAAGCTGCTGAGATGAGAGTCAAAATAAACTAGTATGACATTTCTTAGCATTGCCAAGTCAGTGGCTGTTTGACCGTAGTTCCAGACTAACTTAAATCATAGATGCTCATTGGATTAAACAGAAAGTAAAGAAAACAAATTAGTCTGTAATTTTTATTTTGCCTTTTAGTGAAACAAATCTTATCCTAATATTGATTTATTAGGCTTTTTAATAATTATTTCAAAGACAACACATATTACCCGAGATTTAGTTACATTTGAATATTTCTGAGATTGTTTAGCAAAGAGATAGAAACAGACTTCCTAAAATAGTAGCTTGGGGTTCAATTGTCATTTCTGAATTTAAATACTATTTAGGCCTACTTAACTTGAAACGTATTTGTAGAGGTTGATGGTCATTGTTAGTGCATACTTTGCCACCATAAAAACCGCTATGTAATGGGACAAGCAGAAGCTGGTGAATGACATCTCTGACTAGCAACCTGCTGTAGTCGCGCGCTGTAAAATATAGTGCGTGAGGTTGCATGCTAGAATTTTCCCTGGAAGTACCTGGCAAACCAACCGGGTACATCCTGGATACTGTAGATTCTAGCAAATGTACTAGATTTGTACTTTGATTTACAGTCAAAGTACTGTAAATCTTTTTTTTTGTAACCTACATATCCCATTTTGTGTATTGATAAGAAATTGATCTGGTACACAGAGCAGAGAGACATGTCACCTTGTTTTATTTGTCAAATGATGTCTCCTGACATATCAAATCCCAATTGAACCCAATATTTAGTTCCTGGTCATAATTCATGTCAAACACATTTTTGATCTCATGTGCCTTCCAGAACTACTACAGGTTTTTGTAATAAATCTCTGCATCTTGTGTTATTCTTGGTTATGCACAAAGCATCTACATTTGTGTTTTATGCAACACTGAGTCAGTATCCCAGCATGCTTTGTGTTTTCTTAAACCCATCAAATGACAGCTGTACCATAAATTACTTCTTTCATTTAAAATTAGATTTTTCTGACTTGCTAAAAGGATTGATAACTCAAGAATTAAAATGAATTGTATTCGAGGTCGTCAGTTCAACGTAGAAGCATAAATCACGTATATAACATATTTCAACTCTGCCACAGATGGAACTGACGGAGAGAAGCCACAAAACTTGCTCAAATTTAATGAAGATTTGTTTTTTTTAATGAAGATGGTGAGTTAATTTAAGAAAAAAAAAACACCTTAGTTTCACTAAGTGGAAGAGATGAAGAAGTTTACACAAGCAGTTTGGAAAGGAAAAGAAGAAACTGTTTTTGTTGAATATATATTCAAATGTAATAGAAGACAAATTATTTGTTGTGAAAAGTGTTTAAATATAAGCAAGTATAATCCCTGACACTGTTTTGCACTTTTAAAATGGCATTGTTTTGATAAAATATTATTCAGATGTTAAACCTGTTGAATAATGAAAAATGAAAATGAAAATGAAATGAAATGAAATGAAATTAAATGAAAATGAAAAATGAAATGAAAAATACTTTATTTATCCCATAAAGGGAAATTCAATGTAGTAAGGGCTCTCTCTCTCTCTCTTTTTTTTTTTTTTTTTTTTAATAAAAAACAGACAGAAATAATAATAATAATATAATAACAGGTGTTAAGTCTTGTTGTGGAGGCTGATGGCTGCTGGCAGGAATGATCTTCTGTATCTTTCCGTCTTGCAACGGACCTGAAGAAGCCTCTCACTGAACACACTCTGTTGTTTGATCACTGTGTCGTGGAGAGGGTGTGAAGAGTCCTCCATCATCTTCATCAGCTTGTGCAGCATTCTTTTTTGTACAATCAGTTCCAGCGGCTCCAGAGTTACACCCAGCACAGATCCAGAATATTGTTACCTGCTAAGTGTATTTACTTTTAATTGGAAAAGTCTATTTAAATATGAAGCAGAAAGGAAGTAGGGATATATATAAATGTAAATCTCTGCACAGCTATCTGCTCTTCTTCCCCTATAATTTCTTTGCTTGTGGCTGCGAGGTATAAACAGCATTGATCACAGATTAACACGACTCATTCTGTCAGAAGCACCACCCTTGGTTAAGATCTTCACTCTGCAAGTTCACCACTTACTCTGTAGTCCTGAAATGACTTTTGTTGTGGATTGGCACTATTCAGATAAAGTGAATTGTTACACCCCTTCTGAAAATCCCTCTCTATCAAGTACTAATATCAAAGTATTGAAGTAACCACTTCAAAAGTAATCAACACAGATGCATGCAAAGTTTAAATCTGTTCTAAGTTTATAGTTTCCTTACAAGACTGTAATAATACTGACTTCAAAGTGACATAAAAAAATCATTTCTGTCAGACTCACTAAATATATGCAAGCAGATGAGATGGCTTGTTCTTGTGGAGTCTTGCTTTTTTAAATATGTAAATCTCCCTAATATGTCTGTTAACGGACATTTAAGGATCATGTTGTTTGTAGTGGATTAGATGGAAGGCAAAGTCTGTGATGCTGACAGCTGGTAGTGACCTTATTTTTACCCAAACTGGGTCAGATAAAGGCTCTATTTCAAAACTAATGCTTTCATCATCTGCCGTGACTAATGCCAGTACTTCAATGTGAACACAGTTCAGGTGCCTTTTTATCTTATATTCACATTCTGACTTAATTCATTTCACCTTCTTACTTACCAACAGTGACATTTTTTTAAACCTTCATCAAAAAATTCATATATATATTAAAATAAAACAAAAGAATCACCTTCATTTAAACTCAAAGCAATCATGTATAATCACAAAAATTATTTTATTTGTATTATAACACAAAAAAAATTTAAAGGGTGACTGCTTACTTTGCTTCTTCATCTCTGGCTATTAGAAGACGCATGTGATTGGTTGCAGAGGCTGCTCTCAAGACATCCACAGCTCTGTAAAACAGATGGGCAGAAAAACACATTTAAAATGTCATAGAACTGTCTCATCAATTACAGATTTCAAATGTAGCTTTTACTACATTTACCTTTCACTCGTAACTCCTAGTAGGCTATCTCCATTCACTTCTAGGATCTGATCTCCTGGCATCAGGTTTCCTGTCAAGGGTCAAAAACAGGTCAGATGATAATAATAATAATTATTATTATTAGGATAGCACCTTTCAAAGCACACAGTTACAAAGTGCTTTAGAGTAAAAACAAATAAGACAACAATCATTAAAACTTAAAACGAGAACAGTAAAATCCCATAAAACACAGTAAAATTGTAAAATAAAACCAACAGTTAAGAAAAGGCCATACGGTAAAAGTGAGATTTAAAAGAGGATACAGAGTTTTCCTGCCTGAGACCCTCCGGCATGATAGTCCTGGAGTGTAAAGTATTCATTTAGCTTAAGGAATAGGCTGTAAAACATATGGTTTCATCTGTAAAGCCTTAATGATCTGTGAAATATTAGCTAAGTAAAACACATTAGAAGACAAATGACCCAATGATGACATCTCAGTTGAGTATTTTTTTAGTGGTTCTTCTATGCTAACATTGTTTTGGTTTGTTGTTATATTAATTGCCAATTAATTGTATCACCCTTTAACCTTATTTAGAGTTTAGTAAAACAATTTGTTTCTCATATATTCATAAGCATGTATACAGTAGTTGTTTTTGTACACATAAATGCCATCCATCAGCTTCTGCTGGTAGCAGCCTAAGCAGAGAGGCGCAGACCTCCCTTTACCCCACCACCTCTTCCAGCACCTCCAGGGAAATACCGTGGCATCCTCAAGCCAGCGGAGAGACATAGGGCCCTATCTTGCGCCAAACCTCCTACAGCTGCTATTAAAGGATAGCAGGTAGCAGGAGGGGCATCATGATAATGATAAATGATAAATATCTCAGCAGATATTTTTGTCTGCTTTTCAGGTGGTTGAGGGGACATATTTTTTCTAATGTACACAGGTGAGCGCATTCTCATCCACTGATGGGGGCATCAGTGGATGAGAATGCGCTCACCTGTGTGTGAGAGATGCATCACCATGTAGAGACAGAAATTACATGCATTGTGTAAATAAGATATACAACAAGACCGTAATAGCCCTTAAAACAAAGCAATTTAATATGTTTAATAAAAGGGCAGGCTATAGACCTGTCTTAAAAGGATGGTAGCCTTGAATGACTTTTGTTGTGATTAGGCACAATTTAGGAAAAAAAATCAACTTGTAAAATTAACTCAAGTGGGGTTGCGGTGGCCATTGGGGGAATGTGAAGCATCACTGAAATTTTACTCCATTATACCATATTGCTGAGACCTAAAGTCCATGTGATGAGCAGGAGAGTCACAGAAAAGTGAGTGTTTGCATGATGTCCCATCCTAAAGCATTGGAACCAAGTCTAAATAAATTGTGTATAATGTCCAAACCAGAAGAACCAATTTTTTCAGGATGATTTGTCCAACTTTTTTTGCATCTCCTGTATCTATTCAAATGCTTTCCACTTCACATTGGGTTTATCCATGGACAAATGGATGAGGTTGTAAATTTCCATCATATATAATGCATTGCACCTCTTTTTGACTAGATCAGCTATGGCCTGAATGGCCCAAAAATTCAGAGCCATTGCATTTTTTTTGAACCTCTGTACCTTCCCACAGCCTCATGTCCAAATCCATTTGTTTAGATTGCGAACTGTGGTATAAACCCTGGTTGAATATCAATACTGTACATATGACATTTGTAGAGACACTTCTTTCAACACGAGCCTCTTAAAATATGGTGAAAATCCAAATGTGAAAATATAGGCACACTTTTTTCACAGCAGGCAAATCTTGGTACAATTTAACTGTCTAGTAACATAGCAGTAAACAGGTGACTTGTGTCCTCAGATGACTTGAAAAAGTAATGCAAATTCATTATTCTCAACACCCTTCCTCTTTGAGCACTTCATTTTTAGATGTAAAGTCCAAAGCTTCCTTGTCGAAGCTGTTGGTTAGCTTTAATGTACCTGCTGATTCAAATAGCAGCGGCTGCTGTCTCATACTTTTTCTCCTTCATGTCGCCAACCAGATCAGCCTTGTCCATGTTTGAGATGTCATATGTTTTTTCCACATAGCTTACACTTTAAAAAGCCATGCACTATTAAAGCTACACTTACCATGCATCTTTGTGCTGCACGTTTTACATTTTTGCTGTGTGAACTACATGGTAGCAAGTGCTACCAGTGGGATATAGAGGGCATGTTGACTCAGTCTGTGCCTGAATAAAATAGGACCAGATGTGTTCTATACATTTTCTTTCATTATTTACCGTTTGCTTGATATACACATCTAAAATTTCAAAACCTTTGCCACAAAAATGCAATTCCAAAACCTTTCAAGGGCCTGGAAATTTGATTTTTTTTTTGGCTGGGCAGCGTAAATCTGGAAAAGGGCATTGCACTTGTAATTAATCAGTTCCTCAAATATGTCAGAAATACTTGTATTTTCCTTACATACATGACGATCTTACTTTTAAGTACTTCTAAAATGTCTGTGAACACAAATCTTTCTTTTACCAAAATCCAAATTCAGACTCAAAAGAAAGGGCTACAATGACCTACCATCAGCTGCAGCAAGACCACCAGGTAAAATCCTTTTGACGTAAACTCCAAACTCATCTCCAGTTAGTTCTTTTACACCTCCAATTACTTTTATTCCTGTTGGGAGAAAAAGGAAAAATAAAATCTCAAAAGATATATTTTCAATTTTGAACACACACCATGCAAATTAAAGCTGTAAATTCTGTAGATATGAATACATTTGTTGGTACCCTTCCACAAAAAAAGAGAATCCACAAAATTATTTGAAAATAATAGAAACTGAAAAGCAAGTGGCATCTATTCATTTCATGTTCAATCATACTTTGCCTTTTTTATCTTTGATTCAATTAAAATGTTTACCTAATAAAACTCATGACCTGTGACTGAGGGTGAGCTTCCTGATACTACTCAGTTTCTTTCCAGGATGGCATGATAGTTTTGAGACTTCATGTATCCTGCACAGATTCAACGCCCTGAGCGCCAAATGCAGCAAAGCAACTTCAAAACATATTTGAAGGTGGAATGACTGTGAAACAACAGCACCACACCAGCCACTGTGAAATGTGGCTACTGTAGTTAATGGGAGTAGTTGTGCCGTGGACCAGTCTAGAAGTGTCTCAGAAGCACCTGTTTTCTCTGCACTGGTAGAAAAGTCTCTAGTGCCTAAAGTCTCTTTTGGTGCTAGATCATTGCTAGATCATTGCTCTTTCAGGTCATAGTGAATCTAGCAATGATCTAGCGCCAAAAGTCTCTTTTGGCGCTAGATCATTGCTAGATTCACTATGACCTGAAAGAGCTTCTAAAGAAAAAGAGACTCCAGAGAGGGAGACAGAAGTCAGGACAATTCCAATGAACTAAACATTTTGTTCAATTGGTTCAGTTCACAAACAAGCTCAGCATCCTTCTCTCCTGCCACCACCCGCACAGACCCTCCCAGTCTCCTTTGACCCACAGCTTCCCTGCCACATCCCAACTGTCCCATCTTCAAAGGAGCATACTGGGTATGCACTCTCCTGAAGTCAACAAAAATCTCCTTGGTCAGACTTGGTGTGATGCATGAGTGCTACCGGATGGTGGTCATTGAAGCAAAAGAGAGATGACCTCTTTGGGACCGGCACTTCTGTCATGAAAAGTATTATTTTAGATCTCGGGGTACGACAGATTGTGTAAGTCCTTCAGATCGTGTGCATTTTTAGCCATCTATACTCGTCGAGTACAGATGGGGGTGCAGAGGAAGTACTTCAGGCTACGCTGTGTAAAATGGGGTTAGGGCAGTGGTTCTCAAACCTTTAATACTGCATACCACCTGAGAAACTGTTCAGCTCTATGAATACCACCATGATGACCAATTTTAATCTGGAGCCGGAGCCCCCCAAGCCTCAATAATGTGTTTAAAATATGTTTAAAAACCCCCAAAAAGTAGCGAGACACTGCAGCAAAACAAGACAAAGGCTCAACTGGGGTCTTTCTGTTACCTTCACAGTCTCTGGTCTCTGAACCGTAGTAAAGAAACCGCTGGTATTTTTGGCTCGTAATTAGCGGCTAACACGCTAACAACAACAAAAAAAAAAGTCCGGTTTTCTCTGCATGGAACCAGCACTTTATTCTGGCACTGCAGGAACTTGTAACATCACACAGGTTGTATTGTTGGGCTCCTGTCGGTTAACAGAGAATGTAAATCTATACACGCTGGACTGCTGTTAATGCTCACTCCACTTTTCATCTAACCCCGTTTTTTTCTGCCGTCCCACGACATTACCCATAAGGCCACACAATTACCCATAAGGCTACCTTCTTAAAGGGACCAGGCTGACTCACAGCATTTCTTCACTGTGAGAGAACGCGGACAAAATCCTGTGATGTTTCCGTGATTTAAAATTTTTTTTTAATTATATTAGATATTTCTGAAAAAAATCCACTAAGCACCAAAACCGCAAAGTGGCAAGGGATCACTGTACTCATACTCTCATACAGAGCAACATAAACACACAAAAGTTGTTACATCTGCACTGCAACTGAATATATTACTAATATTTTTTAAAGACACAGTCTTAATTATCTCAAGCTACACATTTAATTTAAAACGTATTTATGATGCATTATATATATATATTTTTTTAAGTGAAAATGTGGAAAAAATGTGGAAAGTCATGACGTTCCCCGCGTAGCACCGGTGGTACGCGTACCACAGTTTGCGCACCACTGGGTTAGAGTATCAAGTGGCTAGACTTTACAACTTCACCTTCAGCCTTCTCAGCCCTCGCGTGAATATCATCCTCACACGTCCCTGACAGAAAGAAGCCTGTGTTTCTTCTTTTATGTTACCGTTAACTACACAAGCTTGACGCAAACTTCTAGCAAACGGGAGCTGTTTTTCACCGGAGCTTTGGCTAGCTCTGACAGTGTTCAACACGAGCTGTAGCAAACGGCAATAACTTGTTGTTGTTATAGCGCCAAGTATGAAAACGATTGAAACCATAACTCACCAAATTTAATCCACTGGTAAATGTAGGTAGGAAATGTGAACGTACTCTCATCTGCCTTGTCCCATTGTGGATAACACTAAGTCCTGTTTCTAGTCCCGCTTAGCAATGTAACCTCCAACCATTCCAAGTACACATGAATGAAGAACGTTCGTATGACTGGAATAATGGAACAATTTGGCATATGATTGGTTTGGGGCAGGATTTACTAAGCATCCAAGTGTCATTTAAAGGGCCAATTTCTGAAATGCTCAGTTTGCTTATTAGGTCAATTATATAATAATAAAAAAAAATAATATCCCGACTCCCGGCAAATTTCGCTGAAAGGTGAGGGATTTTCATGCTTGTTCCACTTTTTCCTTTACCCTCCTGCTGCAGTTTGGGTGTTCTCTGGTGATTTTTCATCCATTTCTGATTAATAATGTTAGCAAGTTCACACCTCCACAACATGATGACACCACCCCTGTGCTTCACAGTTGAGAGGGTGTTCTCAAGCTTGCAAGCATCCCTGTTTTTTTCCTCAAATATAAAGATGGTCATTATGGCCAAAAAAATTCAGTTTTGTGTTTCATCAGATCACAAGACATTTCAAAAGAAATTAAGGACTTTCTCCCTGTGTGCATTTAAAAACTGTAGTCTCCTTTTTCTTAAATTTATATTGCTTTTGAAGTAATGGCTTCTTCCTCACCGATAGCCGCAGTGCATTACACACAAAAAATCAATTACATCACACGGACCACGTCGGAGGCGACATGTTCATCACCAATGCAAGGGATTTGGTAAAGGCAGGGCATCCAGGCATTGCATCATAAAAGTTTGCTTGTCACTGCTCCTTCAGATTGAGAGGAGCCAGTTGAGGTGGTTCAGGCCCCTTGGACCCCTCTCTGGAGAGGTGTTTTGAGTATGTCCAACTGGGAGAAGGCCACGAGGCAGACCCAGTACACACTGGAGAGATTACATCTCTTGGCTGGCCGGGGAGCACCTTGGTGTTCTCTTGAAGGAGCTAGAAGAGACAGCTGGGGGGAGGGACGCCTGGGTTGCTGTGCTTAAACTGCTGCCCTCATGACCCGATTATGCACAAGCAGAAATGAATGGATGGATTAAAAACAATACGGGAGAAGCTGATGGAGGCGGTTTCAGACTTCCTGCTTATTTATGATCCCTAGGCTTGTATTTAGGAGGTTGAGAACAGATCTAGTATCATTTGCTGAGATTATTTAAAACTTCAATTAAAATTAAAAAAATTCTTTTTGATGTCCGAATGGGAAACTGTTGTAGTAACTGTCATGATTTAAGTCTCTTCAATAATTTATTGTAGATGGTTATTGCTATGAAAAGGAAGGATCTCTCTCTAAGGCATTACTTTTTATATTAAGTAACTCGAATACCGTTACTACACTGTACATTACTGCATTACTTTTGAGCAGCTATGGTATAAAGCTTTCTGTTTATTTTCACTCGTCAACACATATTACGTTTCTTGTTTTTAATATGTTTCTAAAAAGCAGATTTGCATTGGTGCATAGACACACTGTGTGTCGAGCATGTGGGCATGTCGACTCTTCTGAAATGGTGGCATCGTGTCATGGCGGCGACCGGTGAAGAGGGATGTCAGGGCAAGTCAAATTTCTCCATGTGGAGATATTACTATTTCACTTGTGTCAAGCAGAAAGACAAAAACGTTTTAGTTAAATGTTAACTGTGTCTATCTACTGCCACAAACAGGAATTCTGATCTGTTGAAGCACCTGTATAAACAACATGCCTCAACGAAGCTAGTGGCTAAAAGCCCAGTTGAAGTATCTGGAGCAGGAACAGCTGGATTTTCACAGAGGGACTGTTAGTCAGGGACAACTTGACAAAACAATTGCGCGGTGTGTGGTAGAAAACGTGCAGTCTATTTCAACAGTGAAGTCAGCCGCCTTCAGACAACTAGTTAGCTTGATACCATGTTACGACGGTATTCTGCAAATGGGACGGAAAACGTTTTCCAGTTACTTGGATACGAAAATGAAAATGAACTGAAGAGAACCTTTGAGAGCTTGGACTACATAGTGACCACAGCAGACATTTGGTCTGTCCACAACAAAAACATAAACCCCACTACTCTGCAGCACCAGAAAGCTGCATTGGCCTGTAAAAGCATCAAGGCTAGGCACACACAGGATGTTATTGCTGCAGAGATTGACCACATTCATTCATTGTATGGACTGTCAACAAACGTTACAGCCACAGTTACGGATAACGGCTCTATTTTTGTAAAAGCCTTTCAAATGTATCAACCCGAATCTGACACGAACGGTGATGATATCTTCACAGGTGTTGCAGGTGTTATGAACAAGAAACTGAAGAAAACAAGGGTGGTCTAATAATTTTTTCCATGACTGTATATATATATATATATGTATATATGTATATATATATATATATATATATATATATATATATATATATATATATATATATATATATACAGGGCTTGACAATAAGCATTTTAGAGCACTGGCCCACAGGGCCAGTAAAATTTGGAATGTACTGGCCCTGATTCATAAATCAGTGGCCCAACTATTTTGAAAAAATGATGTAATTTGGTGCATTCTGGTGCATTCTGACACTGAAATGAAGAAATAAAAAGTCTCACATATTTTAGCAATATTATGTTATCTGACAACATTTTTGTTGAATAACTTTTTTTCTGTTTGCAGGTAGCATGCACATATAATCTTGAAGAATAACCCCGTAGATTTTCCTGCCTGCATTGTAGATGCACATAGTATTACTGTCGTAAAACACCTTCTGTGTTGTTAATGTGGTGTGATGCTTTGTTGCTTTTAGTATAAACTTCTAAAATACCTTCTTTGTAGCATGGAGCTTTTTGGTCCATAACCTGTTAGATTTATCAAAATTAATAATTCATGCTTTGGTGATGGTTTAATATATTATGCACTCCTCCAATCTTATAATATACTTTTATATAATCTTTAATTAATGAAATGATTACACACCTAACATACAACACACAAGCCCAGTCCCAAGTCTGGGATAAAAGTGTGAGGGAGGAGGCAGCAGGTGAGTATGTGGTAAGTTGTTTTTGGCACTAAAATAATCAAACTGCATTTTACATATCAAAGTAGAAATTTTATTCACTGTTTTCACAATGTGATATTAGATGATATCTGAAAAGCACAGAATACTTACTCATGTCTTGATACTTACTATCAAGCAATAACCATCATGTATGAAAAACTTACACATATTAAGTGTTTGACAGTCTCTGACATCACAAGTCCTTCCTTTGAAGTAATTATTTTGATTTTATGCTATATTTGGCATTGACTAAATAAATTCTCATCACAGATGCTTTATGAGACTTTTTCAAATTGGTATTTATCACATGGCATCTTCCTGAGTATATATTTGACTAGGTACATTTTGTTCAGTATTTATTTCATGTTTAACTGTTTATAGTTTTGTAATTTGTGTTTCCTGTGCCACCACTTCATAGCCAGCAGTTTCCTTCTCCACCCTGTCACAGCCATCAGTTTCGTCCTCCACCCTGTCACAGCCTAAAGAAACCATTATCTCCTCAGACCCATAAGAGATGCTAACTCTGCGTCTGTATACACCTTTTCGACTTGACAATTGTGGACATGCGCCCCCTAGTGGCCCCGCCATAACTGGCGTGTGCGGTGTTCCACCAACTAACCCAAACACAGCAGCGTGGAGCATTATTTACGGATAACGCAGACATGTCTTGGATTGATGATGTTAGGCAGTGGCCTTCAGTTACAGATGAAGGTATTTTATCGCTGTTTTTAATGATTGGTTATGGAAATAGCATGATCTATTCCCATAATCAAACACTAAAAACTGTGGAACGCTGCAACGCTGGCTATAACTAACGTCAACAAACCATAAAGATTAAGCTACTGTAAAGTTAACGCTAGCGGTAAATTAGGCTATGTGTAAACGTTATATTTAATTTATTTTATCATTCTCCTAATTCATTCATTCATTCATTCATTCATTGATTTATAGGCTTGTGCTAGTGCCGAGGGCTACAGTAGCCTCATACTGCTGTTCTTTCGGCCAGAATCGTCCGGGACTCTCAGCGAGACTATGAATAGTACGAGATTAAATGTTAACGAAAACTTACCCGGCTGTATTTATTTGGAACAAAGTCCTTTCTGTTGATATTTTTCACCCACGTCTTCCTAACTTCTTGTTCTGCAAACAAGGCAGTTTTCGTGCAGTAAAGGCTTGTGTATTTCACATACTTTCTTCTTCCATTGTTGAATTTTCACGCCATTGTTGGCACAGTTTATGACGGATCATGTATTCCCACTCGACCGACTCGACATTATAAAAAAATATATATTTGTGGAAAGAGAAAAACACTGGTTAATCTGCGAGCCGGTGAAAGAATCGCTCTGTAGCACACTCCAGCAATAGCGGACGGGGTACTTCCGGGGGGGCTGGCCCGAAAAGGTCTATATAGCAATACCGTTGTGTACTTGCGTTGTTTCGATTCTTCTCCGTCTTGTATCTTTTCGCGCGCATTTAAAGATGCTGCTGCCGAACATTCCCGAACAGTTCCGGAAATGCACGAAGACGCGACACACTCCTGCAGCGAAATTACGTTCTTCACATGGCGGACCATCTTCATGTTCCAATAAAATACAAGTCATTTCTTGGCGATTATGACGAATATATACATAAGAAAAATCTGAAATTGCCTCAAAATGTGGTGGCCCGGACGGGCCAGTGTTTAATAAAGTTTACTGGCCCGTACTGGCCCGAGACAGGCGAAAAAACGCTCGGGCCATCGGGCAAATGCTATTGTCGAGCCCTGATATATATATATATATATATATATATATATATATATATATATATACACACACACATATATACCAGTTTTGGTATATATATGTGTATATATATATATATATATATATATATATATATATATATATATATATATATATACACACACATATATACCAGTTTTGGTATATATGTGTATATATGTATATATTCGGTACAGATTCGGTACAGTTTCAGACCACCTGCGACCCGCGATCGCAACATACCGAGTTTGCTGAAAGTGCAACTCGCATGTCGGCGCGTAAAAGACCGCGTCCAAATGGAATAAAAGTGCAGCTGTGGCAGGTCTCAATCAGATGTCTGCTGTGGAGGAAACCAAGGAGATCTTTGTCTCTGGTGTCAAGCTGTAAAAGATTGGATGCAGGAATTTATTTCCGATATGTCTGAAACTGTTGGTGGTCGACGAGGGACAGGCACATTAATTGTTCTTGATCTTTAAATCAGCATCCAATGATTCGTTCTGTGCCAAGACGCACAACTGGTAACAACTGGATCTTACGCAGATAAGATCCGGGTTTAGGGTAGGGCTGAACGATTTTGGAAAATAATCTAATTGCGATTTTTTTCCTCAAAATTGCGATTGCGATTTAATATGCGATTATTTTTAAGGTCCTCTTCTCATGTATTTTTCAAACACTGTCATAATAAACAATATCAGATTTATTTAAAGCGCAGATTGCAACAATAAAGCAAACAAATCTGTGGCTTTACCTCTTCAACATCTAACTTTTCACGTTTCATGAAACATGTGTAACATTTATGTAAACGTGTGGACTGGACTTCTTAAACACTGTCTGAGATTGACAGGACAGTGTATAAATAAATAAATAAAATATACAGATATAGAAAAAATAAAGCTTACTGATCTCAAGTCAGTAACATCACACAGGAAAATAAAGAACAAATATCTGCTCTAACCAATTGGACATTTTCAAAAAAAAAACTTTTTGAACACTAATAGAAATATTATATTTACTCAGTAACAGCAGCACACAACATACTGAAGTGCAAAATGAGTATGGCACTGTTAGCCAGAAAGATTCTTCTGTATAGATCTCGGGAGCTCACAGATTTTTTGCAAGGAAAAGGGAGGGGAACTCGAGTTGTCTCGCGCGGCGGGCGGGGTGTTTGTGGCTGTGCACTGTGCCCGACAGAGAGAGAGAAGCGCGGTTCGCGAGGCGGCCTAAACCTAGCGGTTTGAGTGCGCTTGAGTCTCTAAATCACCAGAAAAAGTCGCTAGATTTGTCGCTAGTCGCTTTCTACAAATTAAGTCGCTAGAGGGGACTGGAAAGTCGCTAAGTTGACAACACTGTTTGCTCTGCTCAGCTCGGCTGGGCTCACTCGCAAGTCACGTGACGTCGCCAGATCACGTGACAGTAATATCGCGGCCTTTGCGGTTAGAAAATCTCGTTTTATGATATCGCGAGATTATCGCAAATGCAATTAATCGTTCAGCCCTAGTTTAGGGAGGTGGAAGATTGCGTTCTATTAACTGTTAACTGTTTTCACTCCCTCGTCGGTGTATTCAACAGCAAAACCAAAGTCCAAAATGCTCCCACGCTGGCGATTTAAATAAGTTTTCTCCCAACTTTTCCGCTACCGTTGGCCATGCCTGCTTGTTTTTTTTTTTTCCATTTTGTGCATCTATGAGCTGCAGCCAACCGGCCAAAGTGTGATCGGCTGGTCACAGTGAGTGAGCGGAGGCCAGTGGACATTGACATGGGGGCGAGTGGACATTGACATGGAGGTGAGTGGACATTGACATGGAGGTGAGTGGACATTGACATGGAGGCGAGTCGACATTGACATGGAGGTGAGTGGACATTGACATGGAGGTGAGTGGATATTGACATGGAGGTGAGTGGATATTGACATGGAGGTGAGTGGACATTGACATGGAGGTGAGTGGACATTGACATTGAGGTGAGTGGACATTGACATGCAGTGGCAGGCCTGCTGCCTAAAAGGCACGGATGCTCACGTGCAAGTCCAATGCAAAGTTATTGGAACATTAAATACCTAGGGACATAAAAGCATCCCGTGTCCCGTGTCCCGTGCAGGTCGTACCGAACCGTACCGTATTTTACCGAGTACCGTTGCATCCCTGGTAGGCTTGGGCGGTATCCAAATTTTGATACCGTCAAACTTCCCTCACATTTTACCGGGGTATACGGTATTCCCGCGACTATTAAGGCGAATAAACACCACCGGCGGACGCCACGCATCAAAACAGCCGTCCCCATTATGTGCGCTGCCGCGGGGCTTTAAGCCTGAAAATAAAGGCGAGTTTACCTCGAAACAGCAGTTCAGTGCTTCAATATAATGTTGGCTCAACTACAGTTGTTATTTATTTGTGTATTTCTTGCTTTTCACTGTAGTTTTAACTGTTCCTTCTCCAGCTCCTCTCTCTGCTTGCAACACAGCCGAGGTGTGTGTTTGCTGAAACGCGCTTTATAGTAAAGTGTCTGATGCCCGACATTTCACTTCCTATAAATTCTTCAACATAAAAGTCCAACATTATTAGTTTCATTGGAAGCTTTTATTTTGAAGCAGCAAACTCAGGAAGTGTTGTTTTCATGGTCAGTACCTTAACAGGACGAGTCAAACCGAGGTCAGCTGCGAGCGAACACGAATAAACGGTAAAATAAAGCAGAACACACAGTACACACAGCGATACAGGAGAGAAACTAAACTTTAAACCACAGAAATCATTCATTGCATTTTTATGACGGTATTGAAACTGATACCGCTGCTATTTTTAAATACCGGAAGTATACGGTATTACCGTAATACCGCCCAAGCCTAATCCCTGGTATATATAAGGGTGCAACGGTACAGGTGGCTCACGGTATGGTCCATACCTCAGTTTTTGTGTGACGGTTTCAGTACAGTTTCAGACTGCTCGCTACCAGCTACCCACTACCCTAAACCCACGATCGCAAGATACTAAGTTTGCGGAAAGTGCAACTCGCATGTCGGCACGTAAATGTGGCATAAATGTGCGTCCACCTGGTCACATGTGGACGTGCACAAACGGCTCTACCTCTCGATTACGCATCACTGTATTACTTCATACGTTTTTATTCTCTTGAGGTCAGAGGATGTCTGGTCAGCAGTTGTGGTCGATGTGGGAATAGTCACGGCCAGACACGTCAGTCTGTACAGCTGTGGCATGATCTCATTCAGATGTTTTCTGTGGAGGAATCCAAGGAGATTTTGTCTGTTGTCAAGCTCTCTCCCCTCTTTCACACTGCGTCCCGATATCAACGCATACAGGTAGGCGGGAATACTGGCTGAATAAACCAATGACCACTTCCTGTTGCATTCAAGTGAAAGGAAATGAATGGGAACATCCATCCATTCACTTAATTCTGTAATCCATTATTATCAAGGGGGTTACAAATCCATTTGTCATTCCAATCAAGAGCAACTGTCTATCATCAAATATCTTTTGAAAAATCATATCTTTAGAAAACACCTCCCTGTCTAACACCTCTAAAGCATACTTACTTTGCACATGCTACTTTTTATTCCATCAATAAATATATTTAAATAGACAGAATTTCAGAGGTCAATCCATTAGGTGCTACGTTTCTTACTGTACTAAAACTTGAATGCTGTTCTTCATTTCAAAGACACTTTGGAAAAGCATTTTCTTAGTGATGAGAGGCAGGTTAGTCCCAGGACAGGGTTGTGTTTTCTTTCAATTATTTATAGCGCAATAATATGCAGTGGTGGTAAAAAGTTTACATACACTTGTAAAGAACATAATGTCATGGCTGTCTTGAGTTTCCAGTTATTTCTACAACTCTGATTTTTCTCTGATATAGTGATTGGAACAGATCCTTCTTTGTCACAAAAAACATTCATGAAGTTTGGTTCTTTTATGATTTTATTATGGGTAAACTGAAATTGTGACCAAATCTGCTGGGTCAAAAATATACATACAGCAATGCTAATATTTGGTTACATGTCCTTTGGCCATTTTTACTTCAGTTAGGTGCTTTTGGTAGCCATCCACAAGCTTCTGGCAAGTTTCTGGTTGAATCTTTGACCACTCCTCTTGACAGAATTGGTGCAGTTCAGTTAAATTTGTTGGCTTTCTGACATGGACTTGTTTCTTCAGCATTATCGACATGTTCTCAATGGGGTTTAAGTCAGGACTTTGGGAAGGCCATTCTAAAACCTTAATTCTAGCCTAATTTAGCCATTCCATTACCACTTTTGATGTGTGTTTGGGGTCATTGTCCTGTTGGAATACCCACTGCGCCCAAGACCCAACCTTCGGGCTGATGACTTTAGGTTTTCTTGACGAATTTGAAGGTAATCCTCCTTCTTCATTGTCCCATTGACTCTCTGTAAAGCACCAGTTCCATTGGCAGCAAAACAGGCCCACAGCATAATACTACCACCACCGTGCTTGATGAGGCATGGTGTTCTTGGGGTTAAAGGCCTCACCTTTTCTCCTCCAAACATATTGCTGGGCATTGTGGCCAAACAGCTCAATTTTTGTTTCATCTGACCACAGAACTTTCCTCCAGAAGGTCTTATCTTTGTCCATGTGATCAGCAGCAAACTTTAGTCAAGCCTTAAGGTGACGCTTTTGGAGCAACGGCAGCCTCTCAGTACATGGCGATGCAAAACACGCTTGACTGTGGACACTGACACCTGTGTTCCAGCAGCTTCTAATTCTTGGCAGATCTGCTTTTTGGTGCTCCTGGGTTGACTTTTCACCCTCCTGACCAGTTTTCTCTCAGCAGCAGGTGACAGCTTGCGTTTTTTTCCTGATCGTGGCAGTGACAAAACAGTGCCATGCACTTTATACTTACAAACAATTGTTTGCACTGTTGCTCTTGGAACCTGCAGCTGCTTTAAAATGGCTCCAAGGGACTTTCCTGACTTGTTCAAGTCAATGATTCTCTTTTTCAGATCTGTGCTGAGCTCCTTTGACTTTCTCATTGTAGCGTTTGTGGGTGTTTTTATCCAATGAGCCCTTTTTAAATGGCCTCAGAGAAGTCACCAGCTGTAGTCACTCATGATCACTCACAAGAAGTCAAGAGGTCATGCTATGAAGCTCATGTCATTGACACAACTTTCCAAGTCTTCAAAATTGCTCATTCATGTTGCTGTATGTATATTTTTGACCCAGCAGATTTGGTCACAATTTCAGTTTACCCATAATAAAATCATAAAAGAACCAAACTTCATGAATGTTTTTTGTGACAAAGAAGGATCTGTTCCAATCACTATATCAGAGAAAAATCAGAGTTGTAGAAATAACTGGAAACTCAAGACAGCCATGACATTATGTTCTTTACAAGTGTATGTAAACTTTTTACCACCACTGTAATTTCGCTTTGAAGAAGAAAAATAAGAATGCTGATGCTCATGTGAATAATTTTTCACCCCAGAGTTCACTGACATATTTTGGAAGTGCGGGTAAATGTAGGTGTCTAACCTGGAAACCATTGTACTGCCAGTTGCCACTATTACTGATTAATGTTGCAGGTTACTAAAGGCATATAAAAAAGCAACTCACCTAAACCATTTTCACACTCTGTAAATTCCATGGCATGAACAGCTCGGTCAACTCCATATGGACCCATTAGTGTCCTGTTGTGAGAATCAAAGAGGGAGAGAAATAAAAGAAATGAGAAAAACATTTACATACATACACACACCCTCTCTCGTTTCCAAACTGAAGTTAAAGAACGTGTTTGTTTCATTTGTTCTGTCCAGATTTACATCTATCCGATCATTCTTCTACTTGTAGCCTGTGATTTTCTTCATCTCTGATGACACATCTTGTACAATATATTGTTCTGCTGGAGCTTCTTCCTGTACACATATATAAATATATTAGTGCTGGGCAACGATTAGAATTTTTAATCGCATGATTTTACCAAATTAATGATTAATCATGATTAATCACATTGTATACGCAAAATCAAATAATGAATTCAACACTTGTCAGTAACACATATTTAGTGTAAATCTCATCTTAAAAAATGTCATCCTGTAATTTTATGAAAAAGAAAAAAGTCTACCAACAAAATCCTGAGCCACAATTGTAATGTTAAAACAGGCAATTTCTGTCTTTTTTTTAGCTTTTCCGCATGTTTTTCCACTAATTCCCTTCCGGTTCTACAGCAGACTTTTCAAAACAAAAGCACGTGAGCAACATGCGTTAATGCGCGATACAATAAATGTCGGCGTTAATAAATTTATGAGTAAATGCGATAATAACGCATTATTTTGCCTAGCACTAATACACACACACACATTGCCTGGCCAAAAAAAAAAAGGCACCACCAGAAAAAAAGTTCATACACTAATATTTCGTTGGACTGCCTTTAGCTTTGATTAGGGCACGCATTCGCTGTGTAATTGTTTCCATAAGCTTCTGCAATGTCACAAGATTCATTTCCATCCAGTGTTGCATTAATTTTTCACCAAGATCTTGCATGATGGTAGAGTCTGACCGTGGCGCAAAGCCTTCTCCAGCACATCCCAAAGATTCTCAATAGGGTTCAGGTCTGGACTCTGTGTTGGCCAATCCATGTGTGAAAATGATGTCTCCTGCTCCCTGAACCAGTCTTTGAGCCCGATGAATCCTGGCATTGTAATCCTGGCAAGATTTTTTTTCCCAGTTAGCCTCACTGATTACTGGTTTTCTCAAGGCTACACAGCTGTTCAGTCAAAGTTCCTTGAGTTCCCTTTGCATTGTGTGTGTGGAAATGCTCTTACTTTCACTATTAAACATACGCCTGAGGTCTAGTGTTGTTTTTCTTCGATTTGATCTCGCCAAAAGTTTGAATGATCGCTATCGGCGATCATTCAAACTTCCAGTTTTTAATAATGTGTTGGACAGTTCTTAAACCAATTTCGATTGTTTCTGCAATCTCCTAAGATGTTTTCTCTGCTTGATGCATGCCAATGATTTGACCCTTCTCAAACAGACTAACATCTTTTCCATGACCACAGGATGTGTGTATATATACACGTGTGTGTATACACACACACAATATATATATATATAATATATATATAGCCTATATATATATATATATATTAGGGATGCAAATGGTTAAACCGTTAACCGTTAACAGCAGCTCTAACTGATTAATATTAACGGTCAATTTTGTTTTTAAGCTACGTAATTCAATCAACTCATGGGGCCGTGTCGACAGGTGCAACACATGCCAGCACACACACACACATACACACATACATACATACATACATACATATATATATATATACATATATATATATATATATATATGTATATATATATATATATATCTATATATATTATATGTGTGTGTGTATATATATATCTATATCTATATCTATATATATATATATATATATATATATTAGGGATGGGCCATAATTAATCGATTAATCGATGATTGATCATTAAGAATTTGGTCGAAGAAATTAATTTTCGTCGATGAACCGGATGGTTTGTTTTTTTTTTTTGTTTTTTTTTTTTAGACAATCCGAATGTAGGTTATCAGTGCATGTCCTTAAACAATGTGATGCATTTCACTGTGCCACCGATTTGGCAAATTTGCCAACAGGGGGCAACATTTCACCATCACCCTACCCTGGCTGGACTCAGTTGTTACATGCAAGCTTCTGTAGGTCATCGTCTAATCATGAAGTGGCCGTGGTGAAGTGTGGCGTGGGACCATTTTCGTTTAGAAAATGACCAAGTGTACTGCAATCACTGCAATACAAATTACAAATACAATTAATCGACAACGACAATGATGTATCACTTGAACAACGCGCATCCAAGCAGGGCCGTCGCAAGGGGGGGGCGGGGCCCGGGGCAGACTTGAGATGCGAGGCCCTTTTCAGGATAACCTATTGACCTATTGGTCAAGTGTGAGGCCTGTCATAGGTACGTCACAGCACGGGGCCCTGGGCGACTGCCCCCTTCGCCCCCCCCTTGCGACGGCCCTGCATCCAAGCCTTGTAAAGGACGGCGGCGGCGGTGGTTCATCTCTATCTCAGCCTAGCCTAGCCTAGCCTCAACTCGGTGTTAGCACGGACCAAAAGGAGCTGCAGTGCACATCGAGCACACAACAAGCGCATCTTTTTAAGAAACAAAAAGCCTGTAATACTGGCGCCTTGATATAAATTGTCCTTGTTAAGTAGTCTCCTCGATATCTCTTGTTTTATTATCGTTGTTTTTTTAAAGAAAAGAAAAGGGAAATGTCACGTTATTCTCGACCACAACATCCGGGCCACTGAACACATCTGGGCGTGCACGGGCCATAGCAACCAGGCCAAGGGGGAAAACAAACGTCACGCCAATATCGAGAATAATTGTGATAGTTTTCAATATAAAAATGTTAATGATTAATCGATTATTAATCATTAATTCTCCCGACGATTGACAAATAAATCTCGACCAAATGCCCCATCCCTAAAATAATATATATATATATATATATATATATATATATATATATATATATATATATATATATACATATATATATACTAGGGCTGTCAAAGTTAACGTGTTAACGCGTGATTAACGCAAAATAATTTTAACGCAACTAATTTTTTTAACGCGCGATTAACGCGTTGCCGTTGATGTACAATAGTAGAGAGGAGAGTAGGTCTGATGAGCCTCAGGGCCCCGCCGTAGTTGTAGTCCTGTAGTCCTGTCAAAACAGGAAGTCATTCGATGTCCATGCCGCAGACAGACAGATGTAAACAATCCTCCGTTAGCAGTAAAAAAAATGGATACAAAAGATACTATTTTGAATGGTAAGTTTAGCTTCAAAACGTTGCCTGATGGCTAACTCCACAAGATAAATGTTGTTTGTGTTTACTGTCGATGTGAATTTAGTTACCACCGGAGTCCGGTCACTTGACGGCTAATGAGAGTGCTGATGCCCCCCCCCCCCCCCCCCCCCACCCCCCGTTTGAAGCAAACCACGAAAAATATTTTGTATGAAGAACATAAGAGAAACATAAGAGAAAATATATATATACATATATATATTATATATATATATATATATATATATATATATATATATATATATATATATATATATATAATGGATTTGGCATTGTAGCAATAATAAACATGCATTTGTTTTGCATAAGGCAAGCATTTGTGTACTCTCATATTGGGCAAGGCAACTTTATTTGAAACTTTATTTGCAATTCAATTCAATTGAGTGCTTTACAGATGCAGTCACAAGAAGGCAAATAGAATCATTCCATACAAGCATAAAAATAATCAATAATAAATAAAAATTAATTAATAAAAAAATTAATTAATTAAATTAAAAATGAAGAGTGCAGATAAAATCCTTCCAGTCATCATCTTCACATCTGAACAGAACTATTTTCAGCCTGGATCTGAACATTGTCAGAGTTCAGGTCTGTCTCACATCTTCTAGAAGACTGTTCCATATTTTAGGAGCATAAAACTGAAATGCAGCTTCACCTTGTTTAGTCCTGACTCTGGACACCAGCAGGAGACCACTACCTGAGGTTCTCAGAGTCCAGGTTGGTTCATATGGCTCTAACATGTCAGAGATGGACTTTGGGGCCATGAAGAGACTTGAACACAAGTAGAGCTGTTTTAAAGTCTATTCTCTGAGTGACAGGAAGCCAGAGACCTCAGGACTGGACTAATATGGTCATATTTCCTGGTTCTAGTCAGGACTCGTATTAATAAGAGTAATACAACTTGAAAAAGATCCGTATAAGGTAGATTTAGAACAGATAAAAATATGCGATTAATTTGCTGTCAACTATTGACAGTCATGCGATTAATCTGATTAATTTTTTTGAGAAATTGACAGCCCTAATATATACATATATATATATATATATATATATATATATATATATATATTATATATATATATATATATATATATATATATATATATATATCGTTATTATGACAGTTGTCTGTTCTGACTCCATTATAAACAATGTTTTTATCAGTATGACTGGTGGGCACTTGTACAATTTAGGAATAGGAATATTGCAAAAATGCCTAAAGGGAAGACTTCCAAACATAAAAATAAAAGAAGAAGAAGAAGCAGCATTGACATCAGCTAAAATTATGTCTACTAGAGCACCTCCATGTTGTCAGTATATGGCAATTGCACAAACTTTAAGTCAAAATAAACCCAGTGTCCAAATACAATACAAATCAATCAATTAAAAAGAAATACACAAGAGCAGACACATAGATGCAGAAATACTACACTGGCTCCAGGTTGGACTGGAAACCAGTGTCTAACATTTTTCATAGAGAGGTCTAACATGGGTTGACCCTGAATCATGAAAATATGCCTTGCAATCCTTTAAAAATTATATTAAATCAGAATAGAACCCTTTTTTTTTAAAACAGATGTTAGCATGCACAATGCATTTCAATAACACATTAAAAACAAAGAATAATCCATTAATCTGAAGCTTCACTGTTACATTTGAACAATGGAAGCTTATGAAACCTTAACACCCAAACTGATTATTGTCTATGTTTGTCATACAAAAGTGTGCCTTACAAGCTCAGACTCATTTGAAAGACAATAGTAGCCAAAACTCTAAACCCAAGAAAATGAATTAGCTAGTATTAATAGAAAGCCCAATATTAAGAAAGTGACTAATTGACAGCTTCGGCTGAGCCACTGTGTACATGATCACTGCCTTCTGGTCATGATGAGTTTTCCAAAATAACTTGTTTGTAGAATTTTATTACTATTTATTTAGCACTGTACACATGTCCATTATTCATCTGCGGTAATACTGTTTTTGAAGTGTGAATCATGACAAGTCCAATATACTGTGGTCACTGTACCTGACAGTATTTATTATTGCCCATATAATAAACATACTGTATATAGTTTTCATAGTTTGTCAACTTAGGTTTATTTTACCCTCTTTAGCCCACAATGAAATGCAATTTCACCATTGTGGAACAAATAAAGGTTTTCTACTTTGTTCATTCATTCCCTTTATTTATTTATGTTTGAAAGAGGTCACAAGTAGGCTAGAGCATCTGACGGCTTTAAATTAGCGTTATTCATAGGTTAGGTCCTAAAAAGGCTAGCCCTTTTTTAGGGGTGCTTCAGCACACTTAAATTGAAATTCAGCACCCTAAAAGCCTGGAGTAAGAAATGTTGTTATTCTAAAATTTTTGTTTGTATTTGACAGGCTTAGATAATGTCCAAAACTTAATCCATAGTTTGTGGTTTAAGTTTATATTTTAAGAATGAAAATAAAAACGACCCCGTCTAATGGTATCGTCCTCTTCTCACTAACGTTACTTGTGGGTTGTGGTGGCGGCAGCAAAACATTTTCATTGCAGTTGCTTAGGGGTTGCTAAACAATTGTATGGAGTTACTGGACAATTTACTGCAATACCAGTTAAATAGCATAAATATGGATATGTATGCCATTACCGGCCTACTCATTCTAATCAGCGCTATCTGAAACTAGAGCGCATGCCATGAAACAGATTTTAAAAAATTAATTTGAAGTTCGTTATTATAATTTTACCATATAGTCATGCCGCTTTTCACAGCAGTGAGAAATGCACATTAACAGCCTAGACTACAAAATTTGTAGTCTAGGCTAGTTTTGTAGTTCTATTTGCACGGGCTCAATCTCAGCCGCCACGCTTCAACAGATAGCGCTCCATTTTGATGTCACTTTTTTAACGGCCCGGTTTTTTTTTTCCCAAGCTGACTTTGCGTGACCCCTGCAGGCCAGCTCTCGCGAGACGAGTCTCTCTCTCATCGTTTTTAATCGTCTTCCTTTTATTTCAATTTAAAACAAAAACACGTGAAATTAATTTTAAATTAAATTGTCACCATTTTTTATTTTATTTAACACAATTAAGATTTTTTCATTTTTAATAGTCTCCATTCTTGGGGTTGCTTTGAGGTTGCTAAGCCATATTTTGGGGTTGCTATAGCAACTGCAAGCTACCCCCCCCTAGCGCCGCCCAATGGTGGGTTGTGGTGGGGGCTCATTGGGCGCTCAGCACCCCTAAAGCTCCTAGAATCGCCCCTGGGTTAGGACATAGTTAAATCCTACGCAGAACCGTAAATGACAAAAACAAAATAAGAAATAAACACAATAAAGCAACTCACACTGTAGCGAATTAACCTGTATGTTGGATCTCACGCAAGCCTACACATTAAATTAGGCCTACTACCATTTTTCTCTACAATTCCGATGCCAGTTACCGTTTACTTTTGTCACCTAAAACATTCTGTACCTGCTCACGCGCTGTCAGCAGCCACTGACACTTTCCACCCGACACCGCTGGTTCTTACCTGCTAATGATGACTGCCCCTTTATACATGACTGAAAAGGTTGGCATTTTTTATTTGAAGCCCAGTCTCCGGTGCTGTTCGGTCGGTAGCAGGTTCACTAGCTGTCACCCAGCAGCCCCATGATGGGTCTAAATCCAGTTAGATATTCACTGTCCGTTCATACCTCCACATTCACCCGTGCCTTTAACCTCTTACATGACTAAAGTCGTAGAAAATCAATAAACTGGTTAAAATAATAATAATAATAAATTGACTGGAATGACTAGAAACATATTATGTTACAAAAAGCCTCCGGTCTACAACGTTGCCTACATTTTAGGGTTTAATGGCCGTTACTTTAAATCCCAGGCAGCTCTCTCGTCAAACAGCGCCCCAAAGCGCACGGTCAAAAAACGCACATGTTGTTTGCTACTTGTGTGCTTATGCTTGCTTTACACCCACAGTCAATGGAAAAACAACAACAACCGCCCCCCCCCCATAATTCTAGGTAGCGCTTCGTTCTCCATAAAACGAAGCTTGTTTACAATAATGACACCGAACACCCATCATCCACTGCGCGGGCACACATCAGCTTCGTCTGTGTGTATTGTTTTTAAAACCGTCACCCAACACACATGTAGTGACTTACCTACTGATGATGACAGCTCCTTTATACATGACTGAAAAGGTTGGCATTTTTTTTAGAGCCACTTCTCCACAGGACGGAGAGTGCTAAAAGCTCAGCACCGGGACCTCATTCACTAGATACATGACGGCTCATCAACGCAGGCAGCTGAAAATTAAATAAATTAAATAAATCGCCTTTTACTTTTCTAATTTGTCTCAGTTATTTAGTAAAAAGAAAAAAAAAAGTTTCAGTTTGAATATTCTTCCTCTTTTCCTTGGATGTTCCCTGCAGGCTATGGAGCCCCATTTGTGTCATAATTCAGTGAATAAATGAGTCTATTATTATGAAATACAGGCGTTTATTATTATGAAATACGTATCCATTATTATGAAAAGTGTAATTATTATGAAATATATTTTAGTATTATCTAATCTTAGTTTAATGCATAATAGCTTATTTCAGAATGCATTTTTTTTTATCTAAGAATGAGTTTTTACATAATTGCTTCGTTTTTCATAAGAATGAGCTTTTACATAATAATGACGTTTTGCCACTGGGCGGGACCAGTGGTAGACCTGCACGCTCATTGGCTGATCCTTCTCCATTCTACGCTCTGACATCGACTAGTTGGTGGGGGACTCGCATCGAGCCTGTTGGCTACCTCTCGGAGTAAGTCAGAAAAGGATCTTTCTCCTGTCGCCATGCCATCAAAATCAAGTTTTCCCTACATTTCGGATTCACTTCAGAGTGGTACAAAATGTTTAGTGAAGAACTATCACCACTACTCCATAGGACTTTCAACTGGGTTGTGGGTGATGGCAGAATCCCTCCCTCCTGGACTGAAGCAATCATTACAGTCCTCCCCAAACCCCTAAAAGACAGGAGTTATTGCCAAAATTATAGACCGATATCAGTACTGAATGTTGATTACAAAATGTACACTTCAATTATATCAAATAGACTCCAAAATTTTGTACCAGACCTGATAGACGAGGATCAATGTGGGTTTGTTAGGGATAGACAAACGCAAGATAATATTAGAAGAACATTACATATTATACATAAAATACACAAAGATAATATACCAGCTGCTTTGATCAGCCTAGATGCAGAAAAAGCTTTTGATAGAGTCAATTGGGAATTTTTATATTTAACTTTGGGAAAATTTGGATTCAATACTAAGTCAATTCAATGCATCAGATCTATCTATAGCAGACCCACAGCGAGGGTTAAAGTCAATGGCTCTTTGTCAGGTAGATTTATTTTGGAGAGAGGAACTAGGCAGGGCTGTTGCCTTAGTCCAACATTGTTTGCCTTATACATTGAGCCATTGGCTCAGATGATGAGACAAGACCCCTCAATAACTGGCATAGATATAAATAAACAAAAACATGTAATAGGGCTGTTCGCGGACGATATTATAATTTATTTAAAAACCCACTTGATTCATTTAAGCACCTTACACAAACTCTAGAAACTTTCGGCCTGTATTCAGGTTATAAAGTAAATATACTTAAAACTCAAGTTCTCATGTTCAATTGTTCACCAAACCAAGAACTCAAGGAATGGCAAATAAATTGGGCTGCCAAATCAATCAAATATCTGGGTATAAACATAACTAAAGACCTTTCCAAATTATATAGAAGCAACTATGAACACATTGACAAAAATATAAGGGAAGATATTGACAGATGGATTACTTACCCAATGGGATTAATCGATAGGATAAACATGGTAAAAATGAACATCTTGCCACGTTTACTGTATGTGTTCTTATCTTTACCAATACATGTATCAAAAGAACAGTTTCACAAATGGGATAAATGCATATCAAGATTTGTGTGGGGAGGTAAAAGACCCCGAATACGCTATACCACCCTGCAACTACCTAAAGACAAAGGGGGAATGGCACTCCCAAATTTAAAAGACTACTTTCATGCAGCGCAATTACGTAAATTAATTTGCTGGTGTGATGAAAGATATGTAGCTCGATGGAAAGATATTGAAATTTCTGCTCATAAAAAGCCAATTCAAACAAATATTGGGGAAACTGAGGCTCCTACTTACATAAGTGGGGAACATAACTTAAACCCGGTGATATCCTTTACTTTAGATATATGGTACTCCACAGTAAAACGATTAAAAATAGGTAAAGAAATTGGACTATTAAAATGGGTTGCTTTTGACGACAAATTTGCACCAAGAAAAGTTGATGGGACATTCAAAACAGTGGGCAGATAAGAGAATTACAGCCACATGCACAACTTTGAAAAAAGGGTGAAATGAAAAGTTTTCAAGAACTAAAAAACGAACATAATTTAACTAATCAGGATTTATTTAGATACCTGCAATTAAGGGATTATTATACAAAACAAATTAAAACAAATGAGGATAGAATTCACCCTATCGTAAAACTACTGGTCAAGGCATATAGTCACTCTATCCCCAAAGCGGTATCTGTTCTATATGAATGCTTAATAGAATCTAAAATGGAGTCAACACTATATGTCAAAGCCAAATGGGAACGAGAGCTGGGTGGGGGAATTCCAGAGGGGACATGGAACGATCTGTGGAAAGCTCACCAAACTACTACTCAGTCACTGAGATGGAGAGAATTTAATTGGAAAAATTTAATTCGATATTTTATTACACCTAGAATCAAAAGTAAACAGTTGAATACTCACCAGCCATGCTGGAGACTGTGTAATGACATAGATTCAGATCATACACACATTTTTTGGAAATGCACAAATATACAGCCCTTCTGGGGTAATGTTCACTCAGTTCTCTGCAAAGTGCTGGGATATGTGATTCCTAAATCTTGCCTTGTTCTGTACCTGGGACATTTGGATGGATCGGTGCATATAGAAGACCAATATCTGATTAAGTCTCTTTTGGTGGCTGGGAAGAAGGCCATTACCAAAAACTGGCTCAAAACTGACCCCCCTTGCAACAAACAATGGATGTCAATCATAGAGGACATACAAACGATGGAACATCTCACATACAAGTTGAACGTGAAAGAGCACCTATTTATTAAAAGATGGGGGAAATGGTTATTATATAAGAAGAGATTGGATCTTACATGACTGTATACAGGCTCTGTTCTTTCACTGTTATTTTTGTTTGTTAATATGTTTGAGATTGTTATTTTTATTTGTTTGTTTTTTCATCCTCCACAATGCAGAGGAGTTTGTATGGCAAAAACAAATAAATAAATATTGTTAAAAAAAAAAAAAGTTTTCCCTACATTTCGCGCTACGTTTCTTAGTCGATGTCAACTTTTAACCGTAAACTGAGCTGCATTCTGCCACCTACTGGCCTGGAGTATATACATTGCACCTCTCGCCCACTATCGATATTCACTGTTCTGTTGCTTATGCCTGAATGAAAGAGCAGCCAATCACATAAATGGCTCCGCCCTCTCTGCTGTGATTGATACACAAATCATTCTTATGAAAAACAAAGCCATTATTATGTAAAACCTCATTCTTATGAAAAAAACGAATCCATTATTATGTAAAAGCTCATTCTTATGAAAAACGAAACCATTATCATAATAATGAAAAATATTTCATAATAATAAACGCCTGTATTTTTATAATAATAGACTCATTTATTCATTGAATTATGACCCAAATGGGGCTCCATAGCAGGCAGGGGCATAGATAGGACATATAAATCCCCTATGATAACATTGATAACATGATGAAGGACATCAATTAATTTACCTTAATTAGCAATGCTATTCTGATGTTTTTTTTTTATTCCATTCTAAATTTAACAATATAAAATAATGAGTTTTGTAATGTTAAAGAAAAATAACTGACAAAGAAGTAGTTTAAAAGTTAATTAAAGCTATTGTGAAACTGAAAAAATTGATACCCTTTATAGCTATTTGTTTTCTCTTATCATAATTAAAGTTTGCACTTAACAGTGAGTGCATTTTTGAAACAATCTGGACCACGCAATGCACAGTACCCACAGAAGCACCTTAATTTTTTAAAAATGTTAAGTTTATGTCTCAAAATAATTTTATCCCAATCAACATGTCAATGCCATCAGAATGGCAATATGTGTCACTAAAGTTATTTCTTCCACAAGGCTGGAGTTTTTCTCTTGCATTGACATGTTTGTTTGACATGCAACTCTGGGACACTGTAAGAGAACTGGCATGGATTATACTGTATTTATATTTCTACAGCAGGCTGTTTGGTCTGCAGTCAGTTTAAAGACCAAGTTATTCGCATCTATACAGTTACAGAAGTCACTGAAAAACTATATGGAGTCATTCATTAGCAAACTTTACTTTTTTCTTTGAAAAAGAAAAAAAAACTCCACATGTCCACCTTCTTCTTCTTTGTTTTGGCTGCCATTCTCGTGACCTTTTGATACTCATGTGTCTTGTACTGGACTCTTGCACAGTTCGCTAAGGCTATGTAACGTTAACTGGAAAAACAATTTTTCTTCTTGCACAGTTTTGGCGCTCCTAAAAACAAAGGTATCTTCCACCTCTCATGGGGCAGCTGGGAAACGCACAGCCAATCACATTAGACATATGTAGAGAACAGGATTTAACCCCTTGTGAAGATCTAGATTAATGAAATACTAACAGTCGATCCATTCTTTTCTTTGGAGGGGGCAACAAATTGTTGGTGGGGACAATTAATTTAGCATGGATGCTAAAACTAGGCCCTTGCCTTCAGGGGTCACCAAAATATACATGGTAACCTGATTAGTGATTCTGAATTGTCCATAGAAATAAAACTTCTAGTTGTCTTGACACAAAATACAATCCCAATTATCGGCCTGATAACAGGAAATTATGACATCATTCCAATAAGTCCCATATCATGACCGTCAGTGGGTGTTCAAGTGACGTCGGCATATTCAGAAAAATGATTTCTCAATAAAGGAAAATCAAGAATACCCCCTCATGCCAGAAAACAACTCATTAACTCAGTCATAATTTTGGTAGTTGCTGACTTGAATTGATATTTGCAGTATTTTCCCACATGTTACACATAAAAAAACAGAAAAGGCCAAAAGAACGACTAACAAATGAGGGAACGGAGGAATTTACATCACACCTTGAATGCAGCATGCAGCACAACAAACAAACATGGCGGCGATTGTATGGAACTTCGTTAAAGTTTCTGAAGAAGGTCGTTTGCTGGTTGTTTATGGATCGTTTTATGGATTGTTTGCATTGACAAATGCTTCAAGCAAATTCCACGAGGATATGGAGCCCCGTTTGGGTCATAATTCAATGAATAAATGAGTCTATTATTATGAAATACAGGCATTTATTATTATGAAATATTTCCCATTATTATGAAATGCATGTTTATTATTATGAAATATTCCCCATTATTATGATAATGGTTTCGTTTTTCATAAGAATGAGCTTTTAAATAATAATGGCTTTGTTTTTCATAAGAATGATTTGTGTGTCAATCACAGCAGAGAGGGCGGAGCCATTTGCAGCCATTTGATTGGCTGCTCTTTCATTCAGGCATAAGCAACAGAACAGTGAATCGTCAAATCGGGTCAAAATAGTATCGCCTGATAAATTATTATTTTCGATATTGTCTGCCAACCTGGTCAAGGTTTCCCGTAGCCCAGTCCAAGCTGCCATAGCTACAATCAGACTAGGAGCGCACCTTGATGACACCACGGCCCGCTGCTAACGGGACCTCACGGCCAAAACTAGTCGGTGTCAGAGCGTAGAATGGAGAAGGATCAGCCAATGAGCGTGCAGGTCAACCACTGGTCCCACCCAGTGGCAAAATGTCATTATTATGTAAAAGCTCATTCTTATGAAAAACAAAGCCATTATGTAAAAGCTCATTCTTAGATAAAAAAGCTATTCTGAAATAAACTATTATGCATTAAACTAAGATTAAATTTTCATAATAATGAGAAATATTTTATAATAATAGACATATATTTCATAATAATAGGAATATTTCATAATAATAAACATGTATATCATAATAATGGGGAACATTTCATAATAATGGATACATATTTCATTATAATAAATGCCTGTATTTCATAATAATAGACTCATTTATTCATTAAATTATGACCCAAACGGGGTTCCATACAAGGAGGGAAAAATAGCACAAGCTTAAATACGTCAAACCCGATCAGCCATCTGAAACATAACCATCCCTTTTGAAAGTTTTGAAATTGCGCTAACGTGAGCTATCGCACTAATGTGACCAAACACTAACGTGAGCAAGTCAGCAAGTTTTGTTCATAGTACTGATGTGATGATCTTAGGTATATGTGTGTGTTATCGGTATTGGCCTTTAGGAGCTGAAAGTTAAAGGTTATCGGTATCGATTTTAAAAAACAGTTATCGTGAATCCCTAAATGCAATGATTAGTAACTCTCTTAAACCCATATTTTTTATATTCCTAATGCAACTGAAGAGACATATCTGATGTTAAAACTGACACAGTTTACCATTTCATGGAAAATATTTACGCATTTTGACGTTGATCGCAAGAGCACATCTCAAAAAAGTTGAAACGGGGCAACAAATGGCTGGAAAAGTAATTGGCTCAAATAAAAAACAAATGCTGGAATGTTTGACACAGAGGGGGAAGCAGCAAAGCAACCTGTTTTCTCTCCTGGCAGCTTTTCCCACCTCACCAGCTATTGCAGCTCTCACCTACTCATCCCAGTTGGTTGATCCTCATCGCCCAGCTTGCAAAGAAGCAACCCAGGTTCACTCTCTCATTGCAGTTTGTAACTGTATGCTGCAACATATCCACCCAGAGTTTAATCTCTTACATAACTAAAGAGGCAGAAAAAAGGTATTGAGACTAGAGCTGATTTTTTATTGGTGGGGGGTCTTATATTTCACAGAGCCTGTCATGTTACTCTGGAGGCTGCACTGCAACGACTTTGTTATGTTCCTATTATTTTTCTAATTTGTCTCAGCTATTTAGAAAATGAAATAATATTTGAATATTCTTCCTCTTTTCCTCTGATGTTCCCCTTCAATGGAGCCCCGTTTGGGTCATAATTCAATGAATAAATGAGTCTATTATTATGAAATACAGGCGTTTATTATTATGAAATTGTTTTCCCTATTATTATGAAATACATGTTTATTATTATGAAATATTCCCATTATTATGAAATATATGTCTATTATTATGAAATATTTCTCATTATTATGAAAAAATGTAATTATAATGAAATATATTTTAGTATTATTTAATCTTAGTTTAATGCATGATTGTTTATTTCAGAATGGCTTTTTTTTTTTAAATCTAAGAATGAGTTTTTACATAATTGCTTCTTTTTTCATAAGAATGAGCTTTTACATAATAATGACATTTTGCCACTGGGCGGGACCAGTGGTTGACCTGCACGCTCATTGGCTAATCCTTCTCCATTCTACGCTCTGACACCGACTAGTTGGTGGGGGACTTGCATCGCGCCTGTTGGCTACCTCTCGGAGTAAGTCAGAAAAGGATCTTTCTCCTGTCGCCATGCCGTCAAAATCAAGTTTTCACCTACATTTCGCGCTACGTTTCTTAGTCGATGTCGATAGATAGATAGATAGATAGATAGATAGATAGATAGATAGATAGATAGATAGATAGATAGATAGATAGATAGATACTTTATTGATCCCGAAGGAAATTCAGGGCATCCAGTAGCAGTTTACAGACGGGACACAAGACATTGGTCACAATACACACCCACTTTCCCCCCCTCCCCTCTCTATACAATAGTCCCCCAAACAAGATTTAGCAGCACAAGACAAAGGAGCAGTGATTAGCATTAATGTGTTCGAAACAATAAGGTAAAACCAGGAGTGAATTAGGGTGATTGCCATTTAAGTACCCAACTATTGAGGAGCAGATTAGCAAGAATTAGCATTAAGTATTGTGAGTGAAACTTGACCTAGTTAGGGTGAAAAAAGTGAAAAAGTGAGTCCAGGGTTCACTCTGTGCTTCTTCCCTGCCGTGACAGTGAGGTGTTGTACAGTCTTATGGCCAGAGGGACAAAAGAGTTCTTGAGTCTGTCCGTGGAGCACGACTGTGACAGCAGTCTGTCACTGAACATGCTCTTCTGCCCGGTGAAGGTGCTGTGCAGAGGGTGGTGTGTATTGTTCATGATGGAGAACATTTTGTCCAGGGACCTCCTCTCTGCCACTGTCACCAGTGAGTCCAGCTCTGTACCCACCACAGAGCCGGCCCTCCTCACCAGTCTGTCCAGGCGTGCTGCATCCCTCTTCTTGCAGTTTCCTCCCCAGCACACCACTGCGTAGAAGAGGACGCTGGACACCAAAGACTGGTAGAACATCTGCAGCAGTTTTTTGCAGATGTTGAAGGACCCCAGCCTTCGCAGGAAGTACAGGCGACTCTGTCCCTTCCTGCAGGTAGTGTCCATGTTAGGTGACCAGTCCAGCTTGTCATCCAGCTGTAGCCCCAGATACCCGTAGGTCCTGACCACCTCCACGTCGACCCCCCCGATGGAAACAGGTTCTGGATGTGGTTTGTTCCTTCGGAAGTCCACCACCATCTCCTTGGTCTTGGAGGTGTTTAGCTGCAGATGGTTGTCACTGCACCACGTCACAAAGTCCTCTATCAGGCTCCTGTACTCCTCTTGTCCATCCCTGACACAAGCAACTATCGCAGTGTCGTCCGAGTATTTCTGCATGTGGCAGAGCTCAGAGTTATACTGGAAGTCAGAGGTGTACAGGGTGAACAGGACGGGGGAGAGCACAGTCCCCTGTGGTGCTCCGGTGCTGCTGACCACAGTGTCAGATGTGCAGTCCTTCAGTCTGACGTACTGTGGTCTCTCTGTGAGGTAGTCCGTGATCCACCTCACCAGGTACGAGTCCACACTCATCTCGGTCAGTTTGTCTCTCAGTAGGAGGGGATGGATGGTGTCGAAGGCGCTTGAGAAATCAAAGAACATGATTCGCATCACGCTGCTCCCTTTGTCCAGATGAGAGTAAGCCCTGTGTAGGAGGTAGAGGATGGCGTCGTCCACGCCCACCTTTTCCTGGTACGCAAACTGCAGGGGATCCTGTGCGTGTTGGACCTGGGGTCTGAGGTGTTGGAGCAGCAGCCGTTCAAAGGTCTTCATAACGTGGGATGTCAGAGCGATTGGTCTGAAGTCGCTTGGCTCCCTGGGGGTTTTTTTCTTGGGGACCGGGGTGAGGCACGAGGTTTTCCAGAGCACGGGAACCTTCCCAAGCCGCAGGCTCATGTTGAAAATGTCAACTTTTAACCGTAAAATGAGCTGCATTCTGCCACCTACTGGCCTGGAGTATATACATTGCACCTCTCGCCCACTATCAATATTCACTGTTCTGTTGCTTATGCCTGAATGAAAGAGCAGCCAATCACATAAATGGCTCCGCCCTCTCTGCTGTGATTGACACACAAATCATTCTTATGAAAAACAAAGCCATTATTATGTAAAAGCTCATTCTTATGAAAAACGAAACTATTATCATAATAATGGGAAATATTTCATAATAATAAATGCCTATATTTCATAATAATAGACTAATTTATTCATTGAATTATGACCCAAACAGGGCTCCATACCCTTCAGGGGTTGACCCAGTAAATCGTCTGCCTACATTTAACCCTTGTTTGGATATTAAATCTGAGTTTAATAGGAATTTGAATGTTTCAAAAAAAATAATGTTACACAGACGCATCCATCCATCTGCATGCACCCACCCAAAACTTTGCCACCAACCGTAGAGCCACTCAGTGCCAAACAAAACAAAGCAACATATGTTCCATGTCATGAGGAGAATATGAAAACTAAGCCATAAACATAGGCCCTCAATAAAATATCTGCTGCTGTACCAACAACAGTTTGTTGAACTAAAAACCACTGAAGCAGGGCAGGATGGGCTTAAATGCCCTTAAATATATTAATGCACAATTTCCTCAATCTCCATTTAAAAACTGCAAGATAATCCGCAACTGAGATCCATTATGCACAATTGTCATTTAATTCTCTGGACTCTTTGCAGCTTGATTAGGCTTAAGATGAATACATTTTTTTTATCATCAATCTACATAAGTAAAAAAGTAAAAAAAAAAAAAAAAAAAAAAACATGTCTCATGGATACTCAAACATTTGGCACCTGCTATCTGAGATTAACATTCTTGCTTTAAACGAATTGCACTACCCATCCTGAGTGGCAAAATACATTTCAAAACAACTCTAGAATGTTTTAATTTATATATTATGACCTGTGCATGTACCTTGTGTGAATATGTGAAATGGGATAAACAATCTTACTTTTGCAACTTCTGTTGGCAAATGTAAAAATTCTTGCAGATTTATAGAGAATTGTCTTTAATTCTACATTTTTATGTGGTATGTAGTCTATGCAGATATGTAGGTAGTCTATAGGTAGTTAAGAAGCTGCACGGTGGCCGGGCTCCGGGGGTGGACGAGATCCGCCCTGATTTCCTGAAGGCTCTGGATGTTGTAGGACTGTCTTGGTTGACACGTCTCTGCAACATCGCATGAAAATCGGGGGCAGTACCTCTGGATTGGCAGACTGGGGTGGTGGTTCCCCTTTTTAACAACGGGGACCAGAGGGTGTGTTCCAATTACAGGGGAATCACACTCCTCAGCCTCCCTGGTCAGGTCTATGCAGGGGTGCTGGAGAAGAGAGTTCGATCGATTGTCGAATCCCGGATTCAGGAGGAACAATGCAGGTTCCATCCTGGTTGTGTAACACTGGACCAGCTCTATACCCTCACTAGGGTCCTGGAGGGAACATGGGAATTTACCCAACCAGTCCACAATGTTTTCTGGACTTGGAGAAGGCATTTGACCGTGTCCCTTGGGGGGTCCTGTGGGGGGTACTCCAGGAGTATGGGGTGCTGGGCCCGTTGTTACGGGCTGTCCAGTCACTGTACAAAGGGAGTGGGAGCTTGGTCCGCATTGTTGGTTGTATGTCGGATTCGTTTTCAGTGAGAGTTGGGCTCTTTGTCACCGATTCTGTTCATAACGTTTATGGACAGAATTTCAAGGCGCAGCAAAGAAGCAGAGGGGTTCCAGTTTGCTGGTGTCGGGATCTCGTCTCTGCTGTTTGCAGATGACGTGGTCCTGTTGGCGCCATCGAGTGGGGATCTGCAGCTCTCACTGGAGCGGTTCACAGCCAAGAGTGAAGCGGCAGGGATGAGAATCAGCACCTCCAAATCTAAGACCATGGTCCTCAGTCGGAAAGGGTAGAACGCCTCCTCCGGGTCGGGAGTGAGGTTCTGCCTCAAGTTTATGGGCCTGATCTTCTGCAAGGCTCTTGCCGATTGTGGTAGCATAATTTTTGGCATAATCTGAGGAATTGAGCATAATTTTTGCCCTTTTTCCAAAAGTAGCACTGCTAGCATAATCCGTATATTTTCTTGTCTTAATAGCACAATTTTAGAATAATTCAAGAAAACAAAGATCTCAGCTACTATAAACGATAGATTACTATTAACAGTTGATTCCACTCCTATTTTGCGATTGCTTTTTAGCTGCGTTGAGATACCACGGGAATTCAATGAAACGGAACCGGAAGTCTGTGTCTCGGTCCCAGACTCCTTGGTCTTTCTCCCAGAGTTTACTCGAAATTTGCATACTTTACTATGGTAACTGGAGGCCATTTGAGTGCAAAACCTTGAACAAACTGTGTCACACTCTGCTACACGCGATGGTTAGCAAGCTATTTATCAGCTAGTTATCAGTAGGGATGCACCGAAAATTCGGCCGCCGAAAATTTTCGGCCGAAAATGGCCCAAAAGTGCATTTTCGGTTTTCGGCCGAAAGACTTTTATCACCGAAACAACACGGCCGAAACAGGACGTTTTGATGACGAACAAAATCCTCGGCCATCACGCGCTTGTCTGGATAGGGGCCAACATGTCTGTGGTGTGGACGTATTTCAATATATCTGAGAAAGACCCACGGATAGCGATTTGTAAAACACGTAATGCTGAAATTTCAAGAGGGGGTGAATCTGCAAAGAGTTTCTGCACGTCGGGTTTGATTTATCACCTGAGATCCAAACATCCCGATCGCCATTCTGAATATGAGAAGGCGGCGGCACAGAAAAGGAAAATCCCTCCAACGCCCACTCCGTCTGTGGCGGACGTATTTGAAAAGGCAAGAAAGTTTTCCAGTGATGGTACCAAGGCAAAGGGCATTACACAAAAAATAATGGAATTCATTGCCTTAGATGATCAGCCGTTCTCTGTTGTAGAGGATGTGGGATTTCGTAGGCTGATCGAGCACATTGAGCCCCGTTATTCCATGCCGAGCAGACGACATTTCTCAGACGTGTGTTTACCTGAGCTGTTTAATGTTGTTGCAGCTCACGTCCATGAGCTTATAGCTGCAGGTAATTTTGTTGTAGTAGCCCTACAGAGAATTTTTTTTTAAATGCACTTGACTTAAATGCACTGTGTTTTTATGAGAGAACATTTTTACAATCTTTCAGCAGGCCAGTCAGTTATAGGCCTGTATTATTATTTAATGTACACCTGAGTGGGGTCAAGTTAAACATTTTATTTTGAATTTTGTTTTATATTGTGCATTGTTGTAATGTCAGTGCTAAATATTTTCATAATTTTGCAATTAATTTGTTTTTTGTAGCATTAATATTAATTTATGCAATGGTAATGCCTTGATTTTAGTGAGGTTAGTACACAGTCATAGCCATGAATGCAATGGTACTAATAATTGGCATTATAATTTATTTCGGTGTTTCGGTTTTCGGCCTTGGTTTCTTCATTTTCGGTTTTCGGTTTCGGCCAAGAATTTTCATTTCGGTGCATCCCTAGTTATCAGCCACACTATCCAGGCTTTGGGCAACCTATTTTTGTTCGCTGGATAACTATCTGCTGGATAGCAGATTTATCCGCCGTATAGGCCTAACCACCGGATAAAGTTACCCAGGTTTTGAACAACCGGGCCCAGAACATCAGGCTAGGGTTAATAAAATACATTTTCAAACTTGTCTTGTGAGTTGTGAAGTTTGTGCACAGAATAATTTTTTTTAAAAGTAGCATAATTTTGAAAAGCGAGCATAATTTGAGCATAATTTGGGCAAAAACAAGCACTGCCACTAGCATAATATGCCACTTTTACTAGCACAATCGGCAAATGCCTATCTGCCAAACCTCCTAAAGCCTCTATTAAGGGATAGCGGGTAGCGGGAGGAGCGTTCTCCTGCAAAAAACACAATCTTCCACCTCCCTAGACCTGCGATCTGACCTGCGCTAACCGCTATATTATGCTACTCACAACCCACTACCCGCAAACCGCTATAGAGCGTCTTTTCATCCAGATTGGAGGAGCTCTCATGCGCAGCTCGTCTGGGACTCTGCTGTAGAGCTTCCTCCTCTTGCTTCCTTCTCCTCCTCCTCAGCTTGACACCAGAGCCACGGAGCTCTAATTGATGATCTGACCTTCTTAAAAACAGAAGTGACTGTGATGTCGGCCATGACGGATTTTGAAGGGAAATGTCCCAAAGATCTCCTCGTTTCCTCCACAGCAGATATCTGAATGAGATCATGCCACAGCTGTACAGACTGATGTGTCTGGCCGTGACTATTCCCACATCCACCACAACTGCTGACCAGACATCCTCTGACCTCAAGAGAATAAAACGTATGCAAGTAATACGGTGATGCGTAATCGAGAGGGAGAACCATTTGTGCACGTCCACATGTTACATTTGACATGAACATTTATGCCATTTGGACGCTCTTTTATGCGCTGCAAAGTTGGTATCTTGCGATCGCGGATTTAGGGTAGCGGGTAGTCTGACCACCTGCTAACCGCTACCCGCTACAAAAGACACGCCTATTGCCACACCTACAATGTGAGTAAGGGAGTCAGCATAGCGGATAGCGGCTTTAGGGAAGCGGAAGATTGCATTAGCGGTTAGCGGAGGTTCCTAAACCCGCAATTTGTGGGTAGCGGCTAGCGGGAGGTGTACGTATCTCAGGGTTTGTTCATGAGTGATGGGAGAAAGGAACGGGAGATCGACAGACGGATTGGTGCAGTGTCTGATGTGGTGGTGACTCTGTACCGGTCCATTGTGGTGAAGAGAGAGCTGAGGCAAAAGGCAAGGCTCTCTGTTTACCGGTCGTTCTTTGTTCCAACCCTCACCTATGGTCACGAACTGTGGGTAGTGACCAAAAGAATGAGATCGCGGATACAAGCAGCGGAAATGAGTTTTCTCTGCAGGGTGGCTGGACTCTCCCTTAGAGATAAGATGAGAAGTTCAGTCATTTGGGGGAGACTCAGAGTAGAGCTGCTGCTCCTTCACATCGAGAGGAGCCAGCTGGGCATCGGGCATCTGGTTGGGATTACCCCTGGATGCCTCCCTGGAGAGCTGTTTCAGGCATGTCCAACTGGGAGAAGACCACGGGGCCGAGGACACGCTGGAGAGATTATGGGCCCTATCTTGCGCCAAACCTCCAAAACCTGCTATTAAGGGATATTAGGTATTGGGAGGGGCGTTCCCCCACAAAGAACGCAATCTTCCACCTCCCAAAACCCACGATCTTACCTGCAAAAACCACTATATTATGCACACATTATGCATGGGAGTGGTTAGGGCGTTCCACCTGTTTAACCAATCAGTGCGTCAGTAGCTATTGCCTTTAAGACCAGGTTGCGGTACCTGCAAACTGCTATGGAGCGTCTTTTCACCCAGATCGGAGCAGCTCTCATGGGCAGCTCGTCTGGGACTCTGCTGTAAAGCTTCCTCCTCTTTTTTCCTCCTCCTCTGCACTGTTGATTGGAGATCTGAACTGGGATTGGCTTTCCCCAGTATCTGATGATTTTAAAGCCTATTGCTTGTCTTTTGATCTTACTCAAATCATTGAAGGCCCCACCCGTCTGAACGCCAAACGTTCAGATAAGTCATCTCTCATTGATTTGTTGATCACAAATATGCCTCATAAATTCTCTACAACTGGGGTCTTTGCTAACGACATGAGTGATCATTGTGTGATTGGTGCTATTAGGGATACCAAAATTCCACGTACCAAACCTCGTCTTATTCAGAAAAGAAACCTTAAGCATTTCAACGAACAGGCCTTCCTTCATGACGTATACCGCTTTAGGTGGGATCGTATTTCCTTAATTGGTGATGTTGATCTTGCTTGGAGATATTTTCATGATAATTTTATTTACTTTATCAATAAACATGCCCCTATTCGTCGATTCAGGGTGAAAGGTCGGGACAGCCCCTGGTTTACGAGTGAGTTGTCGAACCTTCTTTTTCAGAGGAACCGGCTCTGGGCTATTGCCAGGAAGTCTGGATCTGAGGCAGATTGGCTCTCTTTTCGCCAATTGAGAAATCACTTCACTGCCTCTGTTAAAAAAGCAAAAAGGGATTATTATCTATCCCAGACCACTGAGAGTCTAAATGACCCCAGAAGATTTTGGAAGACCATTAAGTCCTTTTCTACCAACTTTGGCCCCTCTGAGTTGCCCCCTAGTATTACTGTTGATTCTGTCCCAGTGCATGATAAATCTGAGATGCTGAACTGTTTCAACAAACATTTCATAGCCTCCAGCTTCTTGTTTGACACCTTATCAGTTGGCAATTCTTCTCCTCCTCCTCCCACCCCTCCTGCCGTCGTATCTGCCGAGGTATCTCGTAGTCACTCCAGTGGCCGCTCTTTCTCCTTCTCTCGTTTTTCTGCTAGAGATGTCGGTAAAGCTTTAAGGGAGCTGGACCCAAGGAAGTCGGCAGGCCCAGATAATCTTCCACCCTACTTTCTGCGTCTGGCTGCAGATATTATATCCGAACCAGTATCATATGTGTTTAACCTGTCTATTTTAAATAATGTAATTCCTGAGGTTTGGAAAACTGCTTTTGTCTTCCCACTTTTGAAAGGTGGTGACCCCAAAATGTTGAATAACTATCGACCAATTTCCAAACTTTCCCGTTTAGCCAAGGTCCTTGAATCATTGGTTAACGAGCAGATCAAGGATTTCCTGTGTTCACATAATATTTTATCTCCTGCCCAGTCTGGTTTTAGGAAGAAGCACAGCACTGTGACTGCTGCCAGTAAGGTTTTGAATGACATTGTGGAAGCTTTAGACAAGAAGAACTATTGTACTGCTCTTTTTATTGATTTGTCTAAAGCATTTGACACTGTTGATCATGGAATTCTCTGCCAACGCCTGGCACATATAGGTCTATCAGCCAAAGCTGTTAGTTGGTTTGAAAATTACCTCTCAAATCGAAAACAATATGTGCAGTTCAATAACTTGTCCTCCACCTGTCTTAATGTCTCTAAAGGTGTGCCACAAGGTTCAGTTCTAGGGCCAACTCTTTTCATCATTTATATAAAAGATGTAGGTCAAAATGTTAATGCTTCTGTTCACCTTTATGCGGACGATACTATTTTATATTGTTGTGCGAGCACAGTTGCTCTTGCTTTTGAACGTCTGCAGTCTGCTTTTGATATATTTCAGTCCCACCTGTTCCACCTCAGACTGGTGCTAAATGCAGACAAAACCAAAGCAATGCTCTTCTCAAATAACAATGTTCCAGCCGTTCTTCCCTGTATTACCTCTGTTCAGGGTGTACCTAACGAGCTTGTATCTTCTTACAAATACTTAGGTATTATTTTAGATGATGGCCTGTCTTTTAAATTTCATATTAACAATTTGGTTAAGAAATTAAAACTAAAACTAGGATTTTTTTATAGGAACAAACATTGTTTTTCTTTAAAAGTTAGGAAACGACTGGTTTCTGCCACCTTTTTGCCTCTCTTGGACTATGGTGATATCCTGTATATGAATGCACCTGCAAATCATCTCCATCATCTCGACGCTGTTTATCATGGAGCACTGAGATTTATAACTGGTTGTAAACCCATGACTCATCATTGTACTCTGTACGCCTTGGTCAGCTGGTCATCTCTGTCAATGCGTAGAACCATACATTGGTACTTATTCATTTACAAATCCATCCTATGTCTGCTGCCCTCTTATTTAACATCTTGCCTATCTCAGAATCAGTCCACCTACAATCTACGGTCCCAGGACTTCATCACTTTTTCCATCCCTTCAGTCCGTACTGAGTGTGGCAAAAAGGCCTTCTCTTACTCAGCCCCCTCAACCTGGAACAAGCTTCAGCAGCGCCTAAAACTGTCCAGTTTGATTTCCCTTGCTAGTTTTAAAGTACTGTTAAGAGACTTAGAGAGAGCCTCTATGGTGTGTTCATGCTGACTCTCTCCCACTTTTAACTGTATTTGTTAGCATATTTATTATTTTATGTTTTTTATTTTTATTATTATATTTTATTTTTTATAACTATATTGATTGTTTTATATGTATTTTATTGTGATTTATTATTGAACAGGTCACACTTGAAAATGAGATCATGATCTCAATGTGTCTTACCTGTATAAATAATGGTTAAATAAAAATAAAATAAAGATATATACATAACTAGCTCTAACTAATGTGGAGCAAATGATTTAATCATTTCTTTTGTACTCCAAGAAGTGCCAACAAACTGCTCAGAAAAAAATAGAGCCGGTGAGCTTCCAGGAAAGCATTTCTTAACTAGAAAAGCACTCAGAGAGCGCAGACCTCCGCCAAGCACAACAGTTCTCCCATACAGCGATTTACAGATTGCGATAAAATCCGCCTTCTGGATCAGATCCGGATCAGCCTCTGAAATTTTATAGAGGTTTTCAGTGTCAATACCTGAGTGAAATTTAATGAGCTGTGGGCAATAATTAACGGAGATGTTGAGAAACAAAATTTCCAGCCCCATTGAGCGCGTGTTACGGTCTCAAGCCGGGTTGTGAACTGCAACCTTCCACCTCTGGGGCTCCTGCACACAACCCACTGCACCACCTTCAATCCTCTACATAGACACTCATATCCACCTATGTTTCACCTTCTCATCCGACGAGCAGCCCAGGTGTGGCACTGCACACCTCTACCTATTCAGTCATCATTCAACCAGACTCGTCTCCAGATCTTCCCATAGAAACGCCTGATCAAGCCATTTGCAGTCCTTGACTTCGTCGTCCCCTGGATTGTTGGTTTGGCTGCCAACCCTCATATCCTCCTTTTTTACATCTGAGAGAATTAAACTCTTAAAATTCCAGAACTCCCTTCCTGTCTCCATTGTGGTTGCTTTAGGGTTCAAGAAACAACTAAACAGCGCAATGTTCTGGAAAATTTGAAAGTGATCCAGAATCCAGGATTTCTTCCGGATCACACCCAAAATAAAATCAGTTCTTCCTTTTCACATTTCTGACAACTCCTGAAAATGTCATCAAAATCTATCCATAACTTTTTGAGTTATCTTGAACATATCCCCTGCGCAAAGACGCACAGCTGCGCCAAGACGCATAGCCGCTGGAAGCGGTGCTTTTTACAATACTGCAGAACGGATCATTGGATGAGCATTGAGCCAGGGGAACACGTATGATGACATCTACCTTCTACCAGTGAGCGCATCTCGGGTGCTCCAGTGCACAAGGAGAGGGTCAGAGGGAGGCGCACAGTAGAAACTCCACAACAGTGTTCTGTGATCTCCTCGTTTCCTCCACAGCAAACATCTGAATGAGATCATGTCACAGCTGTACAGAAATCACCTGCCCTTAAGAGAATAATGTATGAAAGTAATACAGTGATGCATAATCGAGAGGTAGAGCCGGTTGTGCAGTCCACATGTGACTGGGTGGACGCGCAATGACAGGATTTGGACGCGCTCTTTTACGCGCCGACATGCCAGTTGCGCTTTCCACAAACTCGGTATCTTGCGGTACTGGTGTCTCGCAGATTTTGGGTATTGGGTAATGGGTGGTCAGACCACGGCCAGGGGGAGGGAGGTCTGGGCCAAGGTCTGGACCAAGCAGGAACTAATGGATGGATATAGTCTATGTGGAGTTTTGAATGTTTTTCCAGAGGCAGGATAGGTTTAGTCATGGTATTCTTGTTCCCTGCCACAATACAATATAGACATATTAAGTAGTGATGTTATGAGTGAAGCGAAGCCCCGAAGCGCGTATCGAGAAATGAGGGGGCGTGTCTGTGAAGCGCGTATCAAGAGTCGCTTCATTTGGGGAGGAGCCAAAAGTGATGATGTCCGAAGCTTCACCGCCTGGCTGTACCACGTGACTGCTTCGGGAAGTGGTTCATTTCTTGTCTCAAGAAATGGAGTTTGACAGCTTTATAAACGCCACAGGCTCCATTCAAAATGTGGGTTTTTGTAGGCGAGTTGCGGTCAGTTCAGAGTGTGGATAGAGTTTGGATAGCTTGGATACTAGAATTTGGATAGCGTGTATATAGTTTGTGGTAGTTCACAGCCATGTGAAAGGGTGTTCTCCAAGGCTGGAGAGATTGGAAAAAAAAAAAAAGGAATCGGTTAAAACCAAAAACTGTGGAAATATTGCTATTTCTGAATAAATATACATAAAATAACCCCTTTAATGGTCGTCATTGTCCAAAGCATATTGAGTGTACTCCCTCCGTCGTTCCACAAACAATTTTTACTGTTCTCTGCCAGCATGAACTCTGTTGTTCCAATAGCGCAGTGGTTAGGGCAGGCGGCTCACGTACAGGTAATATAGTTTCCGTGGGTTCGACTCCCGGCTCGTCGACCCTTTTGACGCGTGTCTGGTAGAGATGCGCGGTTGAACCGCGCACCCGCGGGCGGAGCGGATAATCCGCATATCGGGCGGATGACTCGTCAAAAAATAATACTTTAATTAAATTCGGGCGGGTTGCGGTTGAAGCACTCAAATAATAATAATAAGAAAAAATATTTTACATATTATTAAAAAGGATGGCGGGTCGGTTCGGTTTCGAAAATTGGTGGAAAAACGTTCCTGCAAATGGATAGCGGGCGGATAGAGATTTAAGAAGCGGTTGCGGGTTAAAATATACGTCATCCGCGCATCTCTAGTGTCTGCCCAGTTCTTATGATACTACTTTGGGAAACATTAAACAGAGATTACTTTCAGACAATATTTTATGCACTTGATCATTTATGTAGACCAATTTTTGGTCATACACATTTTATTATTCACAGTCATTCGCAAGAGCCATGACTGATACATAAATTCAATGCATCACATCTTAAGATTCAGCTGGCTGTGATTATAAACCTGACCAGTAGGTGGTGTCATGTGCATATGAAGCAGCAAGAAATGTACCATTTCTCGAACCATCTGGCCAATGTGTGACACTGCTTCACGGGGCTTCATCTCACCATCACTAATATTAAGGTGATTACTAGTCTTCTTGACACAAAATAAAACCTCAATTCAACAAAACTGGGGCACTGTGTACTACTTTCTGCACTTTGAGTTCCTCCAGTTATTCCAGACAAAGTGACTGGGTAGTCTCCCATCTCACTGTCAGTGATCTTTTCCTTGCTAAAATAATGGTTTTTGTATCTTCCAAAAGCACCCAAGGCTAACCATAACACCAGTTTTGACACACAAAAAAATTATGCCAGGATAAAGGGTAAAATGTTTTGCTTTTCTTACTTATTATTATAAATGCCACTGTTCATCTCAAACCCTAAGAACTCAAGCTACATGTTTTCCAGTACATTCAGTAACTACGTACAACAAAGATACACGCTTGCTCATCAGTACAGAAAAACCTGAAATCAAATTTTAGCAAATGTGAGAAACAGAGAAACAGCTCAAATACATAATATGTTGATTAAATATAAATATATATATAAAAAAAAAAAAAAAGTCAAATGTATTTCTGTAAACCAACACCTCCCTCTCCACTCTGAAGTATAGGAAAATGAATGTATGAATGGAAGAATAGCAATGCTACAAACTGATGACAAAACTGTTGAAAACAAACCTTGCAAATCCAAGAGGCACTTTCAACCTTTGGAACATGTTGCTGATTTTGTTGGAAAGTCTGGCGTCAGCCTCTAGTTCTTATCATTGTCTCTGCATATCTCCTGTCATGGCTCCCTACAGCTGCTAAGCATATATGAAGACTGTCAGTTGACAAAGACACAGTAAGCTTCTAGCAAAAGGATAATACACATCAATCCCGATGACGCACTGCTATGCTAAATATAGGACTTTGTACTGTAAGGGCTATTTAAATACTCAATATTCAAGTGTGAATTGTTTCTTCATTCCTGTTATAAGTCATTGAGTTCCAATACAGGATCAATAGACTGCTGCCAAGCCAGCCTTCACTTCAAAAACATGGTCAGCCCTCTCTTATTTTGTTATGTGTCTATACAGTCAGCATTATGACATTGACCAGTATTTGGTGTTTTCAAAATAAAAGTCTTCTAGGTGTCAGTTTACATTTTAAGAGGTGTGTTAAAAATTTTAAACAAATAAATACAAAATATAAAACCACATTATGTGACTGCCAAAAATAACACCATGATGTTGTGTTTCAAATTAAAAATATCATAAATTAAAATTGTAATAAGCGTTTATCGGGCCCTCACACCCATCGGCACCACCCTCCAGGTGTCCACTGCTTCCCAAGCTATAATAATAATAAACTGTTTAATAATAATAAGTAAATGTGTTATAAGCTTCTGTAGATGTGTTCAGGCTCCGATTGCAATGATACTCACCAATTTTGGACCAGATTAAACAATGTGCGGCTGAGTTACAGCCAAGGGGGCCATGATTTGCCCAGGGCCCCATATTTGCTACAGTCACCACTGCTACTCTCAGTTGACTGTGAGCAGCAAACCCTTGTATAGGTTTTTTTTTTTTTACCCCTATACAAGGGTTTGCTGCTCACAGTCACCAAAAAAAAAAAAAAAAAAAAAATCAAAATTCCACTACAAACGCATTTATTCCCAAACAGCTACATTCATCATGACCACTGTCAAACATGGTTTCTTTTTCTGCATCATGTCATGATCTTATTCTTAAAACATAAACTGTATTGACCCAAATAATTGACCTTCTTTTAGGACAACCCACAGTTGTCTGAAAAAAATTGTTGCAAAAAGTGTAATGTGAAGAAGTGAATTTTGGTGATGATCTGGGACAAAGTTAGAAAACATTTAGTTTAGCTTAAACCACTTGTACACAAACAATTTGAAGAGAACTCTACCAAATCTTTTGGACGTGTTTGTTTAGATATGACGCCTGGAAATGACCAAAATACTGAAAGAAATGTGCATTCAATTGAAAATGCAGGACTTTTTCTTGGAATTAGAGCATGGGCCTAAGAGTTTTTCATAGGTCTCAGTCAGATCCATCAGTCACATAAGTTTTATCTACGTAGGTGAAACCGTATGCTGGGGCTTGTCAATAAACTTTAAGCAGGTGGCGCTATTAAGACCATTTTTGTACACCAATGCCCAGAACCCATAAAATATGTAATTTTGCACCAGACTTGATTCGTATGCAAATTTATGTGAGTATCTAAATCGATTAAGGCCCCAGTGCTCCTGGTCCCCCTCCTGGTCCCCAAAATGCAAGAACCATCTCCATGGGAGATGGAAAATCCTTCAATTTTCCATCTCCCAGCAGATGGTGCCAAAGACCAGTTGATGACCAGGAAATTACCCCCACCTCCCTCAAGATGCAATTGAAGCTCTGTCAGAAGTCTGAGTTGAAGATCTTTGTGGCAGGTTCCTCTGCCAGACGTTCCCAGCAAACCCTCACTACATGTTTGAGCCTACCAGGTCTGAGTGGCATTTCCCCTCACCATCTGATCCAACCCACCACCAGGTAGTGATCAGTTGACAGCTCAGTTCCTCTCTTTACCCGAGTGTCCAAAACATACAGCCGAAGATGAAGTCGATCATCGATCTATGGCCAAGAGTGTCCTGATGCCACGTGCATTTGGCAGGAAGATCCCACCTAGTGATCTAGGTCCTTCTGGAGGTTTCATGTTTGTTGCCAAGACACTTCTACAACATCCAGAGCCTTGAGGAACTCAGGACACATCCTCAAGTCCTTCCACCATGCAGCTTCTTAACTACTTCAGCAACCTCAGCTCCAGTAATGGATGAACCCCCTCAAAGTCCAAAGGCTTAGCATCCTCTATGGAAGACGTGTTGATGGGATTGAGAAGATACTCAAAGTATTCCTTCCACCACCTGATGACATCCCCAGTCAAGGTCAACAGCACCCCACCTTCACGGTACAGCATTGGTGAAGCAATGCTTTCACTGCCTAATGGTTTGCCAGAATCTTCTTAGACCTGACATCTTATCACTGGACTCCTCCCACATCCAATTTTTTTGCCTCAGAGACTGCTAAGGCAGCAGCCCGTTTGGCCTATCGATACCTGTCTGCTGATTCCAGAGTCCCACAAGCTAACTAAGGCCAGTAGGACTCTTTCTTCAGTCAGATGGCCTCTCTTACCCGAGGTGTCCACCACAGAGTTCTGACAACCTTGTAGCCACAGTCTGGCCAGCCGTCTCAACAATGGAGCTGTGGAACATGGTTCATTTGAAATCAATGTCCTCATCATCCTTCATGATGCAGCTGAAGCTCTGTTGGAAGTGCCAGTTGAAGATTTTTCTGCCAGCCACTTCCAGCAAACCATCACTACGTTGGGTCTACCAGGTCCGTCTGGCATCCTCCCCCACCATCTGATGTAAATCACAACCAGGTAGAGATTAGTTAACAGCTCACCTCTCTCTCTTCACCCAATTGTCCAGAACACACAGCTGCGGCTCTGATGATACAACAATGAAGTCAATCATTTAACTACGGCAAAGAGAGTCCAACAGCAAAACACCACTCGGTTTAGATCAGATCAAATCCTCCTAAACACGTCCCTCCAGGTCAGACCTTGGCAAAACACGGCCCGCGGGCCACATCCGGCCCTTTGTGCGTCTCTGTCCGGCCCGCATGAGGCCAATCATAAATTACATTTGATTACAACTTAATAAAAAAAAAAAAAATTATGTCGTGCGTGCAATACAACTGTGGTGCTTTTATTTTGAAAGGCGTAGTACTTCCGTGTAGCGTACGTCCATGAAGGTAAACAGCGCTAAGTGATGCTGCCGTTAAAATGTGTGCTGACGCTAAGAAAAGAAAAGTTGACAAGGAATGACATGCTTTCAACAAGACATGGACCGCTAAGTATTTCTTTACAGAAATTGATAGGTGAAGCCGTGATTTGTGCTACACAGATCGCTGTTTAAAGATTATAATTTGAATCCGCACTACACGACCAAGCATGAGGTAAAATACAGAAATCTGTCTGATAAAGAGCGCGCAATAGAGGCTGATGCATTGCAAGCAAAACTGCAAACACAACAAGGAATTGGTAAAATGAGGTGGAAAACATTAAAACATTATTCATTTTATTGATGTGTTTCTATAGATGTGTTGTAATTCACAGTTTGAGGAATTTAACAAGTTAAGAATAAATTGGACTTATTAATGATTATTTTTGTTTTTTTATTCGACCGATACGCCACAATTTCACAGAGCCTAATATAAATATCTACAGAATAATTGTATTCTTCTAATTACCAGTACCAGCTATTTAGAATATATAATTTAATGCATTTTACAATGGAAGGAAGTTGAGCAGGATTAAGTTCAAGTTATCGTTGATGTGGCCCTCTGACACAACTCAGGTTTTTCATGTGGCCCCTTGTAAAAATTAATTGCCCACCCCTGCTCCAGGTACTGCTATCATTGCCCACGTGAGCATTAAAGTAATCTAGAAGAATGAAGGGAGCCAGGTTTGGAGGGTTTATGCATGTGCTCTCAATTTCAAGTTGATTGCAATATACTCAAGTGAATGTGCATGGATTCACCAGTGCAAGGTTTAGTACATCTGAATATTTTTGTGCATATGGAAATTTCCTCGCAAAGATTTAGAATGAAATCCATGTAACTTTTAGTACATGAGGCCCCAGTGAGCACCGCAAAACTGGTGTAGATACTACTACATGAATCAGCTGAATTTATGTATGTTGATGTTTTGTAGAGGAATAAACTCTTACATGCTTATATTGAGCCCAAATGGCATCAGACTACAAGTAAATTGGCAAATGAAAAGTGTGGCATTGAGGGGATGATGCCGGTAAGGGTTAAAGGTGGGGTAGGTGTTCGTTAAAAAAACCGTTCCAGCAATCCAACTTAAGTGAGATTTTGAAAATATACACTCCCTCCCTCCTCCCAAAGTCTCCGCCTCCTCCTCTTCAGCTCACCCCTCGAAACCACGTCTTCACACGATTCACGACTACATCAACCGCAGGGAGGGAGGAAGGGGTGGGTGAGAGTGCATTGATATTTGATGGACGTATTATGCAGCCAATGAAAGTAATGATGATCACTATTTTGATTGGTCAGAGTTTTTCTCTGATTATAACCTCTAGACCGGACCAAAACATTTAGTTTTTTTTTGCAAACATTTTATTTCAGTGGGTGCAATGGGAATGTGAAAAGGTTTTCAGGCAATATTGTAAAAAGTGCTGCAAAAAAAGAACACCTACCCCACCTTTAACTGACATCCCTGTGATGACACAACGAAAAAAAATGGGTATATAACAGCCAGCTGGGTCTTACACTTTCCTGTTTTAATCCTCTCTATGGACTGCCCAGAACCACAAATCTCTCCTTTAAGAAAGTAAACAAAAGTTCAAACAAATGATTTTATAATTTGAGCAGAGAGGGACACCACGACTGTTAGGCATGATGCTACTTGATTTTCTACTTGATCATGAAATCCATAATACAACTCCTGCTGATTTATATGGATATGCCATGTTACAAAACTATTTACTTCGTACTGTGAGTGTGCGTGCTTTGCGGGTAAGTGCGTGGGTCTATATGTGGAGGCAAGAGGGACGGGTTTTTATTTTCTGTTGTGATCCTATGGAGCCCCGTTTGGGTCATAATTCAATGAATAAATGAGTCTATTATTATGAAATACAGGTGTTTATTATTATGAAATACGTATCCATTATTATGAAATATTTCCAATTATTATGAAATATATGTGTATTATTATGAAATATTTCCCATTATTATGAAAAAATTATTATGAAATGATCGACTAGTTGGTGGGGGACTCACATCGAGCCTGTTGGCTACCTCTCGGAGTAAGTCAGAAAAGGATCTTTCTCCTGTCACCATGCCGTCAAAATCAAGTTTTCCCAACATTTTGTGCTACGTTTCCCAGTCAATGTCAACTTTTAACCGTAAACTGAGGTGCCACGGCCCGCTGCTAATGGGACCTCACGGGCAAAACTAGTCAATGTCAGAGCGTGGAATGGAGAAGGATCAGCCAATGAGCGTGCAGGTCAACCACTGGTCCCGCCCAGTGGCAAAATGTCATTATTATGTAAAAGCTCATTCTTATGAAAAAGGAAGAAATTATGTAAAAACTCATTCTTAAATAAAAAAGCCATTCTAAAATAAACTATTATGCTACGATTAAATAATAATAAAAATATATTTAATCAGAATTAAATTTTTTTCATAATAATGGGAAATATTTCATGATAATACACATATTTCATAATAATGGGAAATATTTCATAATAATAAACATGTATTTCATAATAATAGACTCATTTATTCACTGAATTATGACCCAAACGGGGCTCCATATGATCCTGTTTTATATTTTTTATTTATTTAAAAAAAAAAAAGTATATAGTTTTTATTGACCGCGACGGTAACGGACTGGTAGTCGGCTCATAAAAATCTCCGAGAGGTGGGGGGGGGACGACGACGACACACACTCAACAAACTCAAGAAAGAGACACTGACAGCTAATCAGACAAGCGCTCCCTTCTGCTGAAGGGAGGGGGTGGAGGAGGGGCAGGGCCTTGCGAAGACACGAAGTGGCCCATTGGTTGATTTTCTTGACGGACATTGGGCTAGTCCAATGAAATTTCTCAGCTCTCGTTGTCCCACCCCTCCCATCCCTCCTGACCAAAGTTTGCCGTTTGGCCTGACCGGAGAGTGTGGTGGTTCGTGGATGAGTATGGAAATGGAAAAAAGCACAAAAGCGAAAGGGAGGAGCAGAAAAGCTCAGAGAACGGAGACAAAAAAAATTAAAAGTGGATGCAGCAAAATGTGCCAAAATCACGGAAATGTTTTCAACCACAAGCTCGGGGGCGGGGGCCATGGGGCCATCGGCCGCGGGGCCGTCGAGTGAACAGGTGGTTGTCGGAGAAGAAGCGGACGAGGAGAGGGAGAAGGAGGAGGAGGAGGAGGATGAGGAGGAGGAGAGAGATGAGACCCAGCAGCAGGGCGAGATTGAGGTCAGAATAGCTATTTGGAGGTGATCACCTGTGTGTGTGTGTGTGTGTGTGGGTGTGTGTGTGTGTGTGGTTTAGTCTTTGTTGTCAAATAATGCTTTGAGTAGATTTGGTGTCCAATTTCCAGTGTTAAGTGTGTTAAAATATTAGTGAAACATTGCTTTGCTGAAATGCATGATAAATAATTGGTAGACAGAAGTAACCACTTTCACTTTGAGATGGGAATTGTGGCACTGTGACCATCTCTCCGAAGAAGGTCTCTGTGAGTAGTGAAAGAGTGTATCAATTTTTTGTAACATGGTTACTCTCTTTCATGTAGGCTGCTGCACTTTATTTTAATTTTTGAAACTTCACTATGTGCACATAGTATACAACATGCAGCATGTGCTTCCGCATATCGTATAAATAACCGGCATTTTTGATCCCCGGCGTATGGTGGGCCGCCAGGGATCAAAAATGCCCAGGCCATTTTTTGGTCCCAGTCCAGCCCTGGGTGGGATCGATGCCCCACTGCACCCACTGGAATCCAAAAACATTAATTTCACGGCCATAGATACTCATTGCTTAACAGCACAAGGTATACGAAAATAATCCCTTCAACAAAGGAAGTCCTGTCTGTACAGACAGAAAATAAGATACAAAATGATTTGAACATTTGATTCAAACCTGCAATGACCAATAAAAAAAAAAAACAGCTTGAATGAGCCAAACTGCTCCTTCAATGGACCTTAGCACAGATATATATATATATATATATATATATATATATATATATATATATATAATATATATATATGTATATATAGATAGATAGATAGATAGATAGATAGATAGATAGATAGATAGATAGATAGATATGTTTGAGAGTTCGATCAACAAACTAAAGGAACATATTTCCTTAACATGTTTTAGTATCATAAAACTCTCCCTGTATCACACCTACCTTGGCTTAATGGTGGGGTTCATCCTTAGAGGAAACAGTCCCAGATCTATGTCTTTGCTGTCAGGGTTAAAGTTTAAGGCACCTGAAATATAAATCAGAAAGTAGTCCCAGAGCTCGGGTAACTTCTGGGAAGAGAGAATCATGTGGGTAGATTTAGTGGTCGTTTGGTTTTCGGGGAGAAAATGATGGTAAAGGTGGGTGTCATCCAGAGATGTGGTCGCCCAGCAATGTTAGTGCTTTCCCTCAGCTTGCCTTTAAGAACTCCTGACTAATACAGCCTAAAGACCTACTCAGCACCAACATTTAGCTGACTGACTCCTTTCCATGGGACAAAACACAAGCCCAGAATAAACTCTCCAATCTGCCCTGTTTCCACCATCAATCACAATCACACAGTGCTGTTCACCAATAAAACTGCATATGGTTACTGTTATTGTTCACTTATTTGTTTTGTTGATTGGGTATTTGTTAATTTTAAATTCAAAGTAAACAAGAGAGAACAGCTATGAACAACTTCTGTAAAAATAAATTGAAAATGTAGGCCTAAAGAAAATAAGCTCAGATCACACCATGTATTACAAAGACACATATGCAGACGACATACACATCCTTCACAGTGAAAATACATTTCTAAATATGACAAGAAATCAAATAAAAACAAATTAGGCTTCACATATTTTCAACATTTTCAAGGCCATATTCCATTAAAATAAATTGAACCTTACATCTACACAGGCAATTCAAAAAGCTGAGTATAAGCAACAGTATTGGCTAGATAACGGAGTTCATTGCCATCTATCCTTAATCCCAACAAAGGAATGCACAATGGCCAAATCCCTCTTGACCACTTTTTCCACGTACCAGTAAATGAGTGAAAGTCCATCGAAGCGTTCAAGCTCTCTTCCCCTCTGTTTCAGGAGAGACATATTTTCCAAATGTGGACCAGATGTGGCAGCTTTTAAACCAGTTACACAGTGGAAACGAAGTGTCCATGTAGGCTACAAGAAATGCATCACTTAGCAGGCTTCTCCGTTGGCCTTGCACGCTCAGGCTGAGTATCTAGCAGCTGCGTGCCCGTGAGGATGTGTCAGCATTCATTCCCACTCAAATCAATCAAATAGACACAGTTCTTCGATAGCAGAGTGCATTGTTGGGCCACTTCTAATAAGAAATACACGCTGCACATTTTTCTGCTGATGCCCTTGTACCTGACTGTTCTGCTGTGACAGGTGACACTAGCGGCGGGCTAGCCATTTGAGCATTTATTTCATCTTTACCATTGACCTCAATTCAATGTCTTATTGAATTTGCTCACTCTAAGTTAAAAAGTTGAACAAAAGCCACAATTATTTGGTAACAAGTATCTCTTTTGACCAACAAATTTAAGTAGACTTGTAGACTTGTGTAGATTTGATACTACTTGTGGTAGTATCAAAATCCCAACTTGTCATTTTATATGGCAAGCTGTTTTAACATAAAATAGTTAAGCTGGATATGTATTGCAGATATCCATAATTCAATTCTTCCTATCCAAAAATAACATTTGAGATATCCACAAAGTAAGTTCTCCTATCCGCAATTGTAATTTCAGATATCCACAACATCATTCTCACTAGGACAGATGACGTCACTTTTCCCATTCATGTGTTATGTTACTCTGCCACTAGAAACTAATGATTCGGATGTTTAAATTTCCTTTTTCAGGAAAACCTGTGCATGAGTCCATGGAAGCCAGGCATACAAAGTCAAAGATTATGTTAAACTGGAGTTTATCTGAACTGACCAACTTTATTTGCCGAAGCTACCCTGTCAATTTAAACTTGGTAGGCTTTGAATCAGTGTAACCGGGTGGTAAATACACCACATTTACATTGTAAAATAAGCTGTGTTATGATGTGTTCTTTTGGTTATTTTTGCCATGTAATCTAAGGTAGACATTGAAATGTAGTGACACTTTTTAGTCACAAGGCGGCAGCATTGAGCTCCTGTTGTTTCACCGCGAAGTGCATCTTGGGTTCTTTTTCTTTTTTTTCTGCTGTGGGGGACCAGGACTTTCAGCGAGACTATGAGTAGTACGAGATTGAATGTTAACGAAAACTCACCCGGCTGTATTCATTTGGAACAAAGTCCTTTCTGTTGATATTTTTTGCCCATGTCTTCCTAACTTCTTGGTTGTTGGTGCGCCCAGGAAATCAGTGGAAACTGTATGGCTGCAAACAAGGCAGTCTTCGTGCAGTAAAGGCTTGTGTATACTTTCTTCTTCCATTGTTGAATTTTAATGCCATTGTTGGCACAGTTTATGAGGAAACATGTATTCCCACTCGACCGACTCGACATTATAAAAATATATATTTGTAGAAAGAGAAAAACAATCTGCGAGCCGGTGAAAGTGTCACTGTGGCACACTCCACCAATGGCGGACGGGGTACTTCTGGCGGGCTGGCCCAAAAAGGTCTATAAAGACTTGGTTGTTGGAGTCTAAAGGTAAAACAAATGCACACACATGTCAGATTTTGTTGTAAACGGAAACTTACCTGCTTTTAAAGTCATCAAAAATGAAATTATAGTGAATGGTAATATGTTTCAGGATCTTGTTAGGATTTAGAATTAACTCAGTTAGAACTTTAAACTGTTAAAGCTAAAACTTTATTGCCTGTAGGCTGGCTGTTTTTATGAGGGTGAGTCCTCAGTTTTGCTGCTTTATGACCTAACGACTGGGATCTCCTGACTTCCTGACCTGCTGTCTTCCAAGGAAGTATGTGACGGTCCAACCACCTGTGATTGGATATCTGGATTTTCGGAGACAAAGAGCCATAAACTCAGAAGAGAAATCAGTCCGCCTCTTGCAGGCTTTAAAAACCAGAGAGACTTTACATTAGTGTGCATTTCCTGGCATCTACTCGTGGTGTCAAGCAGTGTACCATCGGCCGATTAAAATATTCTGCATGGCATAATAATTCTTTGTATGCATGATTGTATTAAACTCTTTGATTGACCTTTGTTTCTAGTCTTGTCATTAGGCACCAGATAAAAAGAACACGGAGAGATACTTTCAATGTATATGCACTAGGCGACGAGGTTAGCATTCAGTGCTAAGTGAGGAAAACTCACATGTGAAATGGAGTCTGCCCAGTGTAAGTGTCTGCCAAGTATATATAATATATATATATATATATATATATATATATATATATCAATATATATATCAATATATATATTGATATCTTTTAATATTGAGAACAGTTCAAATTGTTGGCTTCCTAAACTGAAAAGAAAGTCAAAGTAAAAACTACAAAAAGAAACCCCGTTATTGTGTCCTGTGTGTGTCTATCCCATTCCCACGGGCTACATTAGCAAGGACTGGAAAAGGGCGTAAGATCCAAAAATTACAAGTTAGTTCTGTGAAGGAAATAAAAACAGGAGTTGGCAAAAGCAGACTTTACATCATTCCACGAGCTACCCTCTTGCAGGTATGGAACCATACACACAGGGATTTACAGTATATAATATGTACAGCCATGTAAGTAAGTGAAGTTTAGGAGGATTCCTGTCTTCCCTCAGGTAACCTCACCACCCTCTGCCATGTCTCAGATTCATTCCCACCAGTCTCCACAACTGCAGCAGTCAATGAGACATTAAACGTGGCTGAGGAAAATTAAGTTTCACATCAGGTAAAACATTAAAAAAATGATATCCAAGTATTTTGATTATGTTCAGTGTGCGCTCTGTAGTGATGAGTGGCAAATATAATTTTTTCAGTTACACTTTGGCAGCTGCGATAGGGCAGACAATACTTTACCAGAAGAATTAAGAGCATTACAAATTCATATTGGCAGGCTAACAAATTATTTTGAAAGACATTGCTGTATGTTTCTTGTTCTCTTACTAAAGCAGGAATAATTTAGATTTTTTGTTTTATACAAGGTAACGTCCACATCCTATGCCATATCCCAGAACTCATGCCCACCACTTTCAACTTCTCCAGTACAAGATGAGACTGGCCATATGGCTGAGAGCACCCAAGTGGGTGATGTGGGTGCAGTTCAGATGGAATCTTACTTCTGTTTTTTTTTTGTTTTGTTTTTTTGTGTAGTGTTGGTGTGTGTCTGTACTATTTCGTAGTGATAAATGAGAAATGCCATTTCATTAACACCACAGTTCCACAGAACAGTTCCTGTGCTGTGGAAAACATCCTGCCTTGTTCCAGTGCCTAAAAAACCACAACCAGCTGAACCTAATGACTACAGACCAGTTGCCCTGACATCTCACATCATGAAAGTCCTGGAGAGACTCTTACTGGCCCACCTCAACACCTTTCAGGACCCATTACAGTTTGCATATCGTAATGGGCTTGGGGTTGAAGACGCCATCAGCTACCTGCTTCACAGAGCTCACTCTCATCTGGACCAATCAGGCAGCACTTTGAGGGTCATGTTCTTTGATTTCTCAAGTGCTTTTAATACAATTCAGCCTGCGTTGTTATGTGAGAAGCTCCATAAGTTCCAGGTGGATTCCTCCACAACCTCCTGGATTTATGACTACCTCACAAACAGACCACAGTTTGTGAGACTGAAAGGTTGTGTGTCTGAGATGGAGGTCAGCAGCATTGGAGCACCACAAGGAACTGTTCTCTCACCATTTCTCTTCACGCTCTACACCTCTGACTTCCAGTACAACTCTGAGTCCTGTCATCTGCAGAAATACTCTGATGACTCTGCAGTTGTTGGGCGTATCAGCAACGGACAAGAAGCAGAGTACAAAGAACTGATCTGTCAGTTTGTGAAATGGTGTAGTAACAATCATCTCGTATTAAATACCAGCAAAACTAAGGAGATGATTGTCGACTTCAGGAGGAGCAAGAATCAACACAGCAGTGTTTCCATCCTGGGAAAGGAGGTGGAGGTGGTGGAGGAATACAAGTATCTTGGAGTTCAGCTTGACAACAGACTGGAGTGGAAATGCAACACAGAATACACCTACAAGAAAGGTCAGAGCAGACTCTACTTTTTAAGAAAGTTGAGATCTTTTAATGTCTGCACCAAGATGTTGCACATCTTCTATAGGTCTGTTGTTGAAAGTGCAATCAGCTTTGCAGCCATCTGCTAGGGCAGCAGCATCAGAACCAGAGACCTGAAGAGAATCAACAAACTGATCAGGAAAGCTGGATCTGTGCTGGGTGTAACTCTGGAGCCGCTGGAACTGATTGTACAAAAAAGAATGCTGCACAAACTGATGAAGATGATGAAGGACTCTTCACACCCTCTCCACGACACAGTGATCAAACAACAGAGTGTGTTCAGTGAGAGGCTTCTTCAGGTCCGTTGCAAGACGGAAAGATACAGAAGATCATTCCTGCCAGCAGCCATCAGCCTCCACAACAAGACTTAACACCTGTTACTATATTATTATTATTATTTCTGTCTGTTTTTTATTTAAAAAAAAAAAAAAAAGAGAGAGAGAGAGCCCTTACTACATTGAATTTCCCTTTATGGGATAAATAAAGTATTTTTTCATTTCATTTCATTTCATTTTCATTTCATTTTCATCTCATGCTTAATTTAAAAGCCAGTTTATTGAGATTCTTGGCAGAACTTGGGGAAGGATGGCATGAATCGTGCAGTGAGTGAGTGAAGGATGTAGCTGTGGGGCTAGGAACCTGAGGGTAGAGACCCCAGGTAAGGGCATCTTTTTTTTTTTTTTTTATAAATCTTTTTATTAACATTTTTAACATTTTACAAGATAATATAAGAATATAAAAATATAAAAATATAGAAATACAAAAATATCAAAGTCAACATCAAGTATAGCAATTATAACCTTAAACCCATTTCCCACCCACCCCACAGTTGCATAGCTGTACCTAAAAAAAGAAGAAGAAAAATAAATAAACATAAAATAAATAAATAAATACACAAGAGTGTACTACCGTTATGGCTTCGATAAATTTAACAAAAATGACAATGGAACATGGCAACACTACCCAAAATGGGACCAATGGACCTATGATACACAGAAATCTTCGAAACGTTAGTTAGCTCTCAGTCATCGCCTGTATCAAAAGTTCTGTTCACACAGAACAAGGTAATGGCAAGTATCCTGGCCAGTCAAACAAGGGAAAACAAACAAATAAAACCAAAAGAATAATAATAATAATAATAATAATAATAATAATAATTAAACAATAACACTAATAATAAATAACCACAAAATAAACAAATAAATAAATTAAATAAAAATAAAAAAATTAAATTAAATTAAAAAAAAAAAAAATAATAAATAAAAAAATAAAATAAAAAAAAATAAAAAAAGGGGGGGGGGGGTTAACAGAAGAAAAGGATAAAAGTAAGAGAGAGAGAGAGAAGCCCAATCATGTGTGAATGTGTACTAAGCCCAGATTGCATCAATGCTCGTCCCAGTTCGACACTTGCAATCTGTCATAATAGACTAAGAAGGGAGTCCATATCTCATGGAATTTCTTCAAGGAGCCTCTCAGCGTAAATTTTATCTTTTCTAGTTTAATGTATAGCAGTATGTCCTTAATCCATCTGCTATGTGAGGGTGGGGACTTGTGCTTCCATTTAAGAAGAATTAATCGCCTTGCAAGTAAAGACGTGAAAGCAATAAAATCATACAGGCTATTGCTAAAAGCAACACCGTCTGGTCTCACACCGAATATAGCCATGAGTGGATTTGGGTCAATAAGGAGACCAGAAATCTCACTGAATGACTTAAAAATTTTCCTCCAAAATACTTCTAGCACTGGGCAGAACCAAAACATGTGAGCGAGAGTGCATGGAGAATGGTTGCATCTGCTACAAGCAGGGTCAAAATTTGGAAAAATCCTGGCCAACCTGGAGTTTGTGATATGGAGTCGATGCAGGACTTTGAACTGAATAAGCCCGTGTCTAGCACAGGGCGAGGAGGCATGGATTTGGCCAATCATCCCATCCCATTCAACCTCTGAAAAGCGCAAGTTTAAATCCTGCTCCCAAGCTCGCCTCAGGTGGTCCAACATCTGGGGATTTACAGAGCTAATCATTGTGTAGATTAAAGATATTAAGCCCCTGGCAGTAGGGTTCAAATCGAGAAGTTTATCAATTGGAGACAGTGGGGGCAGACTTGGAAATGAACAGAATCTTTTCTGTACAAAGTGTCTTATCTGCATGTATTGAAAGAAATGAGTTCTGGGAAGATTGAACCTTTGACTGAGTTGTTCAAAAGAAAGGAAGGTGTTGTTAGAAAATAAATCTTTCAAACATTTGATTCCATTTTTATGCCACAGTTGAAAAGCAGCATCAGTATTAGAAGGAATAAAGGCTATATTAGAGATGACAGGGCATAAGATTGATGCCTCTTGCAAACCGAAATGCTTCCTAAATTGGGACCAAATCTTCATTGTGTGAAAAACAACAGGATTGGAGGAGCTGACCTTAGCAGATAGAGGGAGAGATGAACAAACGATAGAGTTGGGAGAGAACTGGCTACAGGATTCCTCCCCTTGCACCCAAATGGGGGCCTCAGCTGTTTCTGAGTGAGTAGTCCAAAGAGTATCTTCTGAATATTACTTGCCCAATAATAGAAAAGGAAGTTCGGAAGGGCCATTCCTCTTAATTTTTTCGGTCTCTGTAAAAAGGCTTTCCTTATACGATGACCCTTATTACCCCAAATAAAAGATAGAATTAATTTATCCAGGTTATTAAAAAAGGATTTCTTGATGAAAATAGGAATGTTCAAGAATAAAGGTAAGGGCATCTTTTAATGAACTTTGACGCTTTACAGTCTCACACCTTGGTGGTTCTGTGGAGGGATCCCGGAATGATGAGGTTAAACTTGGAACCATCTTGTCAGGGCCACCAGACTGATCACTGAGCTAATTAACAAGACATGGGTGATTTGGGTTTGTGAGAGGCACAGGCCTCATAGTCAAGATGGGAAAACCACACACCATCGGGGAAAATAATTCTTCCTGCAGTAAAACAGATTGTCGGGGTGATGTTGGGTAAGAAATCACTGAAGCCTCTCAGCCTCATCTACTACTGTCTGATAACACAATCAAACTCAGAATTGATGATATGGCAGAGAATGTGTCAAATCAGCTCATACAAAGCATATGAGAGAGCCGTTTTTATGCCCTTCAACCGGACGAATCAACAGACATTGCAAGTCTGTCTAACCTACTGCCTATGTGCTGTATGAAAACAACAGCGAGGTAAAAGAAGAATTTTTATTTTGTAGATCTCTGCCCACTTTCAGCCATTTAAATGGACTTAACCTCGGTCTCCAAGGAACAGCAGTGAACATGCTCAATGTCCAAAGTAAAGTCAAAGCAATCATAAAAAAACTGGAGCTGTGGATTAAGCGAGTTGACAAGTCAAACTATAACTCATTTGAAAATCTGTCAGATTTTGTGACAACGGAACAGATTCAGCTTCCCATCAATGTGACCAACGCTGTCAAAGCTCACCTGCAAGCAGAGACGCCGCAATGGGGTAGGCATACTATGCAATTGCCATTGGTCCTTTTGTCAATGACAAAATGACTGAACTGCTTTAGACACTGCAACGATGATATGTTGAAAATCCCCTCGCATAAGGTCCCCACTAGCTGTCACTGCCTCGTGTGTTAAAGGACCCCTGAGAGGCAGCCAATAGTGATCTATATCAATGACACAACCTGAAACCTCCACAGACACTGCAGCGACACGTTTGGAACCCCCCCAATGGGGCCCCGACTGTCCGTGGCCGACTTTCTGCGGTGCTTCAAACTTGATACAAAATGAAGCAAGCATATCCATCAGGACACGCAAAATAATAATAATAAAAGAAAAACAAGAAGAAGAAGAAAAAAGGAAAATGGGAAAGTGGTAAGTTCAAAGCTGTATAAGATGGCATTAAAAAAAAAAAAAAAAGTTGTGATGCCACTTTGTCCCAGTCTGTAGTCTCAGGAAGCACAACTGCACATTACATGTTTACTGCACCTAAGCTTGGCTTATTTAAACAGTATTTAACAGTAAGCTAACCAGTAACTGATTTGTATTTGGAAGAGGGTGATATCATATGTCTCCTTGAAGTTTCTGCAATGTCACATTAATCAAAAATATTATCAGGTAGAGTGAAGTTGGCCATTCATTAATTATTCCAAACAGATCTTAGACTATGCACATTTCAGTTGTGTTTGTTATGTATTTTAAGTGTTCTTACATTATTGTGCACTTCTGTTATTTAAAATAAAATATTTTTGGATTGAATGATTTTCTTAGTGTTTTTAGGCCGGGAGGGCCCCCATGCTCACTCTTCGGGCCCCCAAGGTGACTAGAAACAGCCCTGCCTGCATGGTTTGAAATACCTGACCAACTTTTGGCTTCATGTTGCTTCTAAATATCTCGATCTGTCCAGCAGAGCACTGAGATATCCCGACGACATACCTCTGTGAGACTGGATTTTCTGTGCTCGTGGCATTATATAATAAATACAGAGATAAACCTAATGTTGAGCCAGATCTGCGACTGAAAAACTGTCATCCATTGTGCCTGATATCACGTGTTTAGTGGACGCCATGCAACATCAACCATCTCATTAGATGAGTCATATTGCTTGCTTATTTTTGGACTGCACCTTTATTTGAAAAAAAAAAAAAATCTATGTAAAAGTACAATATTTTAATATTTTAATTTTTAATTTCTGTTGAAAGTATTGCTTTTGCTTGTATTTTTCTTCTGGGTGCCTATATGCTGAATTTACAAATTTAATTTTTTAAGATTTTCAACTGGGACCTGGGTTAGAAAAGGTTGGGAACCCCTGGAATAAAGCATCACCGAATATCGATGTTGATGCTGATCTTAAAAATCAGATAAGTTTGGCTCATTCCATCTTTTGTGGATGGATGGATGGATGGATGGATGGATGGACAGAAAACACATAATAATAAATGAATTAATATGAAACCAATATGGTATTGATTATTCATTATTATTTATTTATTACTATTATTATTTATAACAATTTGTCTCCACAGTTGTTGTCATCCTCCTGTTGGCCACTTGAGGGCAGCAGAGTACTTTGATGACGTTGCAGCAGTTAGTGTCACAGTGAGGCTACAGGATGTGACTGGGAGGAGTCAGTGTCAGACTGAAACATTAAGCAGATGTAATTTATTTCAACAGAACATAATGTCTGCATTTGGGTTATATTGGGATGTATGAGGGAAGAGCTAAACCTGCAAACACAAAGGCTGTCGATGTCGGCCAGATAAAAGAGAGCATGAAAGCCGTGATGATAAGTCCCCACCATCTTTAGCTTATTGTTAAAATATGTCATTATTGAAGGGAAAGCCCAGCAGTTTGGAGAGCAGTCTTGAAATTACACCTCAGTAAACATGTACAGGGTTTGTTGATGGAGAAAGTCAATGTCTTCTTATTTATTTAAGTGTGACCATGGAGATCTTTCCTCCTTTTTGCACATGCTATATACGAATACAGGGGTCAAATGTGCTGTGGTGACTGCTAAATGACCGTATAGCCCGGGTGTGCCGTCATAGTAATGAGGACCTGGAAGAACATGGGGGAAGATCTGCTGAATCGGGAGTTTATTTATGGTGAAAATGCAAGAGAAGATCTGCTTTAAATTCAGAGTAAGTGTTAATAATAATACATTTTATTCAAAAATCCCTTACAAAATACACAAGGACACTTTTCAGATAAATCAAAACACAAACAAGTGATTCTATGTGATTTCTAACAGAATATTTTTTTTGTCACATTGAGTGAATACTTCCTCACCATCTGCTAGCAAATGTTGTCTCTGAGAATGAAGAAAACAATGTATAATTTATCATAGATAAATCTATAATAGATTTTGTGATATCGTCTTGTATATCATAGCTGTAATATTGTAGATGCTCAGTAAATAAATAATTCAATTCAATTCAATTCAATTTTATTTGTATAGCGTCTGTTACAATGTCACATCGACACCGCTCAGTGGATCATGTTGGCGTCCCCCTGCAGCGTAGGCCTACAGTGTTGTGGAAAAAATAAGATCCGATCTCGATGAGAAAATCAAAATAGAATTTATTAAAGAGAAAAGAAACAAAAATACAAAAATCTTATGTGCACATAAGGAGAGCTGTCAGTCAGTACTCCACAGAATACTGAATGAGGACTCTGTCTTTACATAGAGGGCATTTTCTTTTATACCAAGACAAAAGGATGTTAATTCCTCTACAGGTTTGCATACAGAGTAGATCACAGCAGGTGGTGGGGAAGGCAAAGGGATATTTATCTTAAATGAGACTGATAATTGAGTTTACCGACATTATACAGTTCCTTGATCAAGATGTTAGATAATTGAATTTAGGAAAAGTCACAGCTAACCCCCTGCTGGTGTTTCCTTATTCAATGAATCAGCTATGATGAAGCTATGACGAAGCTATGCTAAGCTAATAGCTATGACAAAGCTGTGATTAAGACGAGCCTACTCTAGTCTTAGCTACTAAAACTATAGCTATAACTATTAGCTCCTACACACTGTTATTTAGTCTAACTGTAGGCTTTACTGAACAGAAATGTTTTCAATTTAGTTTTAAAATGGAGGTGGTGTCAGCCTCCTTAACCCAAACTGGTAGCTGGTTCCAGAATAAAGGTGCCTGGTAGCAGAAAGCCCGTCCTCCAAATCTACTTTTAGATATTCTAGGAACGATGAGTAATCCTAAACTCTGAGAGCGGAGAGCTCTATTAGGAGCATAACGTGCTATCAGGTCTGGTAGATAATGAGGAGCTAGGCCATTAAGGGGCTTATATGCGAGACGCAGAATTGTAAACTCAATTCGAAATTTCACGGGAAGCCAATGGATAGAGGCTAACACCAGAGATACTTATTTCATTAGAAATAGGTTTTAGAAGAATACATTTCAAATTTAATGAGAAAAAAAATCTTATTGGTATTATATTATATTATTTTATGTATATTAAATATTATTATATCATTATATAAAAAATTGTCATGTCATAAGAATCAAGTGGTAGTTGTACAATAACTAAGTAGTCAACAAAGTTTATTTTACGATAAAAAGACACAAGAAAAAAGTGAGTCAATAATAGGAACTTCAAACCACAGATGTGCAATTAATAAGTACCGTACCGTACCGTCTTCTTCCGCTTATCCGAGGTCGGGTCGCGGGGGCATCAGCCGGAGTAAGGAAGCCCAGACCCCCCTCTCCCCGGCCACTTCTTCTAGCTCCTCTGGGGGGATCCCGAGGCATTCCCAGGCCAGCCGAGAGACATAGTCCCTCCAGCGTGTCCTGGGTCTTCCCCGGGGTCTCTTCCCAGTGGGACGTGCCCGGAACACCTCACCAGGGAGGCGTCCAGGAGGCATCCTAACCAGATGCCCGAGCCACCTCATCTGGCTCCTCTCGATGTGGAGGAGCAGCGGTTCTACTCTGAGCCCCTCCCGAATGACCGAGCTTCTCACCCTATCTCTAAAGGAGAGCCCGGCCACCCTGCGAAAGAAGCTCATTTCAGCCGCTTGTATCCGCGATCTTGTTCTTTCGGTCACTACCCAAAGCTCATGACCATAGGTGAGGGTGGGAACGTAGATCGACCAGTAAATCGAGAGCTTCGCCTTCCGACTTAGCTCTCTCTTCACCACAACAGACCGGCGCAGCACCCGCATCACTGCAGATGCCGCACCGATCCGTCTGTCAATCTCCCGCTCCATCCTTCCCTCACTCGTGAACAAGATCCCGAGATACTTAAACTCCTCCACTTGGGAAAGGACCTCATCCCCAACCCGGAGAGGGCACTCCACCCTTTTCCGGCTGAGGACCATGGTCTCGGATTTGGAGGTGCTGATTCTCATCCCAGCCGCTTTACAACCGGCTGCGAATCGCTCCAGCGAGAGTTGTAGATCACGGCTCGATGAAGCCAACAGAACCACATCATCTGCAAATAGCAGAGACCCAATCCTGGCCACCGAACCGGATCCCCTCGACACCTTGACTGCGCCTAGAAATTCTGTCCATAAAAGTAATGAACAGAATCGGTGACAAAGGGCAGCCTTGGCGGAGTCCAACCCTCACTGGAATTGAATCCGACTTACTGCCGGCAATGCGGACCAAACTCTGGCACCGGTCGTACAGGGACCGAACAGCCCGTATAAGGGAGTCCGGCACCCCATACTCCCGAAGCACCCCCCACAGGAATCCCCGGGGAACACGGTCGAACGCCTTCTCCAAGTCCACAAAACACATGTAGACTGGTTGGGCGAACTCCAATGCCCCCTCCAAGACCCTGAAGAGGGTGTAGAGCTGGTCCACCGTTCCACGGCCGGGACGAACCACACTGCTCCTCCTCAATCCGAGATTCTCCTCTCCAGGACCCCTGAATAGACCTTCCCAGGGAGGCTGAGGAGTGTGATCCATCTGTAGTTGGAACACACCCTCCGGTCCCCCTTTTTAAAGAGGGGGACCACCACCCCAGTCTGCCAGTCCAGCGGTACTGTCCCCGACATCCACGCGATGCTGCAGAGGCGTGTCAACCAAGACAGCCCCTCAGCATCCAGAGCCTTGAGGAACTCCGGGCGGATCTCATCCACACCCGGGGCCCTGCCACCGAGGAGCTTTTTAACCACCTCGGCAACCTCAGCCCCAGAGATAGGAGAGTCCACCCCTGAGTCCCCAGACTCTGCTTCCTCATTGGAAGACGTGTTGGCGGGATTGAGGAGGTCTTCGAAGTATTCCCTCCACCGATCCACAACGTCCCGAGTCGAGGTCAACAGCTCCCCATCCCCACTGTATACAGTGTTGATGGAGCACTGCTTCCCCCTCCTGAGACGCCGGATGGTGGACCAGAATCTCTTCGAAGCCGTTCGGAAGTCGTTCTCCATGGCCTCTCCAAACTCCTCCCATGTCCGAGTTTTTGCCTCAGCGACCGCCAAAGCCGCCTCCCGCTTGGCCTGCCGATACCTGTCAGCTGCCTCCAGAGTCCCACATGCCAAAAAGGCCTTATAGGACTCCTTCTTCAGCTTGACGGCATCCCTCACTGCTGGTGTCCACCAACGAGTTCTGGGATTGCCGCCACGACAGGCACCAACGACCTTACGGCTACAGCTCCGGTTGGCCGCCTCAACAATAGAGGCCCGGAACATAGCCCACTCGGACTCAATGTCCCTTGCCTCCCTCGGAACATGATCGAAGTTCCGCCGGAGGTGTGAGTTAAAGCTCCTTCTGACAGGAGACTCTGCCAGACGTTCCCAGCAGACCCTCACAACACGTTTGGGCCTGCCAGGTCTGACCGGCATCCTCCCCCACCATCTGAGCCAACCCACCACCAGGTGGTGATCAGTTGACAGCTCCGCCCCTCTCTTCGCCCGAGTGTCCAAGACATGCGGCCGCAAGTCCGACGATACGATTATGAAGTCGATCATCGAACTGCGGCCTAGAGTGTCCCGGTGCCAAGTGCACATGTGGACACTCTTATGCTTGAACATGGTGTTCGTTATGGACAGTCCATGACGAGCACAGAAGTCCAACAACGAAACACCACTCTGGTTCAGATCGGGGGGGCCCTGCCTCCCAACCACACCCCTCCAGGTCTCACTGTCATTGCCCACGTGAGCATTGAAGTCCCCCAGCAGAACGAGGGAGTCCCCAGATGGAACATTCTTCAATACTCCATCCAAGGACTCCAAAAAGGGTGGGCACTCTGAACTGCTGTTTGGTGCGTAAGCACAAACAACAGTCAGGACCCGTCCCCCCACCCGGAGGCGGAGAGAGGCTACCCTCTCGTCCACCGGAGTAAACCCCAATGTACAGGCGCCAAGTCGGGGGGCAATAAGTATGCCCATACCAGCTCGGCGCCTCTCACCCGGAGCAACTCCAGAGTGGAAAAGCGTCCAACCCCTCTCGAGGATACTGGTTCCAGAGCCCAAGCCGTGTAATTAATAAGTTATTTTGAAAATAAAGTTGCAGTTTTACCAGAAAAAAAATGTGTCATTATTATGAGAATTAAGTCATAGTGGTATGAGATAAAAGTTATTAGTTATTATTACAAGAACAAAATTGGAATTTTATGAAAAAAATTGTAATGTCATAGGTGTTATTTTTACAAAATACAAAATTGGCATCTTATCCGAGTCCAACTCAGGTGAACCCCATATCCAACCCCAAGAGAGAAATTCACATGGAGCCAATATTGAACAAGTGGACCATCCCACATACAGTACGGCCTCATTTATCAGCCCAGTATAGTATACCTCAGATAGGCCCCACATATAAATACTGGCTGGGAACTGTCTTAAGGAGAAAGAGGAAGTAAATCAGGTAAAGAACTGCAAAATAGTAAGGAAAAGATATCCCATTCATTTAAAAACTATTGAAAATGTTCATGACTTGCTGTGGATTTGAAGGCATCCAGCAGAATCTGTCCAGTGGAAGTCTTGTCTTCGGTTTCTGCATCCAGTGGTGAGTGGCTACCAGACCTTTAAGCTTCCAGTTAAAAAAGAATGAATGTTCAACAGCTTTTCTATCTTTTATTGAACAGCAATGTGTGTGAAAGTACAAGGGGAAAAAATGACCATGTTAACTGTTTTATTGGAATGTGTTTATAAATATTTTCTAAGTCAGCGAAGTCAGCATTTATGTATGGAGCCCCATTTGGGTCATAATTCAATGAATAAATGAGTCTATTATTATGAAATACAGGCATTTATTATTATGAAATACATATCCATTATTATGAAATATTTCCCATTATTATGAAATATTATGGAGGGTGAAAAGTGACAAAATTAAATAAATAAATATGTCATGAAATAAATAAATCTATCATGAAATATGTATCTTTAAATCTCCCATTAATTAATTAAATGTATCAGAATTTTCATTAAAAACATCATTAAATAATTAAATTTCCACTAAATAAACAAATATATCATTCAATTATTAAATACATCAATAAATAATTAAATATGTCATGAAATTATGAAATATGCAATTAATTAAATAAATGTCCCATTAAATAATTAAATCTACCTTTTTAAATAAAGAATTTTAATACTAAAATATACCTTTAAAGAAAACGTCTATTTAAAAATATATTTAATTATTTCACAGTGTATTTATTTATTTCATGACTCCCGTGTTTGTGCTGTTGTCATTAAATGTGTTAAAACGTCAAACCCAGTCATCAAACTCAGTGGGCGGGACTAACGTTGATCCTGTGAAATCAACTGTTTTGGTCTGTTGTCTGTTTTGTGTTGTGGTCAAACATGGCGGCTCCGTTCATGCAGGACCTGAATGAGCTCTGGGCTGAACTCATAAGAGACATTTTAGACCAAGCTAGGGACCTAGAGGCTGGAGTTGCTCAACCACAGTTTGTAGTGGATAAAATGGAAGTTTATCGAAATAATTGGAGTTATTTCGGCACTGTCAAACCAAGACATTGACCGCAGAGTGATTACAAATTTACGAGAAGTACTTCAGCGGTTCTCCACCACACAACCTGAAACACCTGGACCCGGTCGACCAGCTTTCGACATACCGAAGCATGTTCTGGAGCATCATGTACTAGTGCTGGGCGGTATACCGGTTCATACTGAATACCGGTGTTTATTTTTCTTATGATATGAATTTTTCATATACCGTAATACCGGTGAGTATGTACTGTAGCGTACACAATGTTGGGAACGCCGCGCGGCGGAACGTAAGTGCCGCAGAACATTGTTTGACAGGGGACTGTTTTGCAGTTGCACTGGAAGCACAACAACGGTGATGGCTGCAAACAGCGAAAATCCCGAAGTGGGAGCTCCAGAACGGCAACATGAGACTGAGGAACTTCTTCCTAAATGAGGAGCCGTGTCTGTCGTGTGGAAGTTCTTTGGATTTAAAAAAGACGACGTCCAACAAACTACAATAATCTGCAAATGTTGCCGAGCTAAAGTTGTAGCCGCGGGAGGCAACACCAGGCTGGTGTTGCCTCCCGCGGCTACAATTTTAGAACGTTGTTTACATTGTTTAGTTAATGTTGATTTTTTTACAAAATATGTTTTTCAAGTTGTTTGCAAAATTTGAAAAATAAAAGGGTTCTGTATTTTAACTGCAACTATCATGCATTCTGATTCCTTCACTTAATTAGAATCACGAGTGCCACCTCTTTGTAAATAGCATCATTTTGTGAGGCCGTGCAAACCTGTATTAATACTAGTGTAGAGATGAATGTTTTTCTACAATATTCACTCCTCGTGACAGTAAAATAGGTCATTCTAAGACAATTTACTGCAGCAATTCCTCTATAAATAATTAGAAAAAGTGGTTAACACTCAGTTGTGCCTTCAAAAAAAAAAAATACCGTGATATACCGTGAAACCGATATAATTTTGAAAAATACCGTGATATAAATTTTTGGTCATACCGCCCAGCACTAACAGGCGTACACGACACGGTGACTGGGGTCGTCTGAGACGTGGCAGCGGACCTGGTGACGGCGGTTGTCTGGGACCGGGCACCCGACTCGGTCACGGGGGTCGTTTGCAAAGGACTCTGTCTCAGAGCTTGCTCAATTAAATGAGCTGCCTCTCTCAGCAACTCTGGACAACTTTTGGCCATTTTCACTTTTTGTTTATTGGATGTTGATAGACAACTCATGATGCATTAACGCCACCCAGTGGTAAGTAAAGTGGAGCGAGTATCGCCTTGAATAAACTCCTTTCAAACAAAAAACTTTGTGTCAAAACAAGAGAGAAAACAATATTACACGTTCTTGGTTGTTCTTGTTTCCTTGCAGTCTCTTCCAAAGCCATGTAAAGACAATTACCACCTAAATGTTTTGGAATATGTATTCTGGTTTTTCGTGACTGATTATCTGTTGTCGATTTGTCTTGACTTGCTGTGTGGAGCAGCCAATCAGACGTCAGGGTCTGAGGACAAGCCACAAAAGTCCTGCCCACTGAGTGTGATGGCTGAGTTTGACGTTTTAACACATTTAATGACAACAGCACGAACACGGGAGTCATGAAATAAATAAATACACTGTGAAATAATTAAATATATTTTTAAATAGACGTTTTCTTTAAAGGTATATTTTAGTATTAAAATTCTTTATTTAAAAAGGTAGATTTAATTATTTAATGGGACATTTATTTATTTAATTGCATATTCATGATTTCATGACATTTAATTATTTATTGATGTATTTAATAATTTAATGATATATTTGTTTATTTAGTGGTAAATGTAATTATTTAATGATGTTTTTAATGAAAATTCTGATACATTTAATTAATTAATGGGAGATTTAAAGATACGTATTTCATGATAGATTTATTTATTTCATGACATATTTATTTATTTAATTTTGTCACTTTTCACCCTCCATAAAATATATGTGTATTATAATGAAATATTTCCCATTATTATGAAAAAGTATAATTATTATGAAATATATTTTTTTTATTATTTAATCTTAGTTTAATGCACAATAGTTTATGTCAGAATGGCTTTTTTAAATCTAAGAATGAGTTCTTCCATAATGGCTTAGTTTTTCATAAGAATGAGCTTTTACATAATAATGACATTTTGCAACTGGGCGGGACCAGTGGTTGACCTGCACGCTCATTGGCTGATCCTTCTCCATTCTACGCTCTGACATCGACTAGTTTTGGCCGTGGCGTCATCAAGATGTGCTCCTATTGTACCTATGGCAGCTTGGACTGAGCTACGGGAAACCTTGACCAGCTTAACAGACAATATCGAAAATTATAATTTATCAGGCTATACTATTTTGACCCGATTTGACGAGGTTTTCGAAATGGTTGGGATGATAGAGGCCTTTGAAAATGTTACTGTTGATGATGCTACTATCGATATTCACTGTTCTGTGGCTTATGCCTGAATGAAAGAGCAGCCAATCACATAAATGGCTCCGCCTTCTCTCCTGTGATTGACACACAAATCATTCTTATGAAAAACAAAGCCATTATTATGTAAAAGCGCATTCTTATGAAAAACGAAACCATTATCATAATAATGGGAAATATTTCATAATAATAAATCCCTGTTGTTCATAATATTTGACTCATTTATTCATTGAATTATGACCCAAATGGGGCTCCATATTTATGTAGTGTGACTTTCAAAGTTTAGTTGAGTTTGTCAAAGTCAAATGTCAACGTCTTTGTTACTAATAGTGTATTATCTTTATCTTGCTCTGATTTTAGATAAAAGAAAGAACAGATATATTGCAAGTCATAATCACTGTTAGTAATCAGACCTCACGGCCAGCTCACTCTTATATATGTCACTGACTGTTTTTCCTTTTCAAAAGCCCTCTAGTTTGTGAGGTGGCTAATTGCATTCACCAGCCATCCAGGTGTAAACTGTGGCTTTTAAAGCAGCTGAATTGAAAGCAGCTCAGCAGAATAAAAGCTCTGCTTCACTGTGACCCCAAAGACCCATTTTTCAGACTGGTGCTTCACATGAATCCAAGACGGCCTGCATGACTGCTCTCCAGCTTCACTGACCCAGTGAGCCCAGGCGGTGTTAAAGGTTAAAATGGGGTGGTGGTGGTGGTGAGGGGGGGAGACACTAATTCACTATTACAACTCATAAAACTGGACAGAAACAAATAAAATGCACCTAAAGCATGCCAACATTGAGAAGGAAAGGATGTTGTGGAAAACTAAAGGAGCATGCCTAGAGCACCCTCTGCTGGTAATGAGGTGAAAGGTAACCCAAGTTTGAACCAAATTTGATTTGTATGACGGCGACCATTCAATATTCTGATGTTTTTAAGTTGTTTGTGTTTCCAGTGTTGCTGTACTACAAGAGAGTGAGTATATTTTGTATTGGTCATTAATCTTCTGCCTGTTTAGTCCATTTACTTTTTACAGTGTCACAAAAAAACATATATCATATATCTGTTTCTACACTAAAATATAAATAAAAACAGAATGCCATGATTTGGAAATCTCATAAATGCATATTTTATTCACAATAGAACAGGGAAAATATCTCAAATGGTTAATATGAGCAAATGTACCATCTTGAGTAAACGACAGGTCATTTAGAAACATGGAGGTATTTGACTCTGTGCAGCATCCTCACTCCTTTCATCAACAGTCCACATATTTCTGTGAAGGGACAAGTTTCTGGAGTTTTGATCAGCAGTACCAGGCCTTCTTATTTGTATTTTTTCTTTTTGTTTTATGTGACAAGTTTTTTCAGTTGATGAAAGGTCAGCTTAGCACCCGGACTCTTCTACCATGAGGCCATGTTTTTGTGATGGATGCAGTTTGTGGTTTTGCACTGACCTCTTTAAAGATAAAGCGCCTTTCCCGAAAAAGACGTTGTCCGGATTAAAGCATGTTGTTCTAAAACCTGTACGTACCTTCAGCATTGATGTTTCCTTTCCAGATGCGCAAACTGCCTATTCTAAAGGCACTACTGCATTCTCAAGCCATCAGACATGCAGGCTTTTGAGCTGAGCACAGGCAACAAGCCAGATGATCCCTCCCCTCTGTAGACAAGAGGATGCAGTATTCATGGTTGCCTCGCTCTATTTTGAATGAGCTTTGGCCGAGAGAAGATGGTGACATTTCTGGATCATGTTCCCATATGACTTCTTTGCATTACAGAGTTTTAACCTGCATTGGTGGGTGGCACGGCCGATTGTGTTCTTTGACACTAAGTTCTGGAAATGTTCCCGACTCCATGCTGCAATTGCCATTGTAGGATAATCCCTGTTTTTAATGCAACGCTGCCTGGAAGGCTTGAATATCATGGACACTCAATACTGATTTTTGGCCTTGTCCCCAGCCAGAGCATTGGAGCGGAGCGGCAAGCAGATTTTACGTGAGCGCTGAGTGGGATTTAAAATTGGTTGGAGTGCACTCAGGAGCGGCAATTATGTCCGCTCCGAGCCGCTCCAATAGGCTCTTGCCGATTGTGCAAGCATAATTTTTGGCATAATCTGAGGAATTGAGCATAATTTTTGCCCTTTTTCCAAAAGTAGCACTGCTAGCATAATCCGTATATTTTCTTGTCTTAATAGCACAATTTTAGACTAATTCAAGAAAACGAAGATCTCAGCTACTAAAAACGATAGATTACTATTAACAGTTGGTTCCTCTCCTATTTTGCGATTGCATTTTAGTTGTGTTGAGATACCGTAGGAATTCGATGAAATGGAACCGGAAGTCTGTGCCAGACTCCTTAGTCTTTCTCCCAGTGTTTACTCGAAATTTGCATACTTTACCATGGTAACTGGAGGCCATTTGAGTGCAAAACCTTGCGCAAACTGTGTCATGCTCTGCCTACTTTTTCACCCTATTTTTGTTTGCTGCATAACTATCCGCTGGATAGCAGATTTATCCGCCATATAGGCCTAACCACCAGATAAAGTTACCCAGGTTTTGAACAACCGTGCCGAGAACGTCAGGCCAGGGTTAATGAAATACATTTTCAAACTTCTCTTGTGAGTTGTGAAGTTTGTGCACACAATAATTTTTTTAAAAAGTAGTATAATTTTGAAAAGCGAGCATAATTTGAGCATAATTTGGGCAAAAAACGAGCACTGCCACTAGCATAATATGCCACTTCTACTAGCACAATCGGCAAATGCCTACACTCCAAGCAGCTCGGTGCACACAGCACTGCGCGCCAAATCAAAGTCATGTTTACATTTGAGCATGCTCCATAGTAGACTTAAGCTACGCCAGTCCACAATGCACTTTTGCTTTGTATACAACCAACAACACAGCCAGTAATCCACTGCACTGAATAACGTGAAAACATGGAGTATGCTACAAATTTCAAGAAACTATCAGAGAAAAAGTTCCAATGTATTGTTAAAACAACAAATGGTGACGGTAAATGGTGCCGAATGTGTTACCATTGGAGACTTTATGGAATTTGAAGAGACACATTGGAAGGAAGCATGAGGACATACATCGTGAACACACTGAGAAGAAATCTAAAGGTTTGTTGCCATTATTAGCCATTTGAAACCGGTAGCCTAATTTACTAAATACAGCTTAATGTTGCCTACTAGATCTAATATAAAGCATGCAATTATTTGTTTTATACTGTAGATGCCGAGGCGCAACAGCAACAAAAAGAGAAACAGTGTGCCCAACTGAACAATTTCCTCGCTGCAAGAAAGGGACCAAACTTGGCACGTGAAAGAAAAAGGGAGCTGGATGAAGCGTTTTTCAAGATGATATACATGGACTACGAGCCTCTAACTAAAGGAGAATGCGAAGGAACTTGACACTTTGCCGGCATGGCACAACCAGGTTACACTCCGCCCTGCTACAGCACTGTTTGAGACACACTTATGCCAAATGCCATGCTACGGATGGAAGCCAAGATCTACTGGGACTGGGAGAAGGGTGCGTTCTCGCATCTGACATTTGGATAAAGAAGGGGCCACAGTTTCCTTGCCATTGTGGCACGTTTCATTGATGGGGCATTCAAAAGCCACACGGTTCTGTTAAGCTGTGAGCACATTACAGGCTCTCATACTGCAGAGCACATTTATCAAAAGTACGAAAGCGTGCTTAAGAATTGGAACATACATCAACGTGTGATTCGTGTTGTGACCGACAGTGCCAGCAACACGATCAAGGCATTTAACATCATGCCTGACGCTGATGAAGAGGAGAAAGATGATGATGATGATGGTGATGATGATGATGAAGTGGTGGTTGAGAAAGAGGAGGGCATTACAGAGGAGGAACCTCTTACGCAAAACCAAGTGGACGCGGTTACTAATGATGTAGAGGCTATGGTAAACCAGTACTTCACCGTGTCCAGTTTACACCTGTGATGCCCAATTCATCTGCTTCAGTTAGCTCTCAAAGATGCAATTAATGAGCATGATGATGTCAATGGCCTGCTAGTTAAAGTCAGAAAGCTAGTGAAAAGTGTGCGAAAGAGTTGTCTGAACACGGAGCTAACCGATCACCTGGGTGTACGACCCACCACTGCTTGCCCGATGCGATGGATCAGCCAGTTGCGCATGGTGGAGTCTTTCCTTAAGCTGTTTGAAAAGGATCCACTGTGGCAAAGCAAACTTAAAACTCCTGCAGCACACATCACTCTAAATGACGTGCATTGGCTGACTCACCTTGTCGAAGTATTGTCACTGCTGGCTGACCTCACAGACAACATGCAACGGGAGTTTGGGAATCTGGGGATGATTCTCCCTGCTGTAGGTGAGCTTAAATCCCTGCTTGTCAACAACAACCCGGCCCTTCCATTAGGCATAGCTTCTTTTGCTGAAACACTGGTCAATAACTCGCTTCAGAATGTACTATGATGATAAACACCTCGTCTTCACGTCAGTGTTAGATCCTCGTTTCAAAACAGAGTGGATAATCCGTGATGAGTTGAATACGTGACCTCCTCATCAAAGAAACGGAGGAAATGACGCTCCTGGACGAGCAGCCTGCAGTCAGCCCGGCGGCTCAGCATCATCCTCCGCACCTGACGCGCCCGAAGTAATCAAGAAGCCTCGCGTGTTTGGATCATACTTCTCTGAGAAACAGCCCACAGGAGGAGGCGATGTGAAAAGGGAAGTTGAAAGCTACCCCTCGTCCCCACGAGTGAACCCAGACGAAGTCAAAGATGTCATTAAATTTTGGAAAACAAACTCCAAGTCCTTTCCACGCCTGACTAAAGTAGCCCGCAAAGTGTTCAGTATTCCCAGTGGCTCTGCCAGCGCAAAGCGGGTGTTTTCAGCTGCTGGTCTGATGTCCAGAAACCACCGCATGAGTCTGAAGCCTCAGACTTTGGGTGAATTCCAATTCCTCCCTTAACCCTCAATCTCAACCCTCAACCCTTAGCTCCTGCTAAGTGCAAGTGCTGTCCCGATTCTTAGAAAGTCAAATTAAGGGACAATTTTGAGGGCTGTATCGCCCTCAAAATTGAGATTTTTCGACACCACCCTTAGGAGTAAGGGCTATCCAGAAGGCACTGGGTAATTTAGCCAACATCTTCGAAAAGGATGGTCACAAAAAAAGCTAGCTACAAACGTAAGTATCTTCATATATCTTAAAGATATAAATGTTACGAAACCATTTTATTGTCTTTGTTTGAAATTTTTTTCATGGATTAACATCGTTGTTGCGTAACATTTATTTTTTTACTTTACAATGTTTGCTGCCGGACCGGCGGTCCTGGCCGGCGGTCTCAGTCGGCGGCTGGCGGTCCCGGCCGGCTTCACGTTACTTGTATACCTTGTTGTGTAGCGACAGAGGACTGAATAATGTATCCTCTATTGTGTTATTTACCAATATTATTTAGAGAATATACAGCGCTCTTTTCAATGTTATCCCTGTGTTGTTAAATGTTAAATGTTAAATCTAAATATTAAATCTAAATCTAAATGTTAAATCTAAATGCTAAATCTAAATGTTGAATCTAAATTTAAATGCTAAATCTAAATGTTAAATATTAAATCTAAATCTAAATGTTAAATCTAAATGCTAAATCTATATGGTAAATCTAAATTTAAATGCTAAATCTAAATGTTAAATCTATATCTAAATGTTATATCGAATATATTGTTAATAAAATATGGATTCATGAGTTTTCCGTTTCAGTTCTTTTATTACATTTTACAGAGCGTTCCAACCTTTGCAGTCTAACATCACCAATGATGCCAGCTAACTCCGGCGATATTCAGCTGATGACCAGACATCGCCTTCATCTGCCTCCTGGAGACAGTCTCAGGCTGGAGACATGGAGGAAGGGATGTCATGGATGGCAGCTTTCTGTCACCTCTGGTTAGTGTGACGGGAACCTTTTATAATACCCTACCCCTGTGTGCCTATGTGTGTGCAATATTTATTGGCCCACATAGCTGCCTGTGTGTATGTGACTGCATATTTAAATGTATGAACGTGAGCTAATGCTCATCTGCATGCATCCATGGGACTCGTGCACATAGGTGTGTGGGTAAGCGTACGTGCATTTTCGTGTTATTGGTTCTCCACATCTGCCCTCTGGCTGTGGCTTCATCAGCCATTTCATTAACGTCAAACTTTATTTGCATCTCTCTTTCTCTCACTCACTCACACACACACACACACACACACCATGCAAACAACGTCAGAACCGAGAAGTCATGTTGACAATACAACGACAAAATGAAATGCTTATAATGCTTATAAATGCTTATAAATGACAGAATCAGATGCGTGTGCACGGAGAGACAAGAAACTGTCTGGACAAAATCTTTATTTAGGAAGTGACTATTTTACACTGGCTCTATGCTTTTATGCAGATCTGTGTGTTTGTTATGTGTTGGTGGTTTATGAGTGTTTGAAGAGGACAACTTGAACTAGAAGGAAAACTGACAGGATACTCGTGGGTAGGTCGATCAGAGGTAAATAAAATGCACAAAAATTTCTTAAATGTCACAAGTGATTTAAACCCCAAATAAGAAAAGGGAGGACAAAAGAACATATAGTTTATGGGTTCTGTAAAGACTCTTCTAAATTTAGTCAGCGCTGACTAGTTCATTACTCTGTATTCTTGTCCCCTCTGAAACCTTTCAGGCCTAGGCATTTGCCGATTGTGCTAGTAAAAGTAGCATATTATGCTAGTGCCAGTGCTCATTTTTTGCCCAAATTATGCTCAAATTATGCTCGCTTTTCAAAATTATGCTTTTTAAAAAATTATTACGTGCACAAACTTCACAACTCACAAGACAAGTTTGAAAATGTATTTTATTAACCCTGGCCTGACGTTCTGGGCCCGGTTGTTCAAAACCTGGGTAACTTTATCCGGTGGTTAGGTCTATACGGCGGATAAATCTGCTATCCAGCGGATAGTTATCCAGCGAACAAAAATAGGTTGCACAAAGCCTGGATAGTGCGGATAACTATCCGCGGATAGCTTGCTAACCATTGCGTGTAGCAGAGCGTGACACAGTTTGCGCAAGGTTTTGCACTCAAATGGCCTCCAGTTACCATGGTTAAGTATGCAAATTTCGAGTAAACAACGAACTGTGCACGCGCTAGCAGTGCGCTCTGGGTTTCAAAACAAATAAAAACAAATACAGTGAAAACTAAACCATGCCGTTTCTGACAAAGCCCTGGATAACAAATTTAACATTGAATAATCTCGCCCGCATTTTGAAACGAGCACTGGGAGAAAGACTAAGGAGTCTGGGACCGAGACACAGAGTTCTGGTTCCGTTTCATCCAATTCCCGCGGTATCTCAACACAACTAAAAAGCAATCACAAAATAGGAGTGGAACCAACTGTTAATATATAATCTATCGTTTTTAGTAGCTGAGATCTTCGTTTTCTTGAATTATTCTAAAATTGTGCTATTAAGACATGAAAATATACGGATTATGCTAGCAGTGCTACTTTTGGAAAAAGGGCAAAAATTATGCTCAATTCCTCAGATTATGTCAAAAATTATGCTAGCACAATCGGCAAGAGCCTATTCAGGCCAACCCAAAACCAGTCACAGTGGTCTCCTAGAACAGTAAACAGCACAACAAGCCATACTTTTGAAATGATACACGTGTTCTTTTATCTGGTGTCAAGAAGACACCAAAAACAAAGATTAATACAAGCTTTATTATGTCATGCATAACATTTTATCAGCCGATTTCGTCCACTCTCATAACGTCACAGAGACATAAAGAAAGAGCACATTTGTATCCTGGATTTTCTTTACTTTTATAAGAAAGAAGAAGGTGGGTTTACGTCCCCCTGCATTCTTGTTTCTTCTTTTTGTCTGTTGAGTCCAGATGGTGGGTTTGATAGCTCTCCCACATCACAGTTCCAGATGTATGTGCAGTGATTGTCTTGGTCCAGGAATAGGGATTGTAGACAAAATGTGTTTATCTGTGCAAGCCACAAAACGTTTGGAGGGATGGGTCCCAGTCGTAAAAAACAAATTGTACCTTTTAGGTCTTAAAAACCTTAAACTGCAAGAATTTAAAGATAACAAAACTGGGGACTAAAGACAACCAACATTCCTAAAGACAATAAAGTTGAGTCTTAAACAGCTAAATGTGCACTAAAATATTTAAGCTAATTCAAATCCTAACTCTTTCTTTCTTTCTTTCAAGTGTCTTTTTATGTGGATGTATCACTTCTCTATTACACACATGAGCATGCAAACACTTACATGTACACACACACCTTTCTTTGACTCACTGCCTCTGCTGCCAACCTCATCATCCTTCCACCAATATATTCACTATCCCTGCTCTGTACACGTCCAAACCATCTCAGTCTGGCTTCTCTGACTTTAAAAAACATCGAACATGTGCTGTCCTACTCATTCCTGATCCCATCCATCCTTGTCATTCCCAAAGGGAACTAGGAGCTGAAAATGGTGACATCCGAAGCCTGGCTTCCCAGCTGTACTACGTGACTGCTTCAGGAAGGGGTTCAGGTTTGACAGCGATATCTCAGACTCCATTCAAAATTAGGATTTTTGATAGAGAGAGTTGCAGTCAGTTCAGAGCTTGGATAGTTTTAATAGTTTGGATACCAGAGTTTGTATAGCGTTTATATAGTTTGGAAATAGTTTGGACAGTTTAGAGAGAGAGGGTTTGAAGATTTGGGAGAGTGAGAAGAGAAGGTAAGAGAATGGAGCCAGCTATAGACCTTTTCAGGCCAGCACCCCGGAAGTACCCCGTCCGCCATTGCTGGGTTGTGCTACAGAGCGACACTTTCACCGGCTCGCAGATTAACCAGTGTTTTTCTCTTTCTACAAATATATATTTTTATAATGTCGAGTCGGTCGAGTGGGAATACATGTTCCGTCATAAACTGTGCCAACAATGGCGTGAAAATTCAACAATGGAAGAAGAAAGTATGTGAAATACACAAGCCTTTACTGCACGAAGACTGCCTTGTTTGCAGCCATGCAGTTTGCACCGATTTCCTGGGCGCACCGACAACCAAGAAGTTAGGAAGACGTGGGTGAAAAATATCAACAGAAAGGACTTTGTTCCAAATGAATACAGCCAGGTGAGTTTTCGTTAACATTTAATCTCGTACTACTCATAGTCTCGCTGAGAGTCCCGGACGATTCTGGCCGAAAGAACAGCAGTATGAGGCTACTGTAGCCCTCGGCACTAGCACAAGCCTATATATCAGTGAATGAATGAATGAATGAATTAGGAGAATGATAAAATAAATTAAATATAACATTAACACATAGCCTAATTTACCGCTAGCGTTAACGTTACAGTAGCATAATCTTTATGGTTTGTTGACGTTAGTTATAGCCAACGTTGCATTTTTCACGTATTCCCACAGATTTTAGTGTTTGGTTATGGGAATAGATCATGCTATTTCCATAACCAATCATTAAAAAGAGCGATAAACTACCTTCATCTGTAACTGGAGGCCACTGCCTAACATCATCAATCCAAGACATGTCTGCGTTATCAGTAACAGATGCTCCACGCTGCTGTGTTTGGGTTACTTAGGTGGAGCACCGCACACTCCAGTTATGTTTGGGCCACTAGGGGGCGCATGTTCACAATTTTTAAGTCGAAAAGGTGTATAAAGATGAGGATTTCCTCTGTGTGGGAACATTTTGATTTGATAACTCCTAATAACCCTTTGGAATACAGTGATCCCTCACCAATTTGTGCTTTAAGTTCCGCGGTTTTAGTTATTTGCGGATTTTTTAGAAATATATAATAAAAAACCAAGAAAAAATTGCGGAAATTCCATGAAAATCCACCCCACAGCAGACGAGAGGCCACAGCTGCCAGCGAAACGTCAAACAATGACTCACAGCCTCCTGTAAGCAACATTAGAAACGCAGACGGCCCAGCGCTCTAGAATCTGTGCGCTGATTGGCCTAGACGCATCACCCAAACATCACAGGATGATGTGCACGTTCTCTCACAGCGAAGAAATGTAGTGAGCCAGCCTGGCCCCTTTAAGAAGCTAGCCTTATGGGCAGAACGAAAACGGGGTTAGATGAAAAGTGTAGTGAGCATCAACAGCAGCCCAGCGTGTATAGATTTACATTCTCTGTTAACCGACAGGAGCCCAACAATACAACCTGTGTGATGTTACAAGTTCCTGCAGTGCCAGAATAAAGTACTCATTCCATGCAGAGAAAACCGGACTTCTTCTTTTGTTGTTGTTAGCGTGTTAGCCGCTAATTACGAGCCAAAAACAGCACAATACCAGCGCTTTCCTTACTACTGTTCAGAGACCAGAGGCTGTGAAGGAAACAGAAAGACCACAGTTGAGCCTTTGTCTTGTTTCGCTCCAGTGCCTTGATACTTTTTTATGGTTTTTGAACATATTTTAAACACATTATTTAGGCCCGGGGGGGCTGCAACTCCTGTTGGTGGATTTTGTTTGAAAAATAAGGGATAACTGTACTGGAGGAGGCAAAAATGACTGTATCCCAGTTTATATAATCTTGCTCTTGAATTGTGTACATGCAAGCATCTTCTGTACCATGTGAAAGTCCGGAGAGGTTGTGAAAAGAGAAAAGGATTCGCTTAAAACTGGAAAGTGTTGAGAGACTGTTATATGTAAATAAAAATGAATCAAATCTCCCCTGTTCTGTACCTCATAATATTACAAAACCTGCCATATCATATTATACTACCATTTTCAGAAAATTTACACACACAGAAAACATTCAAAAAATATTTTATTATTTACATATATGATCATTTATTTTGAGAAATCATTTGGTCATGCATTTTTTGTTAATCAAAGTCATTCCCAGGAGCTGTAACAGACACAAAAATTAAATGCATCACACATAATGTGGTGAAGATGCAGCTGCCTGTGATTATACACGTGGCCAGTAGGTGGTGTCGTGTGCACATGAAGCTTCGTATAATGAACACTTTCTTGTACCGACTGGGTCAAGTGGTTTGATGCCTCATGAGTCTTCATCTCACCATCACTACACTACACTACGCTGCAGAAGAGCTGCCAGCAACTAAGCTCAGGGTGCCCTCTGTTGACACACTTTGCTGTTGACCTTTATATTTATATTTTATATATATATATATATATATATATATATATATATATTATATATATATATATATATACATATATATATATCCATCCATCCATTTTCTATACCCGTTTAATCCTTGAAGGGTCACGGGGATCTGCTGGAGCCTATCCCAGCTGTCTTCGGGCGAAAGGCAGGGGTTCACCCTGGACAGGTCGCCAGTCCATCGCAGGGCCATATATATATATATATATGTATATATATATATATATATATATATATATATATATATCTATATATATATATATATATCTATATATATATATATATATATATATATATATATATATATATATATAAATTATTATTATTTTTTTTTTTTGTGGGGGGTGCATACATTGGCATGTTTACTAAGTGCTGTGACTTTTTCCCTCCTTAACTGCACCATACAGCTTGACACTATATGACAACTACTGCACATATGGATACTGTTCAAATCCTACTGTAAAGGTTAACAGTACTGATCTTATATTAATGACATAAACTTAATCTTTACAGGGAACCAAATACCTTGCTACACTTTATACAACTCTTGTTTTTACAGTTCCTAGAAAAAAGGAGATTCACAAAAATAAAGCTTTCAAAAAATGTATCTAACAATAATTTTGCTTCGACGTGCAACGATGAACTGTGCATTCTCAGTGGACCAACCTATCTTCTCTGTCGAGTGTCGATGAAGCGGTTAATTTTCCACTCCAGTAACAAGCTCAACCAATGACAAACCATTTCCCAGGGGTTTTCCTTACAGCTCCCCCAACCACCACCTCATGCCCTCCAGCCTTTATTTAGTATTAGAGGAAAAAAGTTCTGATTAAATGCAAGTTGTGGTGGACCTGACTCAAGGGTTTATTCTTTTTTTTTTTTTTCTGTACTGATTAACTGGGATATTTCTCATCCCACTCCTGAGGCCGTGGCAGATTGCAGCATCAGAAACCACAGCCCACTGAAGTGAGCTTTCTGAGCCATTTATGTGCTTAAGTGTGGCTTAAATTGAATGTTGAATAGATGAAAGACAATCAATACTCAACAAAGATGGTGGAGGAGGGACTGGAAGAGACCCAGAATCAATGACCGAGGGGAAAAATCTTAAAACTTCAACAGTACAGGCATACTGAACCAAAAGCATGCGCATGATACTTTGAGAGAACCGTTATAGGTATACCTGATCTACACTCTGTGTTTAAATTACTGGTCACATTTAATGTGAGATTAAAGGACCCATATGATGCCCTTTTCTTTTTAAAAAAGATGACATAATTTTGTGTCAATATGAAATGAAATGAAATGAAATGAAAAATACTTTATATATCCCAGAAGGGAAATTAAGCATTGTAGTAAGGGCTTTTTTAAAAAAAGAAAATTAACAATAAATAAATGACAGCATTAATAATAAAAAATCAGCACTGCTCTCAGTCTTTACAGTCTGTGTGGTATGTTTTTTCAGAATTGATATATGTACCTTTATGTGAAATGTTTTGTGTTAGTAAGTTTATATTAGTAAGTTTCTGTGGCTGTTATTGAATGAAAAATGAAAATTTCATGAAAACATCCCATTTGTACTTAGCTATTAGAGCATCTATGACATTATTTTCCACATGCAGGTACATGATTATGGAGCCCCGTTTGGGTCATAATTCAATGAATAAATTAGTCTATTATTATGAAATACAAGCGTTTATTATTATGAAATACGTATCCATTATTATGAAATGTTCCCCATTATTATGAAAAAATGTAATTATAAGAAATATATTTTTATTATTATTTAATCTTAGTTTAATGCATAATAGTTTATTTCAGAATGGCTTTTTTAAACTAAGAATGAGATTTTACATAATGGCTTCATTTTTCATCAGAATGAGCTTTTACATAATAATGACATTTTGCCACTGGGCGGGACCAGTGGTTGACCTGCACGCTCATTGGCTGATCCTTCTCCATTCTACGCTCTGACATCGACTAGTTGGTGGGGGACTCGCATCGAGCCTGTTGGCTACCTCTCGGAGTAAGTCAGAAAAGGATCTTTCTCCTGTCGCCATGCCGTCAAAATCAAGTTTTCCCTACATTTCGTGCTACGTTTCTTAGTCGATGTCAACTTTTAACCGTAAACTGAGGTCCATTCTGCCACCTACTGGCCTGGAGTATATACATTGCACCTCTCGCCCACTATCGATATTCACTGTTCTGTTGCTTATGCCTGAATAAAAGAGCAGCCAATCACATAAATGGCTCCGCCCGCTCTGCTGTGATTGACACACAAATCATTCTTATGAAAAACAAAGCCATTATTATGTAAAACCTCATTCTTATGAAAAAAACAAATCCATTATTATGTAAAAGCTCATTCTTACGAAAAACAAATTCATTATTATGTAAAAGCTCATTCTTATGAAAAACGAAACAATTATCATAATAATGGGAAATAGTAATAAACGCCTGTATTTCATAATAGACTCATTTATTTATTAAATTATGACCCAAACGGGGTCCATACATGATGCTGGTAAAGTCAATGGCTGGTAGATTCTGAAATCGACCTGGCACTGTGGCAGGTAGGCAAAAATGTTAATTTCCAAACCCAACTTGGAAGTGGAAGAAGAGGAGGGCTGTATTCATTATCATTCATCTATTTATGTTACTTGACTAAATTAAATTCAGTGATAATTAATACCCAAATTGAAAATACATTGTTGTGGGGGAAAAAAAGGAAGTCAAAAGAATTAAAGAAAAAAAAACATAAATAAAAAAAAAACTCAGTGGTTAAACAGTTGGAAAGTTAGAAGTGTAGCAGAGAGGGTGACATGATTAAAGTCTCCAAATATCCATCTGTTGTAAATAAGCCTCACATTTCTTCCTCCTAAACTCTTGCCACTCTGTCTGCACTCTATGGGCCTGATTTACTAAAGGTTTGCGTGCGTAAAAACGTGTGCAAACTTGACACCACCCGCAAACCAATGTGCAAGCTGATCTACTAACAGCGTGCAAAGAGGACTGCGCCTCTCAAATGAGCAAAATAGCACACGCTGTTCATTTAGTACTTTTGCCCTGATGAATAATCAATATGGGGCGTACCCGCCAGAAAGCGCTAAATACTGGGAGGGGAAAATGCAAATAGGTTCATTTACCACACGCAATGAGATTTACCAACCCTGAAAGTAATTGCGGGGATTGTGATTGCGTCTGTATTTAATACGTCGAAAGGAAGGTGCTAATCTGCCCAGCATTACGCACCGATGGCTGCTGTTATTGTGGCAAGGAGGCGACATCGCCAAAATCAAAGAATACGCAGAGAGAGTCTTTCGGAGACGTGTAAATTTGTTTGGAATAAATGAAAACCAGATAGTTGAAATATATCGACTATCTAGCGATTCCATCTTGGAGCTGTTGAATTAGTTAAGGGCTGATTTGGAGCCGGTCACAAGCACATGCAAAAGGAGAAATGTTTTATTTGAATGTTAAATCGAGTATTATTCAGCAAAAGGTTGCCACAGGAGGCACATTCATTTTTTTATTTGTGATAATAAATAAATCACGTGTTTTCATGGAGAAAAAAGTGTTTCTTATTGTGCGCCTACCTTGTTCTGCAGTTGGCTCTAGCGTGTCATACCCCGTATCCCAGTTATCTGCTCCTCGCCGAAGGTGAGCTGCACCTGCTGCTCAGTGCTGGTTAGAGGCATCTCCTCCGCAGGCATCTCCTCCGCAGGCCCTCCACCTGTCTTGTTTGCCGAAGTTTTATTAAAGGCCACTTTTTCTTTAGTTCTTCGCCTTATATCTTGCCACCTTCTTTTAACCTCATCTGCCGTTCTTTTTGTTTTACCAACTGCATTTATTCTATCGCAGATTTTCTCCCATATTGCGTTTCTTTTGGTGATGTTTAAATTTCTTTGCTGTAGTTCATGAATGTGTTTATTTGCCTCTTCCACTAATATCTCTAATTCCAACTCGTCAAATTTCATTTTGCGCTTGCGTCTATCCTGCTTTCCATCCAGACTCTCCATGGCGCAAACCGTAAGACACGCAACACCTCATTTAAATACTGCGGTTTGCACCCGTTATCAATTGCGCGAGCAATTCTTAGTTGATCACCCGCAAAACACACAACAACAGCACGCGCAAACTTTTTCAGTGCACACGCAATTTAGTACTCTTTATTTAGGATCTTAGTAAATCAGGCCCTATGTCCAGTGAAACTCATAATAATCCATTATGAATATCCCTGCTCTGTCTCTCACATGCTGTCACATGTAAATAACCTTTTATTTTTCTCATCATAACAGATGAGTAAAAATATCATAATGACCTAAATAAACTCTGTAAGCAGGAAAGAATGCATACCAGAGTCAAAAACTGTTTCTAAAATCTTTTTTTTTTAAAAAACAAAAGTCTCAGTAGAAAGGCATAATTTGAGCAGAGTTACTGCAGTAGGCTGCTACATAGGGACATCACTGCTACTGCTAAGTGATGTCCCTCTGACTCAGATGCCACATACAACACATTAATTTAACATGGAGGCACCTGGCATGATGCCCCGCTGCTGACTGAGCAGTTAATCCGTTCATTTTATCTAAACTTAGTCCTGCATAGTTTGATATCTCTTCATTAGGATGTAGATACCGATCCAAAGAGTAATAAGGCAATAGGGCAGTAGATTTTAATGAGACGTACTCTACTGTAATTTGGATGAGGAGCCAAATTAAATAGGGGAAAAGAAACTTCTCTGAATATGCAGATCATGAGAAAATTTGTTGCTGTGTTAGTCAATAAATGCTGTTTTTTGTAGGAAGACTGAAGACTATGACAATACACCATATACTGTACATAAGTGGTAAAGGCTCAAGAAAAAAAAGGTTACTGAAAAATATATTTTTCCACAGACTCCTGACCCAAGACTACTAATTAGAGGAAAACACCACAGAAGGACAAAGATGGAAATGAGAGAGCCAGATAGATAGAAAAAGGGGCTATTTTCTGAAACTAATTGGTCTGAGGAAAGAAGATGTGTGTGGGTCCCAGCTTGTGTAGGTAACAGTAAAGTTAGGTCGTTAGAAAAGGGTCTTTCAGCTATTAAAGCAATGATCTGCTGCAGAGTGATACTAATGACTGACGGATGATCAAGTTCAGATCAAGTATACTGCTTAACTGACCTCATGGATGCAGAGGCAAGTTAAAAAATAAAGGTAACAATTCATCTGCCTCTCTTGGAGATTATCATTTAGTTTGGGCAGCGTCAAAGCATTGATTTTATGAGAAAATATATTACTGCAGAACTTTCACAGGTAAACATAGTTAAATTAATATAAGTTAATATAAGCCACGAAAGGTAATCTGCTCGGTAGTGCTAGCGAGACTTTGCTAAACTAATAAAAACAACAACAACAACAACAACAACAACAAAAAACGGCACATGCAAAGCTCACGAATTTACGGCTTATTTGCACTTTCCATTAGCTGTCAATCCGTCGTTATTCTTAACAGCTAAGCTGCTTCTGACACCATGTTTCAAGAACGAGGACACGGAGGTGCTGGTGTACTTGACTATTCATGTTGGATGCGGCAGGCCGCAGCGTAGAGAGTAATCTTTTAGACCAGGGTTTCTCAACGGGGGCGGTACTTCCTCCTCAGGGGGCGTTCTGAGCCTTTAGGGGGGCGCTGGAAACGTCAGGGCTGGGGGGGGGGGGGGGGGGGGGGGGGGGGGGGGGGGGGGGGGGCTCAGGCACAAATGAGGGGCACCACGCCTTGAGAACTCTATTTTAAACTTCCATGGTTTCCCAAGGTTTTTTTTTTGTAGTGTAAATCTACTTAAGTTTCAATAAAATGTTGTGCTCAGATTTCCTTTCAAAAAATAAAGCTGCTGTCTGAGTCTGCTGCTTCCATGACCCGGTAAAATTTCCTTTTCTCTCTGCGTCACAATCAGACGAGCTGAGCGGGATCGGTCGCCATAGTAACACCCATAAACACACATCTTTCTAAAAAACATCCAGACAAGGTATCTAAAGACTCTGCTTACTTCCAGTCACTGAGGGATCAGCACTCAACAATTAAATCATTTTCCGCAGTTGGCAAAGGTAGGCCTCAATTACATCATTATAAAGGCCTGTTCACACACACATAAATGTGTAGCTTATTATAAAATTTTTATAGTAGCCTCGAGGTCATATATTTCACCTGTCTGTTCTTCGATGTGGTGCTTTCAGTAAATCCTCCTCCTCAGCGGCTTCTGTCCTCCTGAATCAGCGCAAAAATTTCCTCCGCAAATTATCTCCGCTAAAAAGGGGAATCCCTAGTGTTGTGTCAGAAATTGCATTTGGAGCTAAAGTGCTGTGTCATGAGTCCATGACTTCTGGTCTCGATTCCTGCGTGTTCGAAGGCCACAGTTTTGTTATCGTTCTGGCTCCAACGAGTCTGCTAAGTTTTGACGTGGACGTCTAGAGAACTTATCCAAGGTCCTGATGTTTTCATGTGATCTTTAAAGGCAATTGTTCCCTACTGATACTTTGTCATTCTGAACCATCCGGCATTCTGTAATGACCTCTCTGAATTTGCATGCGGACTTGGAGAATAAAACTCCGTTTTGCACCTCCGTTGGTTGTCAGTGCTTTGTTTAACAACCAAATTGACTGCATCACCAGAACACAATTAGAGTATAATTTGAGTGTATTCTAATGAGTAAGATATGCCTAAATTCTGGCATAACAGTTGGCATCCCTTTGGCTTTTACTTGTTTTTCTGTGCTTTGTCTGCTGGTTCCACTCGCTGTGGTCCTGATCGGTGGGAGATTAGCTCTTTTTGGCCGCAAATTCCATAGGTTTTGAGGAATCCGGTCTCGTGATGGACAACCGCAGCGACTGGATGGGGACAAGGACGGATGAACGACCGAACCACTGTTCTGGTGAGTGAGATTTATTTTGTCTGTCTGATCACTGAGCTGCGGCGGAGCGGTGCGGAGTTTTGTTTGGGGTACCCCGGGGGTTTGTTTTGTGTTGTTCGTCTGCATGGTGTTTTCCGAGCTGTTCTGTGCCCTGTGAGCCGTGCTGCCTCGTCTGTGGGTCTCTGGTCCGTGGGGTGCGAGCACCGGAGTTTTCTGTCGCTGTTGGGTGCCGACCCCTGGAACAGGTGTCGTGTTGGACAGCCTGTCGAACTGCCGTTTTCTGGTGTTACTAGCCGGTGAGCTAGGCTGCTTGAGTGTGCGCCGTGGGGCAGCACCTCGATGACAGAAGTGGGAGTATATGTGTGGAGAAGTGGAGCTATCTATAGCTGGTGACGATCGGATCTAGTGTGGGCGGATAACGAGGTCTCGGAACCAGAAGTAGTGAGCAGTTGCGGACTTAAGTCCTGAAAAAAAAAAAAAAAAAAAAAAAGGAAAAAAAAAAAAAGGAGTTTTAGTTGTGTTTGGACCTGTTTGATGTTATGAGGTTTGGCAGTTGAATGTACAAACAAGAATTAAAGATTTCTGATGATGCGCGTTCTCGATGATCTGGGGAGACAATGCGCGGGCGCGAAGCGAAGAAGCAGCGGTTAAAGGAAAAAAAAAAAAAAGAAGACAGATAAGCGCTGCGGTCTGAGCATGCACTGGGGAACCAGAGGCACTGTAGTTTTTGGGAAAGAGGCAAGTTGTTCGTTCAGAAATTTAGACATTTTAGGAGTTTCTATGTAACAGTGTTATCAGACTGATTGGGAAAACTGTCTGGCGCAGTAAGTTCCGCGTGCGGAATTTGACTGGCCTTCGTCTTTCATTTTCTTCTCCCTTTCTTACCCTAATCTGGCTTAACCCTTCACTCGCGTGTACATAGCAGACAACATGACAATTTCACATCTGCTTCACCCCGAAAAGTTCCGGGAGTTAACTGCTTCCCCAAAAACGCTGCGCTGAAGACGTGCGGGGGAGACTCGCCTGCTGCGCGCTCCAGCTGGAGCCTGTGCGCGCTCACGTTTGGAGGAACTGAACTGATTGCTGTGAATAACAAATGTCTCTCAGCCCTACAGCGGACAGCCGACACAGCCGTATGGATCTGGTCAGAGAGTCAGAGATGAGGGCTCTGACGTCCGTCGTCAATGTGATGGGACATTGGTCAGCAGTGTTCAGCAGTCCGGCAGTGTGCTGGAAAAGTGGGTGGCGCCGGCAGCGGATTGACAGAGTGACGCCATCTGGACTCTGCCGTGGACGAGGGGGTGGGGCCAGGTGACACGTCATTACCACACGTACTGATACACAAGAATGCAAATACTGATAAGACATCGCAACACATTTTTCCCTCTGTCCTTGGCCCTTGCAATGAAGAACTGCTTGCTAAAAGTTTTCTGTCGACACTGCGTGTCTGGAAAAAGGTACTACACCTTTTCACCAATTCAATTTATGATCCGAGTCATTTCAGTCATAATATTTGTCTCAAATAATTTTGCCTGTCTCTGATTCCTCAGTCACCTTGCTAATGGACTGCATCCATACCGAAGTTAATTAATTTGTAAGTTCTGCCTCAAGGTAATTAAGATGAAGATGAAGATCACTTGGTTTGTCCATTCCTCTGCCAACAACAATAACTATTTTTTTTGTGTTTTGTCTGTTTTATGTTTATAAGAAGGAACATGGTAAAATAAGAATCTGATATCACAATATTATACTGGTCTACGCATTGTAGTGCGTGCCAGTGGCACTGACTCTGAGTCAGGGAAATTGGTAACTGCTTGTGATTGTTGTTTTATGTGTTGTCTGCAGGAGTGTGAATGTTTCAGACGACTCCGACTCTCGAAGTGCTTTGACGACAACGTGGGCTCCTTTGACTGACTGTGGGAGACCCTACTGTTTTTTACCATGCAGACAGAAATGCATATCGTGTGTTGTTTCATTCTAGGTGATCACGTGTCGCGCTGTGTTCACCTGGAGGGCGATGTGGGTTTCTGCCTGCTGATCGTGAATTGGGCCAATTACCAACATTCCAGAACGTTACAACGACGACGTTATGAGCACAAGGTCCATGCGATGTAGGTTTGATCAAGAATGTCGAACCGGTTGTGATCACTCAAAAAAATCTGATATTAGGCTGTGTCAGCAATAATATCCAACAGTATTTCAACAATATTGACAGAGGAGGCAGTGATGGGAGTTACACCTGTTTTTAGATCTTTGCGCGCTGCAGGTGTGATTGTCCATGCCCTGATTCTCCTATCCAAACACTGATTTGGGTGAACCTTGGACATTCACCCGTCTGTGTCAAGTTTGCTGTGAACAGAAACAGGTGAGGTCCTTTGTAGGGATGGGTTCTTATTGTCAGGTGTTTGAATTGAATTGAATTGAAAATACTTTAATAATCCCCGAGGGGAAATTGGCTCGTTGCAGCAGATACAAAAATATACATAAATAGACAGGACATTAAATAGACATTAAATAGGCAATAAATAGGGAAAAAAAAAAAACAGTGTGCAAAACTGTAATAACGAAACTGTAATAATGTAATAAATAAAATAAATACAATAGCTTGCAGTTGCTATAGCAACCTCAAAATATGGCTTGGCAACCTCAAAGCAACCCCAAGAATGGAGACTATTAAAAATGAAAATCTTAATTGTGTTAAATCAAGTAAAAATGGTGACAATTTAATTTAAAATTAGTTTCATGTGTTTTTGCTTTAAATTAAAATAGAAGGAAGACAATTAAAAACGATGAGAGCTGGCCTGCAGGGGTCACGCGAAGTCAGCTTGGGAAATAAAAAAACCGGGCCGTTAGGAAAGTGACATCAAAATGGAGGCTATCTGTTGAAGCGTAAGTCTGCCAGATCCTACTGATGTGAACTTATGTGAATATTAACTGGTTAAAATGTGATGAACAGGTTATTGTTAAATGATTTGTAGTCTAGGCTGTTAATGTACGTTTCTCACTGCTGTGAAAAGCGGCATTGACTATATGGTAAAATTATAATAATGAACTTCAAATTGATTTTTTTTATCTGTTTCATGGCATGCGCGCTAGTTTCAGATAGCGCTGATTAGAATGAGGAGGCCGGTAATGACATACATATCCATATTTATGCTATTTAATTGGTATTGCAATTAAATTGTCCAGCAACTCCATACAACTGTTTAGCAACAACTAAGCAACTGCAATGAAAATGTTTTGCTGCCGCCATTGTTCATCCTATAAAAGACCGTTGCATCGGTTAAAGTTAGACATTAGTCTCTACATATAAAATAAGTAAATTAACACTTTAAATGCTACACCTTACCAAGAATTAAATATATAAGAATAACAAAATAGACTAAATAACTCTGGCCCACGTGTGCGAATCCAATGTACAAAATTACAAATAAGAGATTATCAAAATACCCTGTCTAATAGTAAAAGAAAAAAGAGAAAGTAACCTAGGTTAAACGGACATATAGAGATACTATAGATTTTACAGATTTAAAGTGACTGGTTGTATAGTGTGATGGCCACTGGCAGGAATGACATCTGTTCTGCTACAGGAACATGAAGCCTGTGGCTTATTTTTCTGGTAAGCTGGATCCAGATCCAACGTGGATCTCCACGTTGTTTGTGAGCTGTGGCTGCTGCTGAGAAAGCTGTCTATGCTCACGTGATCTGGTAAGTTATGCTGTTTTGACTCTTTGGGTACCACATGCCGTGTCTATGACACTGTTGGAGCAGAAAACGTCCCATTTGTCTGCTGCTAGGTGGGTTTGGTACTAAACAGTTGCCTTTAACTGTTCAATTCCATCTGAAACAGTTCTTTTTTATTTTTTTTGACTGTATTAAATCCAGCCACTTTCATGCCAGGTCCAGAGGACAGCGTACCTCACGATTGTGTGGCTGTGATTAATGAGATCCTGGCTCGCTTCCACATCATTGTTCGGCCCAGGCAGCTGAACTAGTGGCTTTGACTGAAGCATGCAGATTGGCAACGCTCATGCAGATGCGGCTGCGAAGGTGGCTGCTCGTTCTCCTGTTAACTGTTCTCGTCTCTGCAGTGGCTTCGTGTGATGCAGTCTTTCTCCTCCCCGGCTGAGAAACGGTTGTGGCAGCGGGACGGCTGTGGTCTGGGTGATGGCGTGTGGCGTGCGGGTGACTCAAGGCCGTGTTTGCCTAAGCATTTTTCTTCCCACTTTGCTAGGCTAACGCACGGGCTGGACCACGCATCCCCAGGGGGCCATGCTGTCAACCTTGGCTAAGTACTGGTTCACGTGAGGTTTTTCCTCTTGTGCGCAGAGGTTCTGCCAGTCCTGCGTGATCTGTGCTGCCCACGACGCGGGAGGGGGAGTGAGGCTGCCGCTGGCATCTGACAGACTGTTTGAGTACATCATGCTAGATTTTATTGAACTCTCTCCTTGTGAGGGAAAGAAGTATTGTCTGGTTGTTGTTGACACGTCTTAAAGTGGGTTGAGGTTTTTAACTTTTCTAAGGATGTCAGCTCCACAGTGGCAGAGGCTTGGCTGAAGGAGATCCTGCCACGGTGGGAATTCCATCTGAAATCTCCAGTGACAACGGCACTCATTTTGTTAACAAAGCCCTGGTGCAGGTAGGGAAGGTTCTGGGGTTTGACCTCAGGTGACACTGTGCCTACCATCCTGCCAGTGGGGGTGCTGTTGGGAGGGAGTATGGTGTCTTGACTTTTAAGTTGGTACAGTGTTGTGCAGGAGCAGGGGTGTCCTGGCTGAAGGCTCTGGGGGCTCTACCTGTCGTGCTGTGGACTTAAGGATGCGAGTGCGATCGAGGGCTACTCTGAGTCTGTTCGTGATCCTCTTTGGTCAGACCAACGCCGATGGGAGTGATGCACTAGATGAGTGTTTCCTTCCATCATCTGTATTGTGTGAGAATTCTGTGTTGTCGTATTGCAAAAAGTTGCACTCTATATTGACACAGATTAACTCACAGGTGACGGTGCCCAGCCTGTACCAGCCGGTGGACCCCTGCACAGCACTCAGCCAGGAGAGTGGGTCCTGATGCGAGACCTGCTTCAGAGGCGCTAGAGGAACGGAGCAGTGGAACGGTCTTTTCCAGGTTCTGCTACCGACCCACACTGCTGTTAACATAGCGGAGCGGGCGTCCTGGACTCTCACCTGCCCCTGCAAACAGTTCTTGATCCAGCTTCTGGCTGCTGGATCCCCAGGTTCCTTGGTATCTCCGGCTCTGGAGCCTGTTTGTATCTCTGAGCACACATACACGTACACATACATGCACGTACACATACATGCACATACACATATACACACACACACCTGAGCTTGGACAGGACGGAGGTACTAGAAAATTTAAAAAAAAAGAAGAAAAAAGGAAAGAGGAAAAGAGAGACTGATTGAACCTTTAAACCTTACATCCTTAGCCTCAGAGGGGGTTTGGGATGTCACAATGGAGATGCAGCACCACAGGGACTCAGCGGAGCCCTAGGGGTTTGATCTGTGGACATGGCTGACCTCAGGGTCCTGGTACTCAGTATTTTTTGAAGGTATTTACTCCATTTCTGTTTGTTTTGGTTCTGTTTTTATTTTCATGTGTGATTCCATGTTTACGCCACATGATGCTAAAAGCAATGACAACATCTTTCTTGCGTGATCAGAGGTCTGATTTGTTCCCCGACATCAACTGGGGCGGTGCACCTGCGGGTGCTTCTGAGAACTGAATGTTCTTTGCTTTAGATAGTCTTGTGGCCTTTTTTCCCACTGGGTTTTTGGCCTAGTCTAGAGTAGATAGTCTCTAGAGTGTCTTTTGCCGTTCCCCTTATTTTCGGAATCTGACAATCTAAATTGTACTAAAATTCAAAATTCAAGCCCTAAATTTAATCACTTTAATCATTTTAACCGATCAACTGATTCCAATCTGAGCTGCAAACCCGTGAAACATAGCTGGGGACGGTGTTTGGCCACTAGAGGATCACATTCAATAGAGTAGACTGCGCTTCATCATTCCCTGTTTAGCTCGCAGTTGTGGGCAGGGCCCTTTGGGCGGGAACCGCGTGCTCTACTGCTGTGATCTAGGTAAGCTTTTCATATATGCAAAGAAAATGAGGTGCAAATACAAAAGTAGGGATTGTTGTGTCAGAAATTGCATTTTGAGCTAAAGTGCTGTGTCATGAGTCCATGACTTCTGGTCTCGATTCCTGCGTGTTCGAAGGCCACAGTTTTGTTATCGTTCTGGCTCCAACGAGTCTGCTAAGTTTTGACGTGGACGTCTAGAGAACTTATCCAAGGTCCTGATGTTTTCATGTGATCTTTAAAGGCAATTGTTCCCTACTGATACTTTGTCATTCTGAACCATCCGGCATTCTGTAATGACCTCTCTGAATTTGCATGTGGACTTGGAGAATAAAACTCCGTTTTGCACCTCCGTTGGTTGTCAGTGCTTTGTTTAACAACCGAATTGACTGCATCACCAGAACACAATTAGAGTATAATTCGAGTGTATTCTAATGAGTAAGATATGCCTAAATTCTGGCATAACACCTAGCGCACATTACATCATACCATAGTACAAGGAACTCCAAGGGGAAAAAATGTTCATTGTTGTTCAGGTGTTGGATGAGCTTACAGACAGAGATTTGCTGCTCTACAATGGCCACTTAAGTATTATACTTACTTATAATATAACACTACTACTACTAATAATAATAATAATATTAATACTAATAATAGTATTATTTCAATGTAATTTCCATTATTTTTATTTCCACAAATTAAAATTCATGCGTACACAGACACGCACTTTTTTTTTGCCACTGTTTTAGACCAAGCACAGATGCAGTACCGCATAACAACAGCAGATGGCAGCACACTTCCTGTAACACATGTGGTCGATGGAAAGCAAACAGACGGGCCTTACTGCAGATATGAACGACAAGATGAAGGCAGAGCAATCAACGCTGCTGACTCTGCTGACTAGATCTGCCTGTATGTGCACGAGGGAGCCATCGTGAGCTATTAAAACATCAGTAGCAGAGGTTATTGCCGCAGAGTTTCCAGCCTGTTATCACTTTTTCGCACATGCCCAGTGGGTGTAGTCGGTCATGTGATATGTATTTACGATTGGTGCAATGTGGATGAAGATTTCTGAAACAGTTGATTTTGTTTTTTTGATTAGTTTAGATTTCTTGCTGCTATGCTATGTTCTTTGATACACATATTTACAGCATGTTAATTTTATATTGTGTATTTATAGTCTGCTGTCTCCATCCACTGGACAATAAGTTACGTTGTTCTTGTAAAAAGTGTCAGTCATGTTACAGCTTTTACAGAGGCTTGTTGTTGGTTTTTTTTTCTTCCCTGGAGCAATGTCACTCACAAACATTGCAGAGTATGTATCGGTTTTGACATAAAGAGAACTCATTCTCTTGAATGGCTGCAGCAGCTTTTACCGTACACAGACATAAGGTACAGTCTGGCCCTAATCGCCAGAAACATTGCAACATCCACAGCCAATTTTTTCCCAGACCACCAACATTACAGGCTGATTAATATTGTATATAAAACAAACAAAAAACTAAAGCCTGAAATATGCTTTCAGAAGACATCCTACGAATCTCAGCAGCAGCTAGTCTTTTTTTTTTTGTAATTCAAGTTTTTATTTCTTTTATCTCTGGTGTATGACATTAGAACATTTTACATTTTCAGACATCATATGCACGTTACATGAGGTGTCAGTGGCATAGAAAAACAAGAATAAAATAAGAATACCACATAAATTATGTAAATGATATAAATGATGCGATGATGTAATGATAGAGGACATATTGATGCATTCACATAGCTGGGAAACATATACATACAATAGGTGGATACATACATGTTGGATACACTCAAAACACGGCATTCAAGCTGTAGGGTCATCAGTCATAGTGATGTGAGTCCAAAACAAGTCCCAGACTGGTGCCTTGACCTTGTTCTTGTTATTCATCTTGTCGAGCATGACTTCATATGAAGCTGTTTTAACCATAATGTTTATCCACTCTTTTAGTTCAGGGGCTTTAGGTGTTTTCCACAGTTTAAGTATTGCCCTGACAGCCGTGTAGTCCCTGCCATGATTACAGAGAACTCTGCACCTGATATGTTAACTATTTGGCTTCTGTCTCCTAATAGACATAACCTGGGAGATAACGGTATGCCACTTCCCAGCCATTTACTCAAGTTGTCCAGGACTGTTTTCCAGAAAGGCTGAATGACAGGGCACTCCCAGATACAATGTAACAGAGTACCTACATCTTTCTGACATTTCCAACACAGGTTATTGTTCATTATGCCTGCTCTATTTAGTCTTTGTGGAGTCCAGTAGTACCTATGTGTTATTTTGTATTGTGTAAATTTCCCTTTAGCTTCCCTAATGAATTTCCCGTTGTTAGATATGATTCTTCTCGTCCATTCCTCCTCGTCCATCAGACATCCCAGGTCCCTCTCCCATATCGTTTTCAGACAGACCCTGACAGCTATCGCTGAGCAGTTGGTTTGTTGTTCTATAAAATATAGAGGCTCGGCGATGCTCCACAGGTAGCATGAAATAGTCCATGATGTGATTTCCATCTGTGTACTGAATCTTGGATGTAATACAGTCTCTGATCTGTAGGTATTTACAGAAATGCTCCTTTCCCTTAAGGTTGTATTTCGTTTTTATATCAAGGAAAGACATAAACACACCTTCCTCATATAGATCAGCAACATGACATAGTCCCTTGAGGTGCCATTCCTTCCAATATACTGATTTCTTCCCAATTTTTATCATGGGGTTGTGCCACAGAGAAGAATATCTTTGTTTACAATGTGATAATTTATGCATTTTATGTATTTTGATCCAGATCTCTTTGGAGTGAGCCATAATAGGGTTCACTATGTTACAAGTAGGCTGAGATAATCTATCAATAGGAGTGAAAGGGGATGATATCTTATTTTCAATAGTAACCCAATCTAGCTGGTTGTCCTTATTCCAATGTTTGGCTAGTTTGGCCATTTCAAAGGAGACATAATATAATCTCAGGTCTGGCAATCCAAGGCCTCCTCTGTCTCTAAGAGAGCACATTTTACTGAATTTAATTCTGGGTCTTTTCCTGTCCCATAAAAATTCTTTAATTATTGTATCATACTGTTTAAAGATCTGAGGTGATATATTTACTGGTAACATCATAAGCACATAGTTAATTTGCGGAGAGACCACCATCTTTATCACATTGACCTTTCCCCATAATGTAAGATTAAGTTTCCCCCATTTATCCAAATTAGTTCTAATTTTTTGCAGTAAAGGTTCTAAATTTAGTGAAGGTATTTCCTCCACTTCACTACTGAGTTTGATTCCCAAATATTTCATCCCTTTTGACATCCATTTAAAGCCGAAATTTGTCAGTACATTGGAATTGCATAAACCAGATATAGGCATAGCTTCCGACTTTGTCCAGTTAATTTTATATCCTGATATTTAGAGTAAGATTGTATCGTGTTCATCAGGTGTGGTATCGAGTTTAAAGGGTCTTTTATCAGCATCAAAATGTCGTCCGCATATAATAATAGTTTGTGCTCTTTCCCTCCTCCTTCCACTCCTCTGATAGCTGCATTAGCTCTGATGGCAATAGCCAATGGTTCCAGTACAATATTAAACAGCAATGGTGACAGAGCGCAACCCTGTCGAGTGGCTCTGGTGAGGTTGAAAGAGGGCGAAATTACACCATTTGTTATCACCGCTGCCTTAGGGTTTTTGTATATAGTTCTAATCCATTTAATAAAGGTTGGTCCAAAACCAAAATGTGACAAGGCTGCAAATAAAAATTCCCATTGAACTCGGTCGAACGCCTTTTCGGCATCCAGCGAGAGAGGGCAACGACCGGTTCTTTTCCTGTCTGATTCAACCAGATTAGATGTAGTAATCTTCTCATATGGTCGGTCGAGGATCTATTTTTCATAAATCCGACCTGGTCAGAGTGTATAATATTCGGCAGAGCCTTCTCTAAACGCGTAGCCAGGATTTTAGTCAGGATCTTACAGTCCAGGTTTATCAAACTTAAAGGTCGGTAGTTAGCGGGATTTGTGGTGTCCCTATCCTTTTTAGGTATCACTGATATTAAGGCCTCATTAAATGTTGGGGGAAGAGTTCCTGTTTTGAAAGCTTCATTGTATATCTCTTGCAATATTGGAGCCAGGATATCTATATACTGCTTGTAGTATTCCACAGGGAATCCATCAAGGCCCGGTGATTTCCCTGATTTCATACCTGAAACTGCATTCCTGATTTCATTTTCTGTTATTAAGTTATCTAGTAATTCCACCTGTTCAGGTGAAAGTCTAGGCAGATTAATGTTAGAGAAAAATCCCCTCAATTCTTCTTGAGTGGGGTTGATGTCTGATGTATATAGTTCTTTGTAGAACTGTTGGAAGACCTCACTTATTTCTTTTGTTGAGGAAACTATTTTATCTCCCTTCTTAATTGCTGGTATTACACTGTAGGAGTTTTGTTGTTTTAATTGTCTAGCAAGCAGCTTACCTGTCTTCTCTCCCCCTTCATAGAAATTTGTGCCCAGCCTAAATAAGGCGTATTCCACTTTTTTATTATAAATTTGTTGCAGTTGGAATTTAAGCTTACATATATCTCGATATAATTTATCTGAAAAGTTTTTTGATAATTCTATTTCCCGACTGCTAATTTCAGATTCCAACTCTTTTATTTTCTTCATATCCTCTTTTTTCTTTTTGGATGAATGTGCTATAATTTTTCCCCTAATGTACGCTTTTGATGCTTCCCATTCCATCGCTTTTGAGGTTGCGCTGCCAGCATTAATTTCAAAAAAGGATATAAGATCTTCCTTTAAAGACAGGTTAAAGGATTCATCCTGTAATAAAGATGTATTCATCCTCCATCTACCTTTTTTCTCAGTGTCAGTATTTATGTCAATGCTAAGTTCGACTGCTGCATGATCTGGGAGAGCCATTGCTTTAATCTTGCAATTAACAACTTGTTTTATTATTGTGTTGGCTATCAAAAACATGTCAATCCTGGAATAGGATTGGTGGCAGTGTGAATAAAAAGTATATTCTCTGTCACTGTGATTTATCAGCCGCCATATATCCACCAATCCCATATCCTCACTCATCATATGTATCGCAGCTCTATCCTTAGATGTTATTGGACCACTAAATTTGCTCCTATCCAAAAAGGGATCTGAAACTTGGTTGAAATCTCCTGCTAATATTATCTGGCCCTCTATATCACCCAGTACCTTGTTTACTTCATGGAAAAAGTTTGGATCTCCCTTGTTTGGGGCATAAATGTTGCAAAGCGTCATCTTAGTCCCATTTATCAGTGCCTGTACGCATATCATTCTGCCCTCATCATCTTTAAACTCTTTAAGTAAAGAGAAACTCAAATTTTTATTCACCAATATGATTACCCCATTCCGTTTGGTAGAAAAAGAACTATGAAAAATATGTCCGACCCAGCTCCGTTTCAGTTTGAGTGCTTCTTCTTTTGCAAAGTGTGTTTCTTGTAAAAAAGCGATGTCAGTATTATTATGTTTTAGATAAGTCAATACCTTCCCTCTTTTTACAGGATTTCCGCATCCATTGATGTTCCAGCTTATGCATGTGACATAATTCCTAGTCATGTTCCAATATGAAAGAAAACGTCTTGTGAAATTCTGATGCTATGTCCCCCATTAATGCATCATGTAATGCCAACATCTCACTTTCCTCTCTATCAGTAGCTGTCATCACCAGGTGCAACTCTGTATAAACCACTTTATGAACAGCGTTGTAAACTTTAACACTTTCATGGAAGAAAAAGAAAAAATACAAAAAAACAAACTTAAACAAGCCCCGCAAAACGTTAACTGGGGCGCTAGGCTTTTCTCCAGCCATTCTAAAACAAAAGAAAAACAGAAGAAAAAAGAAAAACAACGGACGTTTTGGTCCGTGGGTTATTACACCTCTAGCCAGTCTGGCTTTCTGCTCAGGCGGTACAGGACCAGACCCAGACCCCCACCGATAACTGTTACATATTGTCCACTTTTAGATCAGTCTATTTCTCAATGTCCACATCATCTTGTATTGTGCACTGTTTATGTTTTTAGGCGTTCGTGCTTGCTTACCCATTTGAACTGCAGTTCATTTGGATGAATTTTTCCGCCTCCTTTGCGCTCGTGAAGCTCCGGTTTTTCCCTTTCCAAGTGAATCGAAGTGTTGCCGGATGCGCCAACGTGTATCTCACATTGAGCTGCTGCAGTGTTTTCTTCACAGCCGTGAAGGTCTTCCTCTTCTCGGCCAGTTCCCTCGACATGTCTGGAAACACGGAGAGTCTCGCTCCTTCCCACTCGAGACCTCGTTTTATTCTGACAGCCTTCAGAACTTTCTCCCTCGCTGACTGGCGCAGAAATCTGACCAGCACCGGTCTGGGCGGCTGGTCCTCATTGGGGACGGGGGCAAGTGCTCGGTGTGCCCGCTCTATTTCAAATTCACCCTCGACATCCAGACCGAGACCGTCTCTCAGCATTTTCTTCACACATTCTTCCATTGTGCCGTTCGTCCCATACGTTTCTTTCAGCCCCAGTAGCCTTATGTTGTTTCGTTTGCTGTGATTTTCAAGCATTTGAATGCGATCCCATAAAACTTCCATCTTTCTCTCAACGTCTTCTCCGTCATTCACCAGCCGGCCAGTCGTGTCCTCCAGGTGGGAAATCCGCCCCTCCGCCTCCTCGAGCCTTTCTTGGATGCCGCTCACGGTGTTTTTTAGCTCATTTGTTGTTTCTTTAATAGTTATTATGTCTGCTGCCACTCCCTGTAGCGTGTTATTCATTTTGGAGATTTCGACAAACAGATTCTCCAGGCTTGCAGTTTTTTCGGCAGGTTGTTTTGCTGGCTGCATTGGCGACGGCGGGTCTGAAGTTAGCTTAACTTCAGGCGGCGGTGTATTTCTGGTAGCCATGCGGAGCGTATCTTTGAAGTACTTCGATGTGTTCGCCATTGAGGTCCAAAAAACACTCTGGTCTGCTCAAACCCGAATCGTGAACGCCAAAGATTGTTGTTTTGCAAAAAAAAGTTGTGGCTTTTCATGCAGTAAAACGTTATAAATATCGGTGGGTGAACGGAGCTCCTCTACTGCGCCGCCATCTTGCTCGGCGTACCCACGTGACTCTCAGCAGCAGCTAGTCTTAAATCCAGACACAACTTCATTGATAAATTTTTTTATTATTATTTCCTGTCAATTTCTAATTTATAATTTGAAAGAAACTAATTTTTAAAAGTGTTTTTTTCCACCGAACTGAATAATTATACTTAATTTCATGCTCTCTTTTGCTTGTAATTGGTAAACAGATACTTTAGCAGGTTTAGCAGAACGTTGGAGAGGTTTTAGGAACCATCCTACATTATATTATCACAAGACAAACAGATGGCATTAAAACTGAGAATTTGAAGTCAGCGGTACAATGAAGGTTTTGAACCTTTATTCTAATTTTTTTTTAATCTGTGTAAAAGCAGAGTGGGTAATCCAAGAAGCATTTTTTTAATTTTTACTTTATTGGTTGAGATTGTTTTTAAATTCTGAAAATAGATAATTAAATCAGTATTCTGAGATTAACATGAAAAACATTTGTGGAATCTGGGGCATTGTAAAAACACGATCAATTATTTTTTCATATGCCCGCTGTCAATCAAAAGACCCTAATTATACATACATTTGTTGTTTTATATAGTTTTAACTGATGTGATGTCAAAAAAGTCAATCTCATACAGTTGTCATGAAAGTGAAATCTAGCTATGGAAACCAAAACTGTTTTTTTTGAAACAATGCGTAAATATTATCATATTGGTATGATGCTTCTGCTGTTGGTCTTCACCAAATAACAAATGAGCCAAATACTGTTATCTTTGATTATTCTGTGGGGAGGAGTTCAGCTATACGCGTTGTTCATATATTTTGTAAAACATCAGGATTTTCATAGAACATGCCATAAGAAAACATTTTGCTCTACGGTCTCTTATGCATTTAAGCTTCCATGCCTGCAGCATCTTTAATTATAAATACATGCCAAGTTGTAATTATACACATGGATGCATATTTAAGCATTAGAAAACCACTGTGAGATTTACAAACTTCCACTGCCACTGTAGAGTACTTTAGAGTGTAGAGTACTGTAGAGTACTGTAGAGAAATTGTGGCAGCCAGTTGGACAGTGACCTGAGATCAGGGTGCATGGGTGGGTGTAATTAGGGGGAAAATAGACATTCAGCTAGCTTTTTTCTCCTACTTTTTGACCCATTTTCAATGTCCTGCAGTGAATCCTGTACATGATCTGCCCTCTGTTATGTTCCAATCTCTATATGATAATGAATCCCTATATATCCATATATATCTAAACAAGACCCTATCCACAAATTTATAGGAATTATTGCCAAACTTAAGTTTATTTTGACAAACAATGGAATTTATTTTATTAAATTTCCTAAACACAAACAATAATGAGCTAAATGTCTACTTTGGATTTAGCTGTGACACATAGCACCTTAACATGCAGAAGATCACTGGAATGGACAATGAACTTGAATATGCACTAGTAACAATTTTTGAGGAAAATCAGGGTGCTTTTGCTCTCTCAAAAACCCTGTATTTCGTCAAAGGTTTAAGCAGATTGACATGAAATTTCATTTTGTCTGATCTGTACAAAATATGTACAAGCACAAAAGATTGCTGCAGGTGCTAAACTCTCTAAACAACTTCATCAAACAAAAAAAAAAGAAGCTACTTCCTTTAAAATGTCAACACACACAGCTGTCAAAATATGCCATCGCAAGAAGTCAAAGACAAAGTTAGGTGGAAAATGCTCCAATAAAACTGATATTACGGTGAAACCCCGTTTTTCAGATGATGATGAAACTGATGCTGGAACAGGGGAACAACATCCTGTGACTAATAAAAAATCGACTTCCATCAACAGAGAAAAACATTCTGTCCCAAACACAACACATAAAACTGTAAAAATATGTCACCACAAGGACTCAAAGACAAAATCAGCTGGAAAACGCTCCAATGAGAAAGAGTGGAATGGAACATATATATTATTGTGCAGCTTCATAATTCAGATGATTAATGACAGAGCTGCATCCATCAAGAATGATGAAACATCAGTAGAAGCTGGTAAAAAAAAAAATTGCAGCTGCTGGAATCTGTGAACAACTACCTGGAAAAGATAAAGAAGCCACTTCCATCAACAGAAAAAAAAACATTCTTTCCCAAACAACACATAAAACTGTAAAAATGTGTCATCACAAGGACTCAAAAACAAAATTAGCTGGAAAATGCTCAGCTGAGAAAGAGTGGAACATATGTTATCGTGCCAGCTGCTGAAGCAAGTAAACAACTTTCTGTGACAAACAAAGAAACCAGTTTCTCCAAAGAAGAAAAGCGGTTTGACCCAAACATATATAAAACCACAAAAATTTGTCATCACAAATTAGAACTAAAGCTGGCTAGAAAATGCTTCAACTGAGCTGCCTGGTGGTGCAGTGGTTAGGGCAAGAGCCCATGAGCAGACGCTACAGCCCTGGTGCAGCTGGTTACAGGTTCAACTCCTGGCCTGGATGACCCTTTGCTGGGTGTATAAGCTGGATACTCTATTTGAAGTTGATGGTTTTTGTGCTGCATTGCGCTCTTCGGTGTGGATGATTAGGTGTCAACACTTTACCTATGTTACAACCCAGTGATGGTAAGTGAGCCTAGTAGTAGATGAGCGGCAGTAACTAAGGCAGTCAGCCGTTTATTAATGGTATAAAAAAATAAAAATAATAAAACAAAATATTGATACATCCAAAAATGAAAAAAAACCAACAAATTTTTAACAGCCTGACATAACTCTGTGACATTATGATGAATTAATACAATGTTTCATTTGATGAAGTATTTGAATAAGATCTGTCTAGTGTTGAGAATTTTGACTTATCTTATGATGATATCATGCATCTGTGACACTGTCTGTGAGATTGTAGCTCCAAGTGCTCCAATTACCACTGACACCACTGCAGTCACCTTAGACATCTTTTTAATTTCATCCTTCCACTCTTGGTACTGTTCAACCTTCTTGTGTTCCTTCTTCCTGATGTTGCTGTTGATTGGGATTGCTACATCTATCAGCATTGCTTTCCTCTGGAGTTTGTCAAACACCACAGTGTCTGGTTGGCTGGCTCTCTAATTTATCAGTTTGGGTTTGAAAGTCCCAACGGATCTTTGCCATTTCATTATCCGCCACTCTTGGAGGTATCTCATATCTTGACTAGATCATCTGTACGGGCTGGAAGTATGGGCTGGAAGTCAAGTCCCAAAGTCAAGATATGAGATACATATCTTCCACATATAGGGCCTGATTTACTAAAGGTTTGCGTGCGTAAAAACGTGTGCAAACTTGACATCACCCGCAAACCAATGTGCAAGCTGATCTACTAACAGCGTGCAAAGAGGACTGCGCCTCTCAAATGAGCAAAATAGCACACGCTGTTCATTTAGTACTTTTGCCCTGATGAATAATCAATATGGGGCGTACCCGCCAGAAAGCGCTAAATACTGGGAGGGGAAAATGCAAATAGGTTCATTTACCACACGCAATGAGATTTACCAACCCTGAAAGTAATTGCGGGGATTGTGATTGCGTCTGTATTTAATACTTTCGAAAGGAAGGTGCTAATCTGCCCAGCATTACGCACCGATGGCTGCTGTTATTGTGGCAAGGAGGCGACATCGCCAAAATCAAAGAATACGCAGAGAGAGAGTCTTTCGGACTCGTGTAAATTTGTTTGGAATGAATGAAAACCAGATAGTTGAAACATATCGACTATCTAGTGATTCCATCTTGGAGCTGTTGAATGAGTTAAGGGCTGATTTGGAGCCGGTCACAAGCACATGCAAAAGGAGAAATATTTTATTTGAATGTTAAATCGAGTATTATTAAGCAAAAGGTTGCCACAGGAGGCACATTCATTTTTTTATTTGTGATAAATAAATCACGTGTTTTCATGGAGAAAAAAGTGTTTCTTATTGTGCGCCTACCTTGTTCTGCAGTTGGCTCTAGCGTGTCATACCCCAGTATCCCAGTTATCTGCTCCTCGCAGAAGGTGAGCTGCACCTGCTGCTCAATGCTGGTTAGAGGCATCTCTTCCGCAGGCCCTCCACCTGTCTTGTTTGCCGAAGTTTTATTTACACAACAACAGCACGTGCAAACTTTTTCAGTGCACACGCAATTTAGTACTCTTTATTTAGGATCTTAGTAAATCAGGCCCATAGTGTAGACTCTACACTATACCAGTGTAGAGCCCATACTCTTGGAGGTATCTCATATCTTGATGGTCAGATGGTCCTCTACACTATACCAGTAACTTGGTTATTGTGTTCCGTGTATGCCTTGTTCTTGTGCTGATATGACTGATGCCTCCATGCTGTCCTTAAAAGCAGCCTTTTCAAGGAACTGGTTGGATTTTTCAGTGTCAGCTACTTATTCAGTCTGTTAGTGGTACATGCCATGCATGGACTTCTCTTGGTTCTTCGTCCTTCCCTTCCTCACTAAATTTCTGCTGTCCGAGACATTCACCTCACAGTTCATCAACATCAGCCTGAGCCAGGAGAAGGTTCCAGTGCTGTGGAAGACATCCTGCTTTGTTCGAGTACTGAAAAGATCTCATTCATCTTCCAATAATGACTATAAACATGTTGGCCCTAACATCCCAATCATGACAGTTGTGGAGAGACTTTTATTGAACCACCCGAATAAGCAAACAAAAACCTTCCAGGACCCACTGCATTCTTTGTATTATTGTGGAGTCTGTTATCTATCATGGATTACTTTGACCACTCTCTCCACAACACACTTGATGGATAACTGGAGCTCCTTCTCTGTTGATATAGGGACCATTATAGGAAATCTTTTTTTAGCTCATGCCATAACTTTGTACAATACATCATTTCTGTGTAACAGATAATACTCTGGACCCACTATTTTAATACATGCATACTACATGACCTGCAGAGTGCTATGTACATTTTATTTTTAATTCAAGTTTATTATCTATGTAAGGTTGCCTGTACATTTCATATCCTGTCAATGTTACAGTGGAAACCAGAAGTTACATACACTGTATAAAAAGACACAAACGTTTTTTTCCCCCCCTCATTGTTTGACATTAAATGAGACTAAACATTTCCCTTTTTAGGTCAATTCGGATAACCAAAATAATTTAAAATCACTAAATTCCAGAATAATGAAGGAGAGAATTTTTTTTAGAGAATGTTTTGTTGCTTTCTTCAGTGTCAGATGTTTACATACACAAAGGTTACTATGCCTTTAAACAATTTCGGAAAGTCCAGATAATTCAAATTCAAAATTCAAATTCAAAAATACTTTATTAATCCCCAAAGGGGGAAATTCAAGTTTCAGTACACCAGTCTGGTGTACTAGAGGAGCTGCCAGCATCCAGCGTTCCTTTTCATGCCAGGTCCCGTGGTCCGAGTGCTAACTCCAGTTAACAGCCGTTAGCAGCCGTTAAAACAGTTAACAGCCGTTAGAACCAGTATATCTCCATAATGATGACAAGTGAGATATCTCCAGGTCAGAGGAGGAAACACCGATGAACCAAACCATCTCCTCTGGGAAGACTGAGCTCCTTCAGTCCAGCGAGCGATGGAGCCGACCGTCCCAGAGCCCAGTTCATCATGCTGACTGGACCAGGCCGTTGTCGTCTCCCCCGGCGGTGCTGGGCCCCACCAGGTCACCAGATGGTCCCTGCCAGGTCAGCTGACCCATCCGGCATGTAGACTGCTGGACAGGGGCAGCATGCCGCCGCTGCTACGTCGGGGTCTCCCGTCCCGGCTCCGTGACACTGCAGCCCGGATCCAGTGGCGGTGGTTGCCGTAAGTAGCAGTTCAGGACTACTTAGCTTTCCTGAACCGGCCTCCAGCGACACCGTCCATGTCCGCGGCGGCAGGTCTCCACCAGCCGCAAGAGGACCGATCCGCCCCCTGCAGACAGTATGTAGACATCCGACCGCAGATCACCACAAACCAGGTACAAACTGGAGCGTCCAGCGTCGCAGGGAAGCAGCAGCGAGAAGCGTTCATGCCAGGCGTTGTCCGGTCAACAACGATGATGTCATGACTTTCAAAACTTCTGAAAGGTTAACTGACAACATCTGAGCTAAATGGAGGCACGACAACGTGGGTATGAGGCACACCTCAAACACTGGTGTGTCATCCTGGGAAAATGAGCCAAGGTATCAAGAAAAGAGACTTGTGGACCACATGTCTGATTCATTCTTTGATGCAATCTTCAGACGCCCGAAGGTGCCACGCTCATCTATTCAAGCAATTATAGACAAGAACAAAATACCATGAGAATGTCCAGCCAACTCTGCTTCAGCAGGTGTGCTTCACTCCAGTTGGGTTTCTTCTCTTGTTGCAGTGATTTGTTTGGGTGAACACCCTCCTAGCGTCCTTGGGTTCTTGGGTTTGTGTGTTCTGTGTGCCTCCACGCCTCTGCTGCTCCGACTAACGTTCCACCTCTTCTCTGCCTCCTCTCCTTCTTGCTGCGTTGGATGGAGATGGAGTGGGGTGAGTGCACGAAACACCCACACACGCTGTGACACTCACCCCAACTAATGTGTTCTAGTCCCTTGAACACCCAAATAAGGATAAAAATTGCCTAAAATAGATGACTCCCTTCCCTCCCCATTTGATTAGTTAGTAGTACGATACCTTTGTGGTCCGAGCCCTAGTGGGCCTCTGGGACCACCTTGGTTCTGGCTGAGGGTGTTGCTCAAAGGCCATACCCCCAACTGGCACCATAAGCCCCCATACTGGCTGATGCATGTTCGATGCCTCAGGATTGGCCACAGTCTCCCGTGGTGCATAATTCAGGCACGGTCGGAGGTGGTTGCGATTGATTGAGTGCTCAGGACCCTCTCTGCCTTCTGGCTGATCTTGTAGACAGGGCGCCCCAAGTGTGGCTTGCTTACCACTACATATGGTATCTCTTCCCACCTGTCACAGAGTTTTGCTTTTTGCTGTCTCCTCTGGTCTGGCACCAAGACCTTTTCTCCCGGCAAAAGAGGTGCTGTCCAGTCATACAGTCTTTTGTTTTTGTCAGCTCTTTTTTGTAGACTGTCGGTCTCCCTCCAATAAGTGAAGTTCATTTGCTCTTGGTGTCTGCTGACCCAATCCTGGGTATTTCCAGAAATGGTGTGTCCCGTTGCTCTGTCAGCATATCTAGTGGGGTCCTCAGATGTTGGCCAAACATGAGGAAGGCTGGTGCATATCCCGTGGTGTCATGAACAGTATTGTTATATGCTTTGTCGAGTGAGGCATGGATTTTTGGGAACATCTCGGCTATTAGGTTGATGGAAAATTCACAAAGGGTGGATTATTTGGAGGAATGAGATTAAATTGTTTAATAATAGACCTATTCAGAAGAGAAATAAGATTAAATTGTGAAGAATCATTTGCAGAGTGACTGAATGCTGGAGTGTTATCTGTTCCTTTGGGGAATGTAAACAATGGCAGCCAGCTCTGTGTGCAGCTCATTTGAATGTAAACATAATTGGTCCCCTTTAAAGAGAGAAGGAGAGTGGGAAGACAGGATGGTTGCTTTAAGGTATTAAAACCAATTGAGTAAAGTATAGATTTAGAGTTTTAGTTAATTAACAAATTCTGTAGAGAGGGAAGCTAGATGGAATTGTTCAAAAACAACTCTAAAGGCCAGTAAGAGACCTTGGAGGCATTATGTGCGGCTGTTATTAAAATATTAAGATATGGAAAGGGTATTATAATGGATCTTTTCACGTACACGTGAAAAGCCCATGACCATGGTCAAGATAGGTGCAGGAAGTTGCCCGTCCTTGGCAGCAGTCTAGCCTTGGAGGGGCTTCATGTGCTGGTTGAAGCCACGTGCAGAGTTTGTAAACAGGCTAACCTTGTGGGATGTTTGACTGTGTAAGACTCTGTGAACCTCGACCAATCATATAAGATTATGTAAATATGATTACGCATGCCATTGTAAGTTTAATCAGAAGTGCTATGTAAATGTGGTATTGTACGGCCCTCATGAATCGTAACCAATCAAGATGTGTGAACTTTGCGAGGACTTTGGGGGTGGACATGGGTAAGGCGTGGCCAGTGAGGAGGCATAAAAGTTGACGGGTCCAGGAAATCTGGGTTCTTCCGTGGAGTGTCGAAGAAACAGGACTGACTTGGAACCGAGCCAGCTAACCAACACCAAAGGAAATATTCAAAAGGATTCATTCTTCAAGAACAGGGACTGGACAGCCCGTAAGAATGGGCCCAGCACCCCATACTCCTGGAGTATCCCCCACAGGACCCCCCGAGCAACACAGTCAAATGCCTTCTCCAAGTCCACAAAACACATGTGGTTGGGCAAATTCCCATGTTCTCTCCAGGACCCTAGTGAGGGTATAGAGCTGGTCCAGTGTTCCACGATCAGGACGGAACCCGCATTGTTCCTCCTGGATCTGGGATTCGACAATCGATCGAACTCTCTTCTCCAGCACCCCTGCATAGACCTTACCAGGGAGGCTGAGGAGTGTGATTCCCCTGTAGTTGGAACACACCCTCCGGTCCCCCTTCTTAAAAAGGGGAACCACCACCCTGGTCTGCCAATCCAGAGGTACTGCCCCCTATTTCCATGCAATGTTGCAGAGACGTGTCAACCAAAACAGTCCTACAACATCCAGAGCCTTCAGGAAATCAGGGCGGATCTCGTCCACCCCCGGAGCCCGGCCACCGTGCAGCTTCTTAACTACCTCAGCGACCTCAGCTCCAGTAATGGACGAGTCCACCTCTAAGTCCACAGGCTCAGCATCCTCGATGGAAGACATGTTGGTGGGATTGAGAAGGTCCTCGAAGTATTCCTTCCACCGCCAAACGACATCTCCAGTTGAGGTCAGCAGCACCCCACCCCCACTATACACAGTGTTGGTGAAGCACTGCATTCTCCGCCTGAGCCGTCTGATGGTTTGCCAAAATCTCCATGGAGCTGATCGAAAGTCTTTTTCCATGGCCACCGAACTCCTCCCACACCCGAGTTTTCGCCTCAGAGACCACCAAAGCCGCCGCCCGCTTGGCCTGCCAATACCTGTCTCCTGATTCCGGAGTCCCACAAGCTAACCAAGCCCGGTAGGACTCCTTCTTCAGTCTGACGGCCTCTCTCACCCGAGGTGTCCACCGAGTTCAAGGATTGCCGCCATGAGAGGCACCGACGACCTTACGGCCACAGCTCCAGTCAGCCGCTTCAGCAATGGAGGCGCGGAACATGGCCCATTCAGACTCAATGTCCCCCGCCTCCCCCGGGATGTGATTGAAGCTCTGCCGGAGGTGTGAGTTGAAGATCTTTCTGACACGTTCCTCTGCTAGACGTTCCCAGCAAACCCTCACTACACGTTTGTGCCTACCAGGTCTGACCGGCATTCTCCCCCACCATCTGATCCAACCCATCACCAGGTAGTGATCAGTTGACAGCTCAGCTCCTCTCTTTACCCGAGTGTCCAAAACATATGGCCGAAGATCAGATGATATGACTATAAAGTCGATCATTGATCTGCGGAAAATCTGCTGAAATTTAAAACCACAGTCAAAAATTACACCAAGGTTTATCACAAACTGATTACAGTACATTGACAATATTTACACTGTCATGTCCATGTCAAATGTCTAACTGACCAAAAACAATGATTTCTGTCTTGTTCTTATTCAAACTGAGGAAGTTTACCTCCAACCACGAGTGTCCTTCCTTAAGAGAGTTCAACAAAGGTTGTATATATTAGGGCAGACAAATTTGCAAATCATCAGCAAAACAGTGAAAAGCAATGTTATGATAGATCCCAGAGGAAGCATGTACAAAGCAAAAAAGAACTGGACCCAGAATGGAGCCTTGCGGTACCACACAATTAAGTGGAATGCAGCTGAGGAATCCTGGCCCAGATATACAGAGGAACTCCTGTCAGTCAAATACGACCTGAAGCAATTAAGGACTGAACCTTTGATGCCCACACATGTGTTTAGCCGTGACCATAAAATGGGATAGTCTACTGTTTCAAGGGCTGCAGTAAGATCTAAGAGCACCAGAACAGCAGAGCGACCAGAGAAGGGCAGGTCATTAAAAACTCTTAACAGAACTGTTTCTGCGCTATGGCACAACTTTAAACTAGACTGGTATTTCTCTGAAATACCATTAAGGTCAAGATAAGACAGCTCTGGTTACAGTTAATGTTTTAATCACTGTTACCGTGGCAACTGAAGCACATGTCATTTTTTAGGTTTTTGTCACCTGTCAAACTGTAAAGTCCAACTGTAGAGTGTAAAGTTCAACCTTTTCTCCATAAATGTGCACAAACAAATCATTGAGTCACATCACCATTCAAAGTTTATATTAGTTAAATGTTAATTGTTTAAAATTCAAGACCTTGATGACACATCCTGGGATTAATGTCTGTAAATTGTAGAAAAACACATGATTCACTCATATGGAGGTGTCATTATTGTAGGTGCAACTGTCTTGCCAGGGAATCTTGAAGTGTCGAAGGTGGGATCAAACTGGCAGCCCCTCCAGTTGGAGGACGACCTACTCTGCCCACTGAGTCATGGCAACCCGGAGGTACCGATACAATCATTGTCACTGTCTGCGGCCACAAATTCCAGCAGACTTCACTCTCTGAAGTAGAGTAAAACTGTAAAATGTCTGGCAGAAACATCAACACAGCTGTTATGGTCAATTGATCTTTATCTTTTGCTTTGCTGTTTAGGTCACTGGATATCTGCTTTGGTCTGTTGTTGCTTTTTGCCATTCACATCCTCAGTTAGCCTTACCTTGTCTCCACATTGCCATGGTACCACCTGTTCTTTATTTCTCATCACTCACCACCTGATGTCTGTAGCAGTTTTTTTTTGTTCCAGTTTGATTTACAGTCAAACTGGAACGCCCCCTTAAGGTGATTGAGATCAGAATCAGAATCAGAAATCAGAATCAGAAATCAGAATCAGAAACAGTTTTATTGCCAGGTACGTTTCCACATACAAGGAATTTAGCTTGATGTCTGGTGCAGAACATATAAACATATAAGATATAAGAAAAATATAGAAATATAGGAAATAAAGAAAAATATAGAACAGGTACTAAAATGGAATAAATGCACAATAGAATGACATATAAATATTATAAATTAAAGTTAGAGGCATGGACAATATGGGTAATATATATGGATATGGATGCCTCAATATGGATCAATATGGATGCCTCAATAAGGAGCGTAATTGAGACATCTTTCAATATCTTCAGTCAAAATTGAGAACAGGGAGCACAGGCACGAAGAAAGAAAAGGCACAAATTAAAGTAATGGGTTGGGTCTTGCAGTAAAAGCTACAATCCTTAGCTTACCTTCTAGTCTGCTGTTACTTTGAAAATTGTTTGGATTTTATGTCAGAGCTACATTGGATTTCCTGCTCTGCCTCCTGCATGTTTGTATCTGGGACCTTCAACCTCTTACCAAAGTGAATAAGTTATATTTTTCAGGTCATCTACAAATTGGGGTCAAAACCTAAGGAATGAATAGATTTGCTAGATTTTCACAACTGATCAACATGGTAAAAAGATTCTCTGCCCAGAGGGTTTTTGAAATTGCTTTAGAGGAGACTACAGCTTTGGGGAAGGAAGGCAATGAGTTTTCCTAATATGTGGCTCGTGAAAAGATGAGAAATTATTCTGATGTCCTTTCAGTGAACTCCTTTTCTCTGGTTTGCAACTTTAGTGGACTTTGTAGGCCTGGGGTGCCCAAAGTCAGTCCTCAAGGGTAGCTGTCCTGCAGGTTTTGGGCATTTCCCTGCTTTAACACACCTGATCCTAATTAATGCCCGTCATCATCTTGTCATCAAGGTCAGCACATGTCTGTTAATGACACAGTCACTTGTATCAGGGTGTGAAGAAGGAGGGAGACACCTAAAACCTGCAGGACAGTGGCCCTCGAGGAACAACTTCGGACACCCCGGTTGTAGGCAAATGCAGCATCCAGTCCAATGCTCATAAAACCTTTGAACATGGGGGCTGGGGTGTGGGTGATATGTCATCCTAGGCTCAGGGCCCCTCCTTGTGGGTCTGGGTGGGCGTGTACCTTGGCCCGCATGGGGAGGCAATGTGGATTTGGGGTCTAGATCTCAACTGCTATGTCCTTTCCCCACCCTGGTGCTGTACCGTGGTGCCCCTGGTCTGCTCTGAATGTGCTGGTTGGTGAATTCTGGGGTGTGTGGGGACTCATCGTCTCAGCCAGACTTGTTGCTGGTGGAGGGGTTGGCCAAGTTGAATGGTTCCTGTTGGGGCTGGAGGGATGTAAGGAACAGCCTGTCCGTCACCACAGCACTTACCAGCAATTTGTATGCACACGGCACTTTATGGGTTTGGTAAAGAATAAGAACTAGATTTTACTTACCTTCTTCATGTGTCTACAGTGGCAGTGTCCATTAAAAAGATTCCCCGGGGAATGGATGCGACCTAAATGGTTCCGGGCTAGACCATGAGGAAGGAGATGCTGGGGGTGGTTTAAAGGGTTTTTTTTATGCGTATAACTTAGTTTAGTCTATAATTTGTTTGTTTGGGGTTTTCCTTTAAGAAGGGATTTATTTTCTGTATTAAGATTAGGGTTTGTTGGAGGGTTTTAACTGGGTTTTAAAATACCTGTTAATTAATCTATGTTGTAGTAGTTTGAGCCAATAAGCAGAGACAGTATTTAAGGTGCCTGGTTACAACAGTACTGAGTCGTCTGCTGCTGGACAAACCGGAGCTTCCAGAGCCTCCTATGCACTTTGCACTTTTTTGCCACTTTGCACTTTTATGGTTTGCCTTTTTTTGCACAGTAAGAAAATAAATAAATAAATAGATAAATAAATAATGGTGCTCATTATCCACCGCTCGTGCTGTCTTGGTTACAAGGGAAATCCAGTGCACTGGTGGTCTGGTGCATGACACTGGCCCAATACACCAGCACCAACTATAATCCAGCCTGTAGTTCTAGTTGTGGTCACTGGTTGATACTGAGGAAGCATTGGAGGTCCACATCACTGCTTTCGCTCTGGTGTGGATATGGAGCAACACAAAACATCACAACACAAACCTTCGTTCATTCGTCCATAGACACCACAGTACACCACACAAACACCACATGGACAAGCATACAATACACACCACATCACCACTGCTTGTGTAATGTCTTTTGTGTATTGTCTTTATATGTCCTGGCATTTTGTGCTGTATGTGATTTTTGTCCTTTCTGACAAAATTAGGGTTTAGGTAATTAATGAAGGATGTTAGATTAGACTGTCAAAGAGGGCTGGTGAAGGACACACTTACTATCACTCACACTTATGCAAAAGAAGACTAACAGCTGCAAAATTAAATTATGTGTATATCCAGGTTTTGCCAGATTTTGGCACTAACCATTAATATATATGCAGACGGTTGTTAAAAGTGTCACAACAACCACGAGATGTGTTCATTAAATGCAAACCACTAGATGTTTTTAGCAGAATGCTACAATCAAGTTCTGAAAACAATTTACTTCCTGTGATAATTGATTCAAAATATATTTATTAAACATTTTTCCTTATTCATCTCAAAAGGTAACCATGTTCATATTGCTTTTTGTTCTTTGTTTTAGCCTTTTTTTTTTTGCATTCCTGCCTCTCTCAAGAAGATGGGTTCCATGGCCATGGATCGCTGGTAAATGTCGCTTTTGGAGTGAAAACCTGTTAATCCATGGTGTTATTTGAAATTCTACATCCTTCTTAGGTGATAAGAATTGTGGATGCTGCTGTACCCCCCCCCCCCCCCAGTCGATTTCAGTGACAACATAGCTTCATAGCTTCGGTGTGAGCATTAGCCAAACAAATTGCTAATACAGTGCTAGCTAGTAAAATTGTGCAAGTCATCGTCAAGCATGTCCCAGGCTGTAAGTATGTTTATTTCTGCTGCAAAGTTGGTAATTTTAACACGCCAGTGGGGATTTGCTCTGTTTTGGAGCCATCACCTCATGGTCAGTTGGGGAATTGCAATTTTTGTTACTTCCTGGATTCCTTCAACCCAGAATTGGGGATATTGGCACTTGGTCATTGCATAAAGCCCACCTTCCCAATTGGTTGGGAAGTGGTTGTAAATGGGATGGGTGCCAGACACAATTCACAAAAGGGAATTTTTGCTAAGTGAACAGCTAAAACTGACTAGGCTACATGAATAAAGGGTGGACCGAAAAAAAATACAAGCACAAGTCAACAGTGAATCTAAAATACAGCTCCTGCTTAATAATATATCGCCATGTGTGAAGCATTATGTATTCAGGTTAAGGGAATGGCTATGTATAAATATAGGTTTTTATGCAAAAGTTGGCTTCGAGTGATTTAGTGATTATACATAATAAAAGAGATCAGAGGAATGAGTTGGATATTCAGAAAAATAAAGATGGATAACAAAAAAGGACAATTGGAATAAAATCATAAAAGACAGAAGGGTACCAAATGAGGGGGGGAGAGAGCAAAAGTAGATTTAAAAAGCCGGACAAAGGAAGATGAGAGAAAAAACAACTATGATTACAGAAGTGTTTTGATATTAAAGCAACTGCACAGATGGAATACAACAAAACACACACACTCATTCACACACTACAGTCAACTAGTTACAACACATGTTCCCTCTTAACCTCAAACAGTCCCTTGTGAACTCCTGGATGATACATTACAAAGTGCACTCAACCTTGTGTGTCTGTGTGTTGCCCCATATAAAGGGCCACTGGGGTGTGGTTTTCTACTATGAGTAGAAGGTTATGTCAACATTCTGTCTATTGATTTCTCTGCAGGCTCTCTCTAACCTTTTCACTTAGAGCCTTTTTAGCCTTGTGTTCACCTGATCCCTCTCCTCCCCTCCTCTCCTCTGCTCTCTTCTGCACTGCATACTGTTTGAGTGAATAGATGCTCAAAGGTGATTGGTCTTTGGAGCTGACGAGTGGTGCTTCAAATTACTTCTCGGACTGTTTCATCACTTAAAGGTAAGGGTAGTAGGCGACGGGTGGTTCTCGGCCGCCTGTAGCTCCTGCTGCAGGGGCGACGGCTGAGTCTCTGCCAGCTGCTCCTGCTGCAGCAGCGTGGGCAGGTTCTTGGCCAGCTGCAGCAGCAGGGGATGAGCCCGAAGCGCCTCAACCCCTACCCCACCCGAGACCGCCTCGGGGACACGTGAAGGCGCGTCGACCGCCGCGGAGGTGAGTTGAGGCGCGTTGACCGCCGTGGAGACGAGGGAAGGTGCGTCAACCTCCGCGGAGATGAGGGGAGGTGCGTCGACCACCTCGGGAACGAGGGGAGGTGCGTCGACCACCTCGGGAACGAGGGAAGGTGCGTCAACCACCTCGGGAACGGGATCGGGCAAGCGTGAGTCGACCACCTCGGAGACGAGAGGAGGTGCGTCGACCACCTTGGGAACGAGGGGAGGTGCGTCAACCACCTCGGGTACGGGATCGGGCGAGTTTGCGTCGACCACCTCAGAGATGAGGGGAGGTGCGTCGACCACCTCGGGAACGAGGGGAGGTGCGTCGACCACCTCGGGAACGAGGGGAGGTGTGTCGACCACCTCGGGAACGGGATCGGGCAAGCGTGCGTCGACCACCTCGGGAACGAGGGGAGGTGCGTCAACCACCTCCGGTACGGGATCGGGCGAGTTTGCTTCGACCACCACAGAGATGAGGGGAGGTGCGTCGACCACCTCGGGCTTGTAAAATCAAGGGCCAATTCCAATTCCTCCCTTAACCCTCAATCTCAACCCTCGCCCATAACCCTCAATTTTTGGCCCTCAATCTAAACCCTCGAAAGTAAGTGTAAGGGCTAGCTTGTGACTTAGAAATGGGACACCCCTCGAGTGCAGTTACGTCTTCAGACTGAAATGTATCAGAGCCGTGTTGTCTCTGTATTCCCTAAAATGAAAAGACACATTGAAAAGAGCGCTGTATGTTCTCCAAATAATATTAGCAAATAACACAATAGAGGATACATTATTCAGTCCTCTGTCGCTACACAAGTAACGTGAAGCCGACCCGGACCCGCCGGCCGCTGGCAACCAGGACCCGCCGGCTGCTGGTGACCGGGACGGGGACCCGCCGGCCGCAAGGACCCGCCGGCGACCGGGACCCGCTGGCTGCCGGGACCCGCCGGCCGCCGGCGACCGGGACCCGCTGGCCGTCAGGACCCGCCGACAGCAAACATCATAAAGTAAAAAAATAAATGTTACGCAACAACGATGTTAATCCATGAAAAAAGTCTCAAACAAAGACAACAAGATGGTTTCGTAACATTTATATCTTTAAGATATACGAAGATACTTACATTTGTAGCTAGCTTTTTTTGTCACCATCCTTTTTGAAGATGTCTTGGCTAAATTACCCAGTGCCTTCTGGGTAGCCCTTACTACCAAGGGTGGTGTCGGAAAATCTCAATTTTGAGGGCGATACAGCCCTCAAACTTGTCCCTCAATTTGACTTTCTAAGAATCGGGACAGCACTTGCCCTTAGCGGGAGCGCGCATTTTTGAGACTGAAGGTTGAGATTTAGGGTTAAGGGAGGAATTGGAATTCACCCTAAGTCACCAATCCTGGGATCTAGTGAGGTTTTATTCTGTTTCATTCCCAGCTGAGGGTTTTTCTCCTCCATCTATTTGACATAGGGCTAGACTTCTTGCTGAACTCAATGGAGCAAGTGTTCATTGAGAAGGAGCTTTTACACAGAAGAAAGTTTGCTCGTGAGATTAAAACCATTCGTGGGACCTCAACGTGTCCAGTAATTGCAGAGACAGGCAACCTGTCCAAAACACTAAGTATGAAAACCAGTCAAAACTACAGATCTTGTTCCTGCAATGCATACTGAGAACAGAGATGACCAAATGATAGATGAGTAATGCATTTTCTTCTGACATTGTGACACATAGTATATTAGGTGTGATACTGAAGGGACTGCACAGCTTCATTCATCTTTATGTCAACCCTTTTTTCTTTTGAGGAGAAATCTGCTGCTGTCCAGTAGCTTAGCTTTGATCGAGCTGCTGGAATCCATGGCAGGTTCAAGACTTAACACTGGTTAGCACTGTTGCCTCACAATAAGAAGTTTCCTGGTTTGAATCCTGGAGGGCATCTTCCAAAAGTGTATATCTTTCCAAAAGCATGTATGTCAGGTTAATTGTTGAGTCTAAATTGCCCATAGGAGTGTGCTCAGGTGGTTGTTCTGGCTAAATGTGACCCTGTGATGGACTGGCGACTTGTCCACAGTGAACCCCTATCTTTTTATCCTAAAGACGGCTGGGACAGGCTCCAGAAGATCTCCATGACCCTAAATGGGAATAAGTGGGCATAGATAATGGATAGATGGTTCAAGACCGTATTAGATGAGAATAATACATCTAGATCCGTTGTCCTTCCAAAAATGCACCAAAGCTTTGAGTGCAAACAAGCCATCAAATTTGAATGGTGGTCCATACAACTTTGGAGATGTTTAGGGTTAGGGTTTGGTTACAATGTTGCTTTGAAGCTATTTGGTGCCCAGAAATGATATACTGTCATTGTCAAACAACAATCAAGCGTTATACAGAAAAACTTTTTTTTCTTTAATGTCACTTCAGCCTACCACCATCAAAATGAATGAACAATGCCTCTATATTTAATCTATATTTACCTCATTCAGCTTCAGGTAATATATTTCTGAACACTGCCCTCTCAGTGAAGCATCATATTTGACTAAGTATAACTTTTAACATCAGAACTGATTGCTGTTTTGACTTACCTGTGATAAAGTGATGACCGCACATGGATACATAACATTTACGGGCTCCCACGGTTTCACATGTACATCCTGAAACCACAAATCTCTCCTTTTAGTGTTCCTTTTTCTTTGAGGAAACAAAGATAAAAAATAAAAAAAACAACCAAAAAAAGTAAACCAGGATTTGTGATTATTTTTTAATAATTTGAAGAGCAAATGGTAATCCAACAGTTTTTAAGAATGATAGCAGTCATTTTTCTATTTTTCCTACCAGTAGTTTTACATTTGTTCCACCCTGAATGGGGTGTGGATGTTACCCATCTCTGAGAAAAGACTTTTACTCAATCTTTTGACTCTGTCGCCTAGATGTGACCACTGAAAAATAGACTATACATTTACTATACATTTTGCTAAATTCTTATTTAAGGAGTGTAAGGATTTGAGTATAATCATCAAACCTACCATGTACCTGAACATGCAATTGTAGACAATTTATTCATGATTATTGACCTTTCAAAATTTCAGGACCTAGATATGGGACTACATAATAGATTTGATTGGCCTGATCATTTCTATTTGTTTAAGACATTTGAGGCCGTTGAGCTTGGTTTACTGCATGGATTAAGGAGCTATAATCAAATTTTAATACCTAACTGATGCTAGAATGACAGTTTATTCAGATGATGTTGCAGTGTTTGTCACTGGTTAAAATTACATATACCTACTACAGCACTTTCAACTGGGTAGTGAACCAGAAAGGGATGAAACACTTCGGCGTCCTCCTCAGAACTAATGTTTTTCAGAAGAAAAAATGGGAGCGTTTAGTTAAAAAGATTAGGACTCAGTTGTCTCGATGGGCTGGGGTCCAGCCAAAACTGTCTTACAGGAGAAGGTGTTTGGTTGTGAATAATCAGTTTTCATAATACCCTGAAGGTGCACTATTGACACAGAACCTCCAGATACACTTATTGTTCTTCTATCAGAGAATGAACAGACCTCCTCAGTGTAATCTGAGCTTTTGTTTTCAAAACTGCTTAGCATTCCTCTATGATAACCTGCTGTGAACTAATTGAGTTTCTGTGCGGCTATGCAGAAAGAAAAACCTTGACAATGATAAATATCTGTTTCTTCTACAGCTATCTGGCATATAAATAACCCAACACCTTTTTATAAGTCGGTTGTCCAGTCATAAGCAATTGTTTTAACCCCTGTGGTCTCCTCGATTCTCAGCTTTCAGCAGCGCTGTCATTTTGACAAACACACCAGAATCCTCACATAAATCTTGACATTTTAGAAGTCTCATTACTGAATATTAGAAATGAGCAGTGGTGCTGAATTATATTGAAGTCTTTTTAACTGCCAACAGTTCAGTGTTGCTCCTTGACTTGCTGAGCCTGTGAATCACTTGTGTTCACTGTGCACTACTAGGTTCACTAAGGTACTATTATGTTCAGTGAATCTGTGTTTTTACACTGCAATTTTCACTGCACAGCATAAACTACACAAGGTGCTAATAATGGTGACCGAAGAGCTGATTTTTATTTATTTTTTTAATTTTTTTGAACCAGGTTGTAAATATGTTGGACATTTTAATGTGGGGTCAGTGGAGATTGACTAATTTTTGGAGGCGGCCTCTAGTGGTCAGTCGAGGAACTGCAATTTTTCTTGCTTCTGCACGGAATTTAACTGTGAAAAGTGGATGGCGCCCCTGGTCTGACTGGGAGTGAGCGCTGCCTACACAGCTGGTTTTGTGAGATTACCTGAAGTTTGAGTTTACCTACATTTACATCAAGGTAAGTTTACTTTGTTTATTAGATGATTGATTTGATCACTGTTTACTAAAAATAATGATATGATTTAGCAGCAGGGAGGGTGATGAGTTCTCTGTTAGCATTAGCTCTGGTCCATAGGTCTGTCCCACACCAGAGCTATGTTAACATCAGACAGTCGCAGCGTTGTATTAATATAATTAATAAAGTGACGTTAACATCACTAGCCTCACCTTATACCTAACAAAATAAATATCCAGGGCCATATATATTTGTAGACAATGAGGCAGGCTTATAGGTGACTAGCAAGCTAGCTGGAATGCTAACGGAGAGATGTTTTCACTCATCACCCTCCCTGCTGCTAAATCATATTACTTTTACTAAACGCTGGTTAAATAAAAAATCTAATAAACAAAGCTAACTTACCTTGACGTAAATGTAGGTGTGTTTTGTAACTTTGTCCGACCTAGCAACAGTAACTAGGAAGTTGGCGGTGCTTACCGAAAGGTCAATTGTGGGGAGAGTGCGAATTATACAATGACAATTGGGGGGTCAACATTTTCTAGAGATGACAAAAATGACAATTTGTCCCTTCTTTAGGGGGGTCGAAGTTGTACGGTTGAACCCCCCCAAACCCCCCGTAATTCGCACTATGATTGTGGGTTTTCAACTTCTAAATTAATTTAATGGATGAAATCTTTTTGAGATCCTCTGAATCGTTTTCCCACTGTCTCTATGTGTTAACTTAATTTCACTGTATGAGTTGAAACACTGTCATAGGGCTTTCTTTTGATAAATGTCCTTATTCTTTATGCCATTCTTGTGGCTGATCTCCTGCCAGTTCAGTTGGCCCTGTGTAAATAGACATGGTTTTGGGGTGGATAAGTGCTAAAATAGACTGTTATTCTCAGAGGATCAGAGGGTCGCTCCTGAACTGGTGCACTGAAAAAAGTATAACTGTGTGTTACTGTGTGTAAACTGTAACAATATATTTACATTTTATTTTTATAAGTCTTATTTTTATAGTGTTTATATTGTATCTCAATAATAGCCTACCGCACCTCAAGACTATTTTGAACTGTTGTGTTTTTGATAAACTGGAGCTGGCTGTTGGGCTTTTGAAAGGGTATTTAATTTTGTATTTACATTTTATTTTTGTCTTATTTATTTTTATAGTGTTTATATTGTATCTAAAGTATAGCCTACCTCACCTCAAAACCATTTGAAATTGTTTGAGTACCATGATGTTAAAAGAAATGTGAGAAATTGAACTGTCTTCCCATGATTTCATCCAACTTGGGGGTAGTAATTCAGTTACTTGTGACAAGTTGACAAAGTTTTATTGGGTTTTGTGACTGTGAAAAAATACATTGTATTCATACAGCATATTACTTTGTAGTTATTTAAGATTTTGGCTCAAGTCAGGGTGAAAATATGAGTCAATGCAAAGTGTAAAAAAAGAAAATTGCAAGTAGAAATTATAACTTTATTGTATTTGAAAACTTTCATTGGTTTTAATAAATTTTTTGAATTGACTTTACTACATTATCTCCTTTGTTCAAGCTATTTTTTTTAATTTGAGAAAACTGTAACAAGTTGAAATTTTGAATTCATTATATTTGAAAACTTTCATTGGTTTAAATTTTTTTTATTTTTAATTTGACATTACATTACACATTTGCTTTGTTCAAATTGATTTTTTTCATTTGAGAAAAACTAAAAAAATTACATGTGACAAGTTGATTTCAATTTTTTACTTTGATCCAAAGTAACACTTTTTACAGTGTGGGACTGCTCTCATCGACTGGCATGACCACGAATCCCAGCGACCTTCCTTACCTGGTGGAAGCCAGATGTTATTTTTGCTTTGGAGGACTGAAACAGGGAATGTTTCAGAACAAATCCTTTAACATTTAAATCCAGCTTTTAACCAAGCATTCGGACAGTTAAAGGGAAGCTCTGCCAGTTGTTTTCTGTGTAATCCATCATATATTGCTTGATAATTTGTGATTTAAACACTGTAACAACAGTACATTTTCCTGTCAGAGGATTAATCTTTTAGCTAGTATAATTCAAAGACTGGCTGTTTGTAGAGCTTTGGGTTTTCCATTATCTTTTTTTTCTCTGTATGGCATTCAGTATAAGGAGCTAGAGAGGTGCTGCCTTTACATCAATCAGTCATAACCACTTCCATTTTGAGACATTAGTATAATTGCCATATACAAATGAGCTCATCAAGGAGACAAGGCAGTGTTTGGGTATCTTTATGCCTCAAATAAGGAGGGGTTGTGTATTCTTCCTTCCAGGCAGTGCTAATTGTTCACTGAGGCTTAAGAGAAAGCAAACGCGCCTTAGTCGTTTTACAGAGTGAGGTCATGTGTCAGTGCTTCTATAAAATAAATGAATAAGAACATTTTCTTCTGGAAATTTTGTTGAAACATTTCCAACATAATCAATGATGTTATGAAAGCTCTCAGGAAAAGAAAAAAAAGTAAAAGGATAATGCACAAAATCAAAAGAATGTAGAGCAAATGAGTGTGTTTAAGTGCTGTAAGTGTTTGTACATGAATCTTTTAGCCTAAAGGCTCAGATAGAATCTGATGGACGAGATAGAGGGAATGATGGGGGAGTCAGGAGAATGCTAATAGTCTCCCAGATAAGACTTCCACAGCATCTCTGCATCTCATTTATATCTTGTCCTCACCTGACTCTCATCATCCCTACTTCAGCCTCTCCCCTGGTCCTCCTTTCCTTCAAATCGTTTTCATTTCTCCCTCTGCTTCTCCATTTTCTTTGTCTTCCTCCAGCTAAAAACACATTAGCAGAGATCAGAGAGGGAATCACGTCATTCAACACCTTCACTTACATCTGCGTGTTTGTGTTTGGCTTTTTTTTAAACACATGGCTAAGCATGTGCATGCCTATTCGTGCCCAAAAACACAGAATTTATAAATGCAAGCATGTGGGTTATATGCATTTCTGCCCTGACAGGAGGCATTACAACAATCCCTTGTGCTGCAGGCACTGAAGAGAGAGAGAGTGGGGGAATGTGCTTGCCTCTGCAGTAAATGAGAAAAAAAAAGGGAGAGAGCGAGAGAGAAGGGGGGAAGTGTTGGAAAAGTTGCTGAAGCACACAAAAGAAAAGAGAGAGGGCAAAAAAGAGTATCTTATCCTTAATTGGTGCTACCGCCTCTCCCTCTTCTGCCAAAGAAGCAAACTGGACCCATTTCTCTTATCTTTTTCTTCTAAAGAAAACATTTATTAAAACCATTGTCTTGATTAACTCATATTTAATACATTCTATGTAATTCCATTTACGAAAGCAAAGCTGCTTTTATATAAGAGGGGGGCCACGTCCAGTTTTTAAGGCTGAAGCCACTGTGGAAGTACAGGAAGTTTATTATTAGAGGGGTTGTTTTCAGAAATGAGCCCATTTTCATTGATTCCTATTTGAAAATGTTCAACTTTATAGCAGAAATAAACATAGTTAAAGCATGGTACAAAAAGACAAGAACAGCTTGATCTCCATCTTTATGTACCATGCCAGATAAAAAAAATATATAAAGCCACAAATTTAAGCAGAATTATGTGCCTATTTTTTTTTTTTTTTGTCAATGGACAGCTGTCATCACTCTTAGCATTTTTGGTGAACTTAATTCAATTCAAATTCAAAAATACTTATACTAATATTAATCCCCCAAGGGGCAAATTCAGGTTTCAGTACTAGAGGAGCTGTACTAGAGGAGCTGCCAGCTCCCAGCGCTCCTTTTCATGCCCGGTCCCGTGGTCCGAGTGCTAACTCGAGTTAACAGCCATTAAAACTGTTAACAGCCATTAAAACCAGTATATCTCCATAATGATGACAAGTGAGATATCTCCAGGTCAGAGGAGGAAACACCGATGAACCAAACCGTCTCCTCAGGGAAGACTGAGCTCCTTCAGTCCGGCGAGCAACGGAGCCGACCATACCAGAGCCCGGTTCATCATGCGGACCGGACCAGGCCGTTGTCGTCTCCCCCAGCAGTGCTGGGCCCCACCAGGTCACCAGACGGCCCCTGCCAGGTCAGCTGACCTATCCGGCGTGTAGACTGCTGGACGGGGGCAGCATGCCGCCGCTCTACGTCGGGGGCTTCCATCCCGGCTCCGTGACGCTGCAGCCCGGATCCAGTGGCGGTGGTTGCCGCGGGTAGCAGTTCAGGACTACTTAGCTTTCCCGAACCGGCCTCCAGCGACACCGTCCATGTCCACGGCGGCAGGTCTCCACCAGCCGCAAGAGGACCGATATGCCCCCTGCAGACAGTATGTAGACATCCGACCGCAGATCACCACAAACCGGGCACAAACTGGAGCGTCCAGCATCAGTTGGCAATATCCACCGACTAGCTTGGTGCCAGTAGCCAGGGGCCACGCTTCAAGCTGGCAATTATGGCAGCCTTCCAAAGCAAGGTCGTGTGGCTTTCACCATGACTGAGACCCATCCAGGCTCCAGGCTGGTCCAGTTGCCTGGTCTAACTGCAGCCTGGTCCAGTTGAGCCACCTAGCTGCAGCTCCCATAGTCCTCTGGAAGTGACATGACGGCAAAATCGATCAGAATGATCATAAGGTAACTTTAGCTGACCTCAATGTTTAGCGTAAGCTAAGCTAAGCAAACATAGCTAGCTTGTAGTAACTGCATTACAACGTATTGCCAGATTTATTTGTTCCATCTATTTATCCACTGTTAGATTTACCTGCTTTGACCAGAATCAACTCTTGACATAATGACTTCCCCCAGATGTCCAAACGTTGTATTTCAAAACAACTCTTTAGAAACCTGTGTGTGATGTCACAGAGGGTTTGTCTACCTCTTTTTATGCGTCTATGGATGGTAATCAAATGCACCTGAATAATGTTTGTTTACTGGAGAAATTCCGGTATAAGTTAACACAATGTCTTAGAGGAAAGACTTGACTTTATCTTAGTTTACTTTTGCATGCCCCAGTTTGTATTTAATTTAATAATTTTTTTTTTTTTACATTGCACTATATAGCGTTTAGTGTTCAGTTTTAATCCATCCACCAATGGTCTGAAAATAATGCAGTTTGGATTCTCTGTATGTGGTAGAATTAACAATAAAGCAGATTTTGGCTTTGATTTTGATTTAACAGCAAGTGATATTACTTCAAGGCAGTTGCAAGACACTTGCATATCTACCTAAGAGTGGGCGTCTTAGCAAGTACTCCACGAAGTCATAACATACAATGCTCAGAAACAAAATCACAAAAACCCAATCGCAAGTATAGACCTCAGCTACCATTTACAAAAAAAAAATGATAATAATAATGTTAAAGTTTGTGGTGGCACATTTAGAAAAAGACTGCAAGAGTATGGTTTGTTTTTTTAAAACATAGTCATCATTATACCTTGATAACAAGCTGATCACCATCAGGGGAACTCTGGTGTAATCTGTGCTGTTGTACATCTAGTGTCGATTTTACTTAGGGATGCACGATAACTGTTTTTTAAAACCGATACCGATAACCGATAACTTTCAGCTCCCAAAGGCCGATACCGATAACCGATAACACACACATATACCTAAGATCATTACATCAATACTATGAACAAAATCAAAAATAGTTTTGACTTTTTAAATGAACAGATATTTATTTTTTCCATTGAAAATCTATTGGCAAGCCTCTCAAACATTTTTGTAAAGCTATCAAACAAACCTATTTGATATCTCACATTAACTTTAATAAGGTTCATTACTGACTGATATAAAAAAAATAAATAAAGGCTCCTTTAACTGATTGAAATACATGCATCAGAATTACAAACTGAAAAAGATTAACATTTAAAGGATTTTGGCTTGTGGTTCCATTTAAATTAATACATTTAATTAAAGTAAATGAGGTTCAGTAGTTTTTATTTTTTAATCTCATGGAAGCTTTAGATGAGAGGAATGAGGGAGAGGAGAGACTCCTGCTGGCTTGCGCACATTAGCATTAGCTTCCGTTAGCTCACGTTAGCGCGATTTCAAAACTCCATGGAAGTGATTGTTATGTTATAGGTGGCCGATCGGGTTTTACGTATAAAAGCTTGTGATTCCCTCCTCATAGAACTGCTCGGAGGATTCGTCACAAATAAAAACCAAACTATCTTCTTCTGAAACTTTAACAAAGTTCCACGCCGCCATGTTTGTTGTGATCAGCACAATGCAGGCTGCATTCAAAGTGTAACGTAAATTCCGACGTTTCCTCGTTTGCTAGTCGTTATTTCATCCTTTTCTATTTTTTTCTTTTTTTTATGTGTAACATGTGGTAGAATACTGCAAATATCAATTCAAGTCCGCAACTACCAAAATTATGACCGAGTTAACGAGTTGTTTTCTGGCATGAGGGGGCATTCTTGATTTTCCTAATTGAGTAATCGTTTTTCTGATTATGCCGACGTTACTTGAACATAACATTCACTGCCGGTCATTCAAGGCTCAGAGGGAGCGAGGCACTGCCGTGTTGACAGAAATATATGTTATCAGGGCTATTCGTCGTGATATCGGACTTATCGGGATGACGTCATAATTTCCTGTTATCGGTCCGATAGTTATCGTGCACCCCTAATTTTACTAAATTTTGAGATCTGGTTTGGACCAAATTTTTTTCTTTTATCTTGATACATAAAACCACAGAATAGAGAGAGTGTACTTCTTCCACATTGCTTTAGTTATGTCAAGATAAGTTTTCACAATGCCATGCTATATATCAGCATCAACATTTTTTTCGAACACTTGGAGTCTGACGTTATGAGTCATCCTGCCTTTATTCATGAGTGTGTGATTGGGTCTCACTATCCATTTGCTATGTGTAGTTAGGAACAGGGAGCGACAGTGTGGTTTGAAAATGAAATCAGTTCTTGTAGCTGTTGACACTTGAGCTTATTCTGCATAATAGTTCAGAAATAGTTCACGATGAGTAATTTCACCGGAGACGGAGAGCCTCGCAGGCTATTCACTCTGCACTTAATCTACACGACAGAGACACATCTTGCACAGGGAAAATAGTGAGTTAATTTCACACACAGAATCGAGTGATTCACACATTACAGATGAATGAGGTTGAGGGAAGAGTTCAATTGCAGCTTCTAAAATATGTGATTTTGTGAAAGGCATATTACACTTGACTCATTATTAACATCCACCCTTTTCTGTCTCACTGGTTCTCAGTCTATCTTTCTCCCTTATTCTCAACCTGTCATAGTCAATAGATCAATAGATTACTTGTAAATCACTCTCAAAGCTATACTTGGCTCTTGGTAATAAAATGAAAACATGTATTATGTTTTATTATGTCCATTATGTGGCGATCCGAGGGCTGGTACTATTTTATCACGCCAAATTACACGGATGAAATTTGGAATTAAAACCAACAACGCCACCCTGGGAATTTCACCCAGGGAATTCTAAATATTATAAAGGTAATGAAGGCACACAGGTAAATGATACAAGGAAGGGCAGGAGACGTGGTTCAAGGTTTAACAAAATATAACAAATTTATTTGTAATCACAATATGGGTCTAAAAAGTACTTGTATAAAATTGTCTAAAACATTCACATGCGGCTTATGTAGTGCTGAGGCTTACCAACTGTGAGGGGCCAGAGGGGGTGAGGAATCCAAACTTAAAGGAGGAGCACCCCACTCACACGTGACACACAACCCAAAAAGTGAGGTGCAAAAGAACCAAAAAAAACACACACTCGAAGGGAGACCACCACCCAGGACACCACCACCACCGTTGGTTCTCAGCAACTACAAGAGAGGGAGACACAATTAATCAACACAATATATAAAAATAATCAAAAAAATAATACAGAAAATGAATCAAACGTATTAGCGAAAGGCTGAAACTCAGCGAGAATATAAATCAAAATTAATTACTAAACCGAATAAAGAAATAAACAAGGAAATAAATTCTCTGGCCAGAGTTACCAAATTAACCACTTAACATAAGCACTTAATTGACAAAAAAATAAATCAACTCAAAACCAATACAATATAATTAAAGAAAATATAATCCCATGTAGCCCCCCTCACACACACGCTCGCTCACGTCCACGCACAACCAGTCAGTGTATGACCACTCAACCCTCGCGATACACACGCACACGCACACACACACACTGAGCAGCTGCCACTGGGGCAGGCAGCCAGGTAACAAGGCCCGGTGCCGGAGAACCAGGAGGACCGCAGCTTTCAGCTAAACAGTCCGGCAGTAGGCAGCATGCGAGTCAGTCAGTAACACGCGAAGCACGGCAAAGCCAGGTGAAGCCAGGCGAAGCAGAGCAAGGTGAGGTGAAGCCAGGCGAGACAGCAATGTTGCGAAGCAGATCAAACTGAAGCCAGGCAAAGCCTGGCGAAGCAGCAGTGTCCTGCACTTATCTTAGCGTCCAGGTTTGAGCCACGAAGTCCCAATCAGCCGGCGTTTCTCCCAGCGAGGAGGAAGATTAGGAGGCTCTGCACTGCTCCGGGCGCATCTGTGGTGCGCCAGTGAGGCGTTCAGGTGCCACTTGTCTTCTCAGTGCTAATGGCTGCACCGAAGGCAGCGGAGGAAGCGGAAGTTCGGGAGGCGGAAGGGCCGTGGAGCCAGGAAGTGAAAAGGGAGGGGGCAAGATACAGCTCCCTTTTTATACTCTTGTCCTCTGCACTGATAGGCTAACGACCACAGATAGAGTGCAGAGCGGCAGACTTGCCTGCAGTCAGCCACAGCAGCACATCATACTGCTACAATTATATAATGTCAATGTCTTTCCATTCGGTTTTAGCCCTGAAAGGCCGAATGATTCAGTCTCTCTTTTTGGTCAGACAGATTCCTGATCTTGGCAATCAAAAGGACACAAAGAGAAAACAAAAGGCCAGCGTCTTTCTGTCTAGCCTTGTCTTGTTTCACAATGTTAACCTCTGTCTACCTTGGTTGTCATGGTGATTGATAGAGACCTTCACTCCGCAGCAGGGTCCAAAGGGTGGGATTAAAGAAGATTGTAACTGTCACACTGAAGCCACGTGAACACAAATCCACAAAGCACGAACAGCTGACCTGAACCAGACCCCTCAATGTAGCTTTTCAGATAAAGATGGAAGCTACAGGCTTGCTTATAGCCCCCCCAGCTTGGAACCTGTACGTTGGGGTTTTCCCCTGTGGATAAGAGGGTAGCTTCCCTGCGCCTTCGGGTCGGGGAACGGGCTCTGACTGTCATTTGCGCTTATGCGCCAAAAGACAGTTCAGAGTACCCAGCCTTCTTGGGGTCCTTGGGGGGGCTGCTGGAAAGCGCCCCCAATGGGGACTCCTTTATCCTGCTGGGGGATTCAATGCTCACGTTGGCAATGACAGTGGTACCTAGAGGGGCGTGATTGGGAGGAACGGCCTCTCTGATCTGAACCAGAGTGGTGTTTTGTTGTTGGACTTCTGTGCTCGTCACAGTTTGTCCACAACAAACACCATATTCAAGCATAAGAGTGTCCATAAATGCACGTGGCATCAGGACACTCTTGGCCGCAGATCAATGATTGACTTTATAGTCATATCATCTGATCTTCGGCCGTATGTTTTGGACACTCGGGTAAAGAGAGGAGCTGAGCTGTCAACTGATCACTACCTGGTGGTGGGTTGGATCAGATGGTCGGGGAGAATGCTGGTCAGACCTGGTAAGGCAAGGCAAGGCAAGTTTATTTGTATAGCACATTTCGTGTACAAGACAATTCAAGGTGCTTTACATAAGCATTACAGAGCATTACATTAAAACAAGAGGAAATAAAAAGATAAAATAATAATAAAAATGCAAAAAGTTAATTAACAGTTGTTTTTGATTTAGGAATTAAAAATGTAGGTAAAATGCAAGAAATCAAAGTTAATTATTATGATAAAATGTGGCAAATAGAAAAGTTTTTAACCTTGATTTAAAACTGCTGAGAGTGTCAGCAGACCTGCAGGTTTCTGGGAGTTTGTTCCACATTTGAGGAGCATAAAAACTGAACGCTGGTAGGCCCAAAGGTGTAGTGAGGGTCTGCTGGGAACGTCTGGCAGAGGAACCTGCCAGAAAGATCTTCAACTTCAACTCACACCTCCGACAGAGCTTCAATGAGAGGCGGGGACATTGAGTCTGAATGGGCCATGTTCCGTGCCTCCATTGCTGAAGCGGCTGACCGGAGCTGTGGCCGTAAGGTCGTCGGTGCCTGTCGTGGCGGCAATCCTCAAACTCGATGGTGGACACCTCGGGCGAGAGAGGCCGTCAGACTGAAGAAGGAGTCCTACCGGGCTTGGTTAGCTTGTGGGTCTCTGGAATCAGCAGACAGGTATCGACAGGCCAAGCGGGCGGCGGCTTTGGTGGTCTCTGAGGCGAAAACTCGGGTGTTGGAGGAGTTCAGGGAGGCCATGGAAAAAGACTTTCGATCGGCTCCTCGGAGATTCTGGCAAACCGTCAGACGGCTCAGGCAGGGAAAGCAGTGCTTCACCAACACTGTATAGTGGAGGTGGGGTGCTGCTAACCTCGACTGGAGATGTCGTTCGGTTGTGGAAGGAATACTTCGAGGACCTTCTCAATCCAGCCGACATGTCTTCCGTCGAGGATGCTGAGCCTGTGGACTTAGAGGTGGACTCGTCGATTACTGGAGCTGAGGTCGCTGAAGTGGTTAAGAAGCTGCACGGTGGCCGGGCTCCGGGGGTGGACGAGATCCGCCCTGATTTCCTGAAGGCTCTGGATGTTGCAGGACTGTCTTGGTTGACACATCTCTGCAACATCGCATGGAAATCGAGGGCAGTACCTTTGGACTGGCAGACCGGGGTGGTGGTTCCCCTTTTTAAGAAGGGGGACCGGAGGGTGTGTTCCAGTTACAGGGGAATCACACTCCTCAGCCTCCCTGGTCAGGTCTATGCAGGGGTGCTGGAGAAGAGAGTTCAATCAATTGTCGAATCCCAGATCCAGGAGGAACAATGTGGGTTCCGTCCTGGTCGTGGAACACTGGACCAGCTCTATACCCTCACTAGGGTCCTGGAGGGAACATGGGAATTTGCCCAACCAGTCCACATGTGTTTTGTGGACTTGGAGAAGGCATTTGACCTTGTCCCTCGGGGGGCCCTGTGGGAGGTACTCCAGGAGTATGGGGTGCTGGGCCCGTTGTTATGGGGCTGCCCTTTGTCACCGATTCTGTTCATAACGTTTATGGACAGAATTTCTAGGCGCAGCCAAGGAGCGGAAGGGTACTAATTCGGTGGTGTCGGGATCTCGTCTCTGCTGTTTGCGGATGACGTGGTCCTGTTGGCACCATTGAGTGGGGATCTGCAGCTCTCGCTGGAGCGGTTCACAGCCGAGTGTGAAGCGGCAGGGATGAGAATCAGCACCTCCAAATCTGAGACCATGGTCCTCAGTCGGAAAAGGGTAGAATGCCTCCTCCGGGTCAGGAGTGAGGTTCTGCTTCAAGTGGAGGAGTTTAAGTATCTCGGGGTCTTGCTCACGAGATCGACAGACAGATTGGTGCAGCGTCTGCTGTGGTGCGGACTCTGTACCAGTCCGTTGTGGTGAAGAGAGAGCTGAGGCAAAAGGCAAGGCTCTCTGTTTACCGGTCGATCTTTGTTCCAACCCTCACCTATGGTCATGAACTGTGGGTAGTGACCGAAAGAATGAGATCGCGGATACAAGCGGCGGAAATGAGTTTTCTCCGCAGGGTGGCTGGACTCTCCCTTAGAGATAGGGTGAGGAGTTCAGTCATTCGGGAGAGACTCAGAGTAGAGCCGCTGCTCCTTCACATCGAGAGGAGCCAGTTGAGGTGGTTCGGGCATCTGGTTAGGATGCCCCCCAGACGCCTCCCTGGAGAGGTGTTTCGGGCATGTCCAACTGGGAGGAGACGACGGGGAAGACCCAGGACCTGCTGGAGAGATTATGTCTCTCGGCTGGCCTGGGAGCCCTCTGTTCTCTCAGAGGAGCTGGTGGAGGCGGCCGAGGGGAGGGAGGTCTGGGCTTCTCTGCTGAAGCTGCTGCCCCCCCGACCCGACTTCGGATAAGCGGGAGTTAATGGATGGATGGATGGCTACAGGTTGTCAGTCAAGCATCGACAGCCACCACCTTGAGGGGTCTGTGACACAACTTTAATATTGGAGTGCAGCTCTGGAAGCTTTGCAGGCGGTGCCATTGCCATGTTTTGGTGTTTTGTACATCAGTGGGCAAACCTTAATAAAAGCTCCATTTTTATCCAGTTTTCTGGAAAATTTGAAGTAAACTGACTGTGTCGCTTATAGCAAAAAACAAAAACAAAAGAAAAAAAATCATGACCCTTATTATGAATAAATTTGTGAACCAATATACATAAATAGTAACCTCCTGTACTGTTGTCATGGATGTGAAATCTAGATGTAGCTACCGTCATGGCTGAAGGTTTTGGCACCCTTGCACATAAAGACCCAACAACTTCAAATGTCTGCAAAATAAGTTGAAATTGACAAAAGTATTTGGTGTCTCAAATTCTTTATTAAACTAATAATACAGAAACTTTGTTTTTTAATCAGAACTTAATAATACATTTTAAATAATAGATTACACAGAAAATGCTGTGATGAAAATTTTAACACCCTTTTATAGCAACACAGATGCGTCAAGCTCAGAGAACAAAACCCGTGTCCGTACGTGTTTCGCTTTAGGAAAGTCACGTGACCGATACAGGTGCTGTATTGAACCGACAGTGACGCGCCAAACTGTGTTTATAAGCGCATCTGTCGACGGGATGCACCACCAAAAGAATCTCCAATCTTTTGTCACATGTCGTCAGAATCAGCAACAATCATGGACCAGCCTCAAGCTAAAAGAAAGGTTTCCACCGTATGGCACAATTTCGATCTCATATCGGAAAATAAGGTATTTGTTTTGATTTCCTTGTTTCATCCTGTTCCTCTCAAAGTTCTCACTTGATCTATTCTATCTGAATACAAATTCATTCCAAAGTGACTCTTAGTTTACTATTCATATTATTTTCTGCAGGCTAAATGTTGAATTTGCTCGACAGAGCTTTCATATTTGAACAAGTCCACCTACTCAGTGGTGAGACATTATAGGGCCAGGCATGAAAATGAAGTCCCAGATACACCCAGGATGAACTCAGGTATACAGCCATTCTAGAACTTATTCACAGTTGCTTTATTGATAATTAACTCATATGAATTTATTCCTTACTTATTTTTTAACCATTAAGCTTCCAGGAAGCAGATGCTGGATGAAGCTCTGCTAAATTTCATCCTGAAGGACTGCAGCCTCAGCATTGTGGAGAGTGAAGGGTTCAGGGAACTTGTCCAGGTCCCAGGATCCTTTGAGATATCACAGTCATCAAGCATCGTCATTCACAACACAGTCACTAAGATTTTCAAGTTATGATACATGTATCTGAAGATATCACCGATATTTTAAATTTAAATGAAGATATGCAATGATGTCATATACAATACAATGACTTACATTTTATTATTGCATACTAGGTCATCAAATTAGTGTCAGTTGAGTCTGGCAACTCGGTTGTCTGTAGGGACTTTTAATGTCCAGCAGGTGTCAGTATTCAGTGACACAGTATCGACACGCATCAATGCAGTCTGGCAATGTGTTGAAACGTTCCATGATGCATCATCAACCCATCACTACCCTTTTAGATTTACAAAGAATAAATTAATTTCAAGCCGGTCATTCACCTTGAACTCACCTGTGGTGAGATTACAGGTGACAGCAATCTAGTAACCGTCATCTAACCAGTTTAAAAGGAGCAACCCCCTCATTCTGCTGTTGTGAGTCACTGCATGACCATGCTGAGCATGGACAAAAGAAAGAAAAGCAGAGAATTGTCTGAGGAAGTCAAAGAAAAGATTGTAGCAAAGCAATCTTTGCTACAAAGGCTACAAGTCCATCTCCAGAGACCTTCATGTTCCTGTATCCACTGTGTGAAATGTTATAAAGAAGTTTAAGGCTCATGGTACGGTAGCCAACCTTCCAAGAAGTGGCCGCAAGAGAATTATGGACGAAAAAATGCAGCGACGGATTGTTCGAATGGTGGCAGAAGAACCTCGGAAAACTGCTAAACAGATTCAAGCTGAACTTCAGACACAAGGTACAATTATTTCAACGCGTAGCATCCGTCGCCAGCTCAATGAAAGAGGTCTCTATGGTAGGAGACCCAGAAGGAAGCCTCTACTGAAAGACAGACACAAGAAAGCCCGGCTAGAGTTTGCCAAAACACACATGAACAAGCCAAAATCCTTCTGGGAAAATGTCCTGTGGACAGATGAGACCAAATTGGAGCTTTTTGGTAAATCACATAGACTCTGTGTTTACAGGAAAAGAAATGGAGCCTTCAAGCAAAAGAACAGCCTCCCTACAGTCAAACATGGAGGAGGTCCACTGATGTTTTGGGGTTGTTTTGCAGCCTCTGTGCTGGGTGCCTTGGATGTGTGCGTGGCGTTATGAAATCTGGCGATTACCAAGGTATTTTGGAGAGAAATGTTTCACCAGGTGTCATGAAGCTGGGTCTTCGTCGAACATCATAGGTGTTCCAGCAGGACAACGACCCAAAACACACATGAAAAAGCACCCAGGAATGGTTCAACAGAAAACGCTAGACTGTTCTAAAGAGGCCAGCAATGAGTCCAGATCTCAATCCCATTGAACACCTGTGGAGGGATCTGAAAAGGGCAGTTGGAAGAAGGAACCCTTCAAATCTGGGTCAACTGGAGCAGTTTGTTAAAGAAGAGTGGTCCAAATTGCCCGTAGAGAGGATGAGGCATCTCACTGAAACCTATAGGAAGCGTTTGACAGCAGCCATTTTCTCCAAAGGATCTGCTACCAAATATTGAATTCAAGGTGTCAATACTTTTGCCACAGCAATTTATGTGTAATATATTATTTAAAATGAAATATTAAGTTATGATCAAAAAACAAAGTTTCAGTGTTATCGTTAGTTTAATAAAGAATTTGAGACACCAAAGACTTTTGTCAATTTCAACTTATTTTACAGACATTTGGAGATGTTTGGTCTTTATGTGCAAGGGTGCCAAAACTTTCAGCCATGACGGTATGAATTTCAGTATGGTATGCATCTGCAAGTATGTTTATTTCTGCTAATAAGTTTGACAGTTTACCACTGGAGTCAATGGAAATCGACTCATTGTTGGAGCCTGCCTCCAGTGGTCATCTGTGGAATTGCATTTTTGCCAACCTCTGTGTTGGACTCATTTTTTTTTTTATCCAAAGGTTGCCCATTTCTGATGAGCCATGTAAGAAATATCTTTTCTATTTCAGGACTGTTATTATTAAAAAAAAAAAGAAAAAAAGAAAGAATTGGAGCCCAGATGAGAATATAGTTTTTGTTTTAGTTATCAGTGACTAGATCATTTATTTATGAAAATATTTATGAAACCTAATTGGATATGAAGTTTATGTGACAATAACAACTGTTATACCATTAATGATCAAACAAGCTCACATCGCCTGAGGACAAGGCTGGTTTACTGTAATCAAATAACCAATGCTTTACATTAACACTGTTTTAAATGGCTTTCTTTTTCTTTTAAAGTTCCTTTCTTACTTGCTTTTACATTCTAAATACAATAGATTTTATCTGGTTAAAAAAAGCTCCATTCAAATTAATTTTGAAGTGAACTATTAATTGGTCTGTGTGTTCCTGTCATTGCTCTTGCTGTCTTCTGAGGGGAAATTGGAGCTCTGCCACTGAGTTGGCAAGATTGTCAAATACCTTTCGATTAAATAGATACACCATATTGGCTGCGGTTACATGATGTTTTTTAATTCGGAATGAATAATTAGGAATTAAATAATTCCGAATTAAACTATTTTCCTTCGAGTTTACATGGAAATAGTAATTCCGAATTAAGGTTTACATGGAAAACACGTTTGTTCGGCTTTATCCAACTCCGCTTTAGGTCTGGGGGTTGGGAAGGGTTCTGATTGGATTGGGGGGGGGCGGACGTCTTTACATCTACCGGAAGAAAACAAACTTAGCTAACTCGGTTAGCAACAACATTTCACTTATTTTTGACCTGGGTGGCGTCTCTATCTGCGAAACCTCCTTCATTTAACCTGGCCGCTTTGAAAAGCTCACAATTTTTATGTTTCCTGCCATCTGTTCTTTTAATTATTTCCAGTTCCTCCAAGCTATTTATTAAATAAATCGTCTCTGCTCTTGAACACCGTCTACTGCGTGCTGCCGTTTTGAAAACAAGCCCATCGCGGAATATAAGCGTCATCGCGACAGACGGGCAAGAGAATGAGCATGCGCAGAAAGACGGGAATTAATTTAAACAGGAATGAGTGTATACATGACCGCGGAATTACTTAATGCGGAATTAAAATGGGAATAAACCAGCCACTTACTTTGGAATTAAGTTTAATTCGGAATTGACATTTTCATATGGAATTAAGTGTTTACATGGTAACTTTTATTCGGCTTTAACTTTAATTCTGAATTAAAGAGGAATAAAACTTCCCATGTAAACGCACTGATTATATACGGACATCTATGCATGTATAAAATGGAATGAGCTCAAGGAATTGCAAGGTATGACTTCACATTGTGACTATACAATGGCGGTCCTTTGTGTAATTACATCTCTTTGATAAAAGGTTTTTTTTAAGGAATGGTGCCTTTGGGAGATCCATCTTTTTCCTTGGCTTTCTCTAACATAAACACACAATTATGTACAATCTCTGAGGAGGCTTCAGGCTTTCAGGTGTAAAGACTAATATTCTGCTGACAGCAACAGGATGATGCATTTTCCTGAATGCCCCACACTGCTACACCATTAGTTGATGACTTCATCAAGCTAGGCAGAAATGTACAGCCTAAAGACAAAATGCGTCTCTTAGTTTACATTTTTGTCCTAAAGGAGACCGAAATAACTCTACCATCATAAAATATCAGTTTCAATTGTTTTATATCGGAACATTTGATTATTTTTAAGAACTATTATTGAACCCTCAGACCCATCCGGGTCTGCTATTAGCAGAAACCGACAAATCAGCTTCTGAATAGTACTTTACACCGCTTCCTCTCATATCAACAATAAATCGATTCTCATAGAGCTCGTTCAGTTTTGCACATTGTACACAGCGAACATCATAGCAGAGGTGACTAATACACCAGAGAAAGTAAAGACAGAAGATTGAGAAAGAGAAAATGAGAGTGAATGATTGAGCAAACCAGGAGTAAATCTCAAGCAGTCTTTTACTTGGTTAAAACCTAAAAACATGTACCACACTGAAATAGCTGTCAACGCACATGTTTTTGTGATTCAGCTTTGTGAGGCTCGCCCTAATCAGTCCTTGTTGAGTAAGTCATTTGGTTACGATGGAGTTTAGTCTTGATTATGTCGTCGGTGCTCCTTCCAAAGATGTGCTTGATAAATGTACTAAAGACATCTTGTGGCTCGTAGCTGATCACTATCAGATAGCAGTGTCACAGCAGCTGAAGAAGCAGTGATTAAAACTGAGTTAACTGAAGCTTTTCTTAAGAGGCATCTTTCATTCCCTGGAACCCAAGTCTACTCCAAAACGCACAAACTTGGAGGATGCTGTTAGATTAAAAACATTGGAAGTTGAGAGGCTGAGAATTTTAAGTGAACTGGATGCTGGAAGCTCAAACTTATGGGGTTCCATGAATACCAAAAATATGTTCAAGTGCTCACTGTTTATGTCCATTGGTTGTTAAGATGTTTCCCCATGTTTATTTAACTTTCAACAATCTCTTTTAACAACTACTTTGTCTATGTAGATTGCTCACTTGGCTTAATGTTTGGTTGTATCTATTTAACTTTGGTTTACACCTCTGTTGTCTCCTTACACTCACTGTCTGATTGTGTCACCTGTTTTTCTCATTATGATAGCTCGTTGGTGCGTGTCGTTGCTTTGCGTCGTTGCTTTGCGTCGTTGCTATGCGCGTTGCTATGCGTCGTTGCTATGCGTCGTTGCTTTGCGTCATTGCTATGCGTCGTTGCTTTGCGTCATTGCTTTGCGTCATTGCTTTGCGTCATTGCTTTGCGTCATTGCTATGCATCATTGCTATGCGTCGTTGCTATGCGTCATTGCTATGCTTCGTTGGTACGTGTCATTGCTATGCATTGTTGCTCTGCGCCATTATGATGCGTCATTGCTATGCGTCATTGCTATGCATCGTTGCTTCGCGTAGCAACGACGCGTAGCAACGACGCGTAGCAACGACGCGTAGCAACGACGCGTAGCAACGACGCGTAGCAACGACGCATAGCAACGACGCGTAGCAACGCGCATAGCAACGACGCAGAGCAACGACGCAAGGACGCGTAGCAATGACACGTACTAACAACGCATAGCAACGACGCATAGCAACGACGCATAGCAACGACGCATAGCAACGACGCATAGCAACGACGCATAGCAACGACGCAAAGCAATGACGCATAGCAACGACGCATAGCAATGACGCATAGCAACAACGCATAGCAACAACGCATAGCAACAATGCATCATAACGAGAAAAACAGGTGACACAATCAGACAGTGAGTGTAAGGAGACAACAGAAGTGTAAACCAAAGTTAAATAGATACGACTAAACGTTAAGCCAAGTGAGCAATCTACATAGACAAAGTTGTTATTAAAAGAGCTTTGACACAACCAAAGTATTGTTGAAAGTTAAATAAACACGGGGAAACATCTTAACAAACAACCAATGGACATAAACAGTGAGCACTTGAACATATTTTTGGCATTCATGGAACCCCATACACAAACTAAGAGGTTGGAGGTTGAACGAGAAGCCAACTGGAAATTTCTTCACCTGAACTTGAGCTTGGTGCAGCTGTACCACAAGTAATTAGTTCTGATTCTGTTTTTCAGTAGAAATATCCGTCTAGTTCCACCTTTGAATGAGAAGGAGGTAGATAGGTTTCTCATTCTCTTTGAACGCGTAGCACTCTCGTTAAAATGGTCTGAGGATGTCTGGCCTCTGATGTTGCAGTATGTACTCAGTGGTAAAGCGCTGGTAGTAAACTACTCTTTGTCTGAAGAGAATAGTTTGAATTAGGATAAAGTGAAAGCTGCGGTGTCTAGGGCTTATGAATTAGTAGCCACATACTTCATTGAACATAAAGTGAATGAGCTTCTCTAAAGCTGCATTTCTTCTGTATATATATATGTCCTTATGCATCGATCCTCTTTTCCTGGTTATGGTGGAGGAATTGCATCTCTGAGGAACGAAAAGGAGAGAGTTGAAATTGTTCCTGTTACTATTGATTATGTTAAAGCAGGGAGCTCTGAACAGGCTAAAGCTGAGAGACAGGATGTGAAACTGAATGATAAAGTTATGTGCTTTTATGGTAGAAAGAGAGGACACATTGTTGCTGACTGTCCTGTGTTAAGAAACCATGATGTTAAACCTGTTGCCTAAATAACAAAGCAGTATAAAGCTTTGTGACATGCCTGTGATGTCTTGTGGGAACTTAAGTGGTTTAGCAGATTTTTGTCAATTTTCTACAGTTGGTTGCCCCTATAAGTCCTGCTTAACTGCTTAAACTTCAAGTTGTGTACAAGTTGGCCCATGGTATAGCTTAACCTAGTTTCAGTGAGTTGTTTATTGGTTGTTATGGATTGTGTTGACTGGGTGGGGGGGCACGAAGTTTATGTTCAAGCTTGATTTACTAGAGGGATCTTTAACTGATCTTGCTAAGGAGTTCAACCTTGAGATTCAGCACACTAATAAGGATAGTGTTCTGGCTGATGCATTATCACGTCTATACCTGAACAATGTTTTTCTTCTAAGTTCAGCCATTGTTCAGTATCTTGGAGTGGGGATTTTATGTGGTGGCACCTCTATCGCCTGTGTTTGTATTACTTGGTGTATATCTTCTACCTTCTGAGTAGGTTAACTGGTGATGCGCTGGCATGCCTATATACGCCTGGGACTGCCAGCAAATCTCTGGTGGCCTTTCTAGAGTGCTCACCTGGCTTTCTCCTCAGTGCACCTTTTATTAGTCCGTACCTTGGTTCCTCAGTTAGCCTGGTTTTGTCCCGGATTGGCTTGATACGTTTAGGCTATCTTGCTATGGTAGCCTTGGCATCCTACTTTTTTGGCTGCAGTTACTTGCAGGTGGTGCTTTCATGGGTGGCTCAGAGTTTTGGTTGTTCAGGCCTGGTGAGACTGGTTGCCTCATTTTTAAATTCATATTTGAGTAAAATTCTGATTATTTTACCTGCTCAATTGATATCTTCTTGCTTCTATTTATTAACACATTCTCATGTAGACAGGTGACTGTTGTAAAAACTGCTGCGCCCAGCACATCAGCCGGGGGTGCTAAAAACTGCAAAATTGAAAACTTGCTCTGGATTGCTTTAAAGGAGATATACTATGCCCTTTTTTCCAAAAGTAGGCATACTTTACTGTGATCTTAATGAATCACATGCTTTGAAATACTAAGTATGACCCCAGTGTTTGATTCCAGACACACAGGTTTTATTGTAAAAATACCATCTCATTTATCAGTTGCTCTCAGCTGGGATTTGAAAGACTGGAGCAGTTAGTTTTTAAAAAAAAAAAAGAAATCCATCTCTGGAAGTGAACCAATCTCTCTTTTCACGTTTTATGAAGTTGGGATTTCAAGTACTCCCTATTTAAATCATACGATTTCATCAACTCAGACATTACATTAAAAGTATATAGCAGAAATTTTTAGTTCTTTTTTTGAGGATTCCTAAAATTGATGGAACACTTTATGTCTGGAACCGCTTTTAATTTTTCATAGCTTTTTTCCTCAATGTGGAAGACATTGTTATATCCATTGTTTCAGGATAGGATGTTTTAACAATCTGCTTTCCAAGAACTAGGGGAACGCTACTTCTAAAACTGCATTTTCAATAATAACTCTAACTTTCATTGTGGGACCTGGCGGCTAAGTTGGTAGCCACAGAAATGCATAGTAAACAATAAGCCGAGAGAAGGCAAGTCAGAAAAAAACAAAAATAAATAAATAAAATAAAATAAAGTTCTTTTGATCAAAACAATGTTAAGTAAAAGGGTTTCAAAAAAGTATGGTAACCAAATGAAACTGCCAACAAGAGTGCCGTAACAGAGTGAACCTACACATTATATTCTAATGAAGGCAGATTTTTACAAGCACAAGGCAGGAAGGTGGGTTATTCAATCATCTCTTTTTGGTAAATTCCCCACAACAACAGTATAAAACCATAATCTGATTCATACAACAAACTAGAAATACTTCTAAAAAGATAAACAGACAGCAATATGTAGTTAGCTTGGCCAGCCTAGAACGAGGCTCCTGCTAAGCTTCCCTTAGTCTTTTATAATTTTGTCAGTCAGACCTTCGTCTCTACCAGCAAATTGCCGTTAAGTAATGCTTAATGGTTAATACGTGTTTTGTGACTGGAAACAATCCACAAAATGTCCTTTACAAGAAAAGCTGCGAGGCAGGTGGTCACAAATGCTAACCTCGAGGGAGACAAGCTAGCAGAGGGAGGCGAGTCAGACACAGGAGCTGGTCCCGCTGCTATGAGTGCGATATCGGGGCTACAATCTACTTTGGAGAGTGCGATGCGTGAGATGGCTGATGTGAGTAGGATTCTGGAAGATTTACAGAGAGACGTGCAGTCAGTCAAGGCATCGCAGACCAGAATGAAAAGTGAAGACGCTAGTCTCACTGACAAGCTGGAACAGGCGGATGCACGCATTATGGACCTGGAGGGAGAGAACGGGAGGCTCGACCGGGAAGTTAAGAAGTGCACCAGTTGGTACGAGGAACTTCAGAGACTAATGCAAGAAATGGAAAACCGCCTGACCGGAGTAAAAGAACATGCTGAGAACGGTAAACCGAGAGATCTGGTTAAGAGCATTATATCAGAGACTCTTGGCATTGACCTGTCCGAGTCTGAACTGCAGCGAGTTCACCGCATGGGACCGATACCGAACGAAGACCAGCCGCCACGGCCTTTCGTCATGCACTTCCACAGTTACCTGGAGAAGGAGAGGGTCCTGGCGGCCGCAATCCAGCGCTCACGGGGCGGAGGAAGATTGAAGTGGAACGGCTGCAGAGTGGCATTTTTCCCAGATATGACGAGAGACGTGGTGGAGAAAAGGGAAAAAGTTTGCTGAAGTGAGGAAGAGACTTCATGAGTTGGACGTCAGGTTCACCCTGGCCTATCCTGCCGTGCTTCGTTTTACGTGGAAAGGAGAGAGGAGAAGCTTTGAGGACCCCCGCAGAGCGATGGAGCTGCTCTCCGACCGTGGTTCGGGGGAGTGACAGGAGCCGCGCACTTTTTCTTTTGGTTAAACACTTTTAGTTGGCTCTCAAAGGCTGACTGAACACAAGGACACGGTACAAATCAGATTTAATAATTTAGGGGTTTAAAGAAGTGAAATAATAAAGGAAATGCAGACTGAGGTGTGAGTATGATGCATTATATCTATACTATAATGAATTTAAGTCTGTGGTAGGGATGGAATATATGACTTTGGAAGCAGGGAGGGAGACTTGAGTGGGTTGATCACTGGTTGCGCCTCACGGACCATCAGAGGGAAGAGTGGATGAGAAAGTCCTTTTTTGCTTTTTGTTTTTTTTGTTTGTTTTTGGGAGGGGGGGAGGGGGGTGACTTTCTCATACTGTCCACTGGGGTGTTATGTTTTGTATATGTTGTGTGTTTGTTTTGTTTGTTGGGTTATGTTCATTAGCACAGACTTAAGTGGTATTACAGCACATTATCCAATATTTACTGAGTATGTTATATATTTTCTCATGGTACATAATAGATAAAATTGGGCATAATGGTTAAACATGTTAGAATAATTACTTGGAATGTGAATGGTTTATCTAACCCAGTGAAGAGGAAGAAGTGTCTTAATTATCTCAAATTTCATAATACAGACATAGCATTTCTTCAGGAAGTTTATATGACAGAGAAAGTGGTTAAACTTAAAAGTATGTGGGTGGGTCATATATTTTATAGCTGTCTTAATAGCCAGAAGAGTGGGGTTGTGATATTAATCCATAAAAAGCTTAGTTTTCAGTTTCTGAATCAGCACAAAGATGAGGAAGGCAGGTTTATCTGCGTGGAGGCTAAAATCAATGGATTTAAAGTTAACTTGTGCAATATATATGCTCCCAATATAGAAAATCCCAATTTTTTTCACAAAGTTAATAGTATTTTGGGTGAAATCAGTGAAGGGAAAATCATACTGGCTGGGGATTACAATTAGGTTCTTGATGGCGTTCTCGACAAATCAACATATAGCAAACGTGTTCCTAAAGACAGACAAGCAATTCTTCAATTGATAGAGGACCTCGGTCTTGTTGATATATGGAGGCTCATTAACCCTAGTGAAAAGGAATATACATTTTTTTTCCCATAGACACAAAACTTCCTCAAGAATTGATTACTTTTTAGTCTCAAAAACTTTAATTTCTTCTTGTGTTGATTGTGGAATTGGAACAATTGCTCTTACTGACCATGCTACAGTAACACTGGATATAGTGATTGGAGAAGAGCCCTTAGCAGATGGAGGCTTAATATATCTTTGTTTCAGAATTCAGAATTCTCTACTATGTTACATGAAAATATCAAATCATTTTTTGAAATAAATACGGGATCTACTGACAAATTTAGCACTGTATGGGACGCTTCTAAAGCTTTTATTAGGGGCAAAATAATTGCATATTCAAGTAGGAAGAAAAGAATTGACAGGTCAAAAATACTGCAATTAGAATCTCAATTAAAAATATAAGAAACGGGGGGGGGGGGGGGGGGGGTGGGGGTGGGGGGGGGGGGGGGGGGGGGGGGGGGGGGGGGGGGGGGGGGGGGGGGGCTCGTACGCAGTTATGGAGTAGACGTGTTTTTACGAGGCTCCGTCGCGGTCTTCTACATTTAGCCTTTTTTCGCTACACTTACTGTCATTTTGCCCATAAATTGCCAGAACTGCTTTTAAGTGATAACCAGCTATTTTTCAACCATGGGACCCAAGAAGGATGAAGGAAAACAGGCACATTCAGCTGCCTCAGCGGGCGCTAGCAATGACGCTATATTAGCTGCAATCAACAAGTATGGTGCTGAGCTAGCTAAAGTTTCAACGCAGGTGGAAGAATTGAAAAATTCTATGGAGGATCGCCTGAGCACGTTCGAGAACCACTTGTGCACCTTGCAGAGTGAGTTTAGTCAGACAGCGCAACGTTTGGACGGTATGGATGAGGCTCTTTCCGATGCAGACGTTCGCATGACTTCACTGGAAGCTAGCTGCTGTGAACTTCAAGTTGAAAACAGCCAACTCAAAGCTAAGCTAAATGACTTTGAAGGACGCTCGCGGCGGCTAAACATCAGGATTGTTGGAATCAAAGAGGGTGAAGAGAATGGTAATCCTACAGAATTCGTGTCACGACTTCTGCCCGAACTGCTTGGCCCGAACAACTTCGCTAAGCCCATCAAAATCGACCGAGCGCACCGCGGTTTCGGACCCAAGCCTTCTGACACTCAGCGCCCGCGGATGATCATTGCAAGAGTCCACAATGATCGTGACTTAATCAACATCCTCAAACGCAGCAGGCAGCAGGCTCCACTCCACTACCATGGAAATAAAGTGTTCATCTTCCCGGATCACACGGCGGAGGTCTCATCACGGCGTCAAGCCTTCAACAACGTTAAGAAGAAGCTGACCGACGCTGGTGCAAAATGCTCTCTCCGGTATCCAGCCAAACTGCAAGTGTCTTACAAGGACGAGGTTAAAATCTTTAACACACCGGCGGATGCTGAGAGGTTTGCCAGCTCCCTGGCTGACAATGTATAACTGGCAGAGAGTACATTGCTTTAGTCTGAATTTTCAGGTGAAGTAATATGTGATGTTATTGTAATATTGCATTTTAATTTACCTCACCGTTCCTGAAGGGCACATTGAAATTAAGAAATTCTTCCTATGTGTAGCTTTATATTTGAATACTCGACTTACATTAGAGGACTGCACGGTTCCTTTGATTGCAGTAATGCAAGTGTTGTGGCCATTGCCCAGCAGTCTCCCGAGTATCAGTAGGTTCTACCGCTTTGTTCTTGTTTTTTGCGGGGTAACAGTTGTTTTCTTTTTTTTAAGTATTTGTTTTGGTTCTCCTGCCAGTATGATAACTTGCTGCATCGGTCCACATTCATTTTTAGTTTATCTTCTTGAATGCTGGTCGACACCTCAGGGTCGGGTTTGAGTCATCTCACATTTACATCTTGGAATTGTAGAGGTCTGGGAAGGGCTCTCAAAAAAGGAAAAGTGTTTTCACATTTAAAGTTATTGTCTTCTGACATAATTTTTTTTACAGGAAACTCATATTCCCCCCACAGAACAGAGACGCTTGAGGGCATCATGGATATCCCAAGTCTATCAATCTACTTTTTCTTCAAATGCAAGAGGTGTTGCCATCTTAATTCGTAGAACCGTACCTTTTGCATTCAAATCTATGGTGGCAGATCCTTGTGGGAGATTTGTACTCGTAACAGGATCTATAAATTCAATGCCATTGACCCTTTTAAACATATATGCTCCTAATTTTGATAGCCCTGATTTCTTTTGTAAAATTTTTCGTATTGCTGCTGAGCAAAATAACCGTAACATTATTGTCGGGGGTGATTTTAATTGTTTTCTTGACCCTCATCTTGATAGATCCTCTTTGGCAACTGCTCCCATATTAAAGTATGTGCCGGTCCTAAATAATCTCATTAAGTCTCTAAATTTAGTGGATATCTGGAGGCTTCAACATCCATTAGATAGACAGTATTCTTTCTTCTCCCAAGTGCATGGTAGTTTTTCTAGAATTGACTATTTTCTAATTGACTCTAATTTGATTACCAACGTCGTCAGCTCAGTTTATAATAATATTTTAATTTCTGATCATTGTCCTGTGTGTATAAAAATCAGCTTCAAGATACGAGTGCATTCATACAATTGGAAATACAATCCGGTATTGAATTCAGATAAATCCTTCTGTGAATATATTTCAAATAAAATCACAGATTTTTTAAGCTTTAACGATAATGGTGAGGTATCTGACTCCACACTGTGGGAGTCATTTAAAGCCGTAATCAGGGGCAATATTATTTCTCACCAGTCTTTTACCAAAAAGGTTAGACAGAAGCGCATGTCTGAAATCCAGGATCAACTCCCTCTACTGGAGGAATCATTTCGTATCTCAAAATCAGATGATCTGTCAGGACTCCACTCGCTGAGCAGCAGGCCCAACCTCCTCAGGCGGACGCTCCCAGCACGTCCCAGCGCGCGGCCCGGGAGCTGCGCGCCCGGCGACGCGAGGGGGCGCGGCGCGCTCTCCTCCACACCTGAGGCGCGTCTCTAATCACGCACCTGGAGCTCATCTGCTCATCCAGGACGGCATATAGACGCGAGCGCTCCTGAGCTCCGGTGCGAGTTCTTGCCGTTTCCCCGAGTGTGTTTTTGGTCTCGATCACTGTGAGTACTCGCCCTCACTTCCCTGTGTCAGTGTCTGTGGAGGTTTTACCTCCATATGATTCCGACCCTGAGGATTTACCTTCCTTGTGGATTTACCTTCCTTGTGGATTTACCTTCCTTGTGGATTTATCTTCCTGTGGATTACATTCCTGTGGAGTATTTCCTGTGAAGAGACATTTCTGGTCGAATTACCTCACTGAACTTTCCTGTGGGTTTTTTCTTCCAGTGGCATTCACTGGGGCAGAAGATAGGACTTCTTTATCCCCTCCCCAGTCCTGGATACCCTCGGTGCCGGGGTTGCCTCCCCCAGCATCTAACTTTTTGGATCATTCTAATAAACACGGCTTTGTGCCTCAAACCGTACTTCTGTGTCTGTCGTGCATTTGGGGCCGCATACAAACCGTAACAGTTAAGAACTCGCCATGTTGACGACCCCAGCCGACAACCACACGAGTCCGGTTCAGGCCGCCCTCTGCCAGCAGCTTCAGCTGACCCAGTCACACTCGCAGCAGCTGCTGATGAACTCTGCGGCCGTACAATCACTGCGGGCCCAGGTCGAGCCCCTCCAGGCTTCTGTGGACACTCTCGCCGATCGACAGCGGGCACTTGCCGACCAGCAGGCGTCTCTTGCCGACCAGCAGGAGGAGATCCTGCAGCAACTACGGACGCTGACGACGGCGCTGCTCACACAGCCGCGAGATCGGCCCGCTCTGGTTCTGGAGGAGGATTCCGATCCTGAGACTTCTTCCCCTGTGCACCATCCACGGTTCGGGAACCCAGTATCTCCAGCCCGCAGCCATTCGATGGCAACTTTGAACACTGTGCCACTTTTATAATGCAGTGCGAGCTGGTCTTCCGCCATCAGCCCAGCATGTTCACCAGCAGTGCGGCGCGCATAGCGTTTATGACTAACCTGCTTATGGGACGTGCTGCACAGTGGGCCACGGCAGCCTGGTCCATGGGGGCCCGGTTCTGCGTCTCCTACAAGGACTTCTCCGCCGAGCTCCGTAAGGTTTTTCACCACCCTGTGGGCGGCCAGGATCCGGGCGCACGGCTGATCCGACTCCACCAGGGCAGCAGCAGGGTTTCTGATTACGCTGTGGAGTTCCGGCTGGCCGCCGTCGAGAGCGGCTGGAACGACGTAGCCCTCCGAGTCGCTTTTCGGAGAGGGCTCAGTGAGGCGGTGAAGGACCAGCTGGCCACCCGGGAGGAGCCGACGTCTCTGGAGGAGCTGATCACCACGGCGATCCGTATCGACGGACGGCTCCGAGAAAGGCGACAGGAACAGAGACAGCACCGATACCCGCCAGGTCGTCGCTCGGTCCCAGCCGAGAGAGCCGCCGTTTTCCAGCCACTCCCAGCCAGCGAGCCCCGCACGGCGTCCCTGGCCAGCTCCGAGGAGGAGCCCATGCAACTGGGGAGAACCCGGCTTAACCCAGCGGAGCGAGAGGCGCGCTTCAGGGCGGGGTTGTGCCTGTATTGTGGACAGGGAGGACATTTAATCAGATCCTGTCCAAAACGACCAAAAGATTAGGCTCATCAAGAGATCGGGAGGTATTGATGAGCCGCCTGTCCTGCTCCTGCTCCCGCCGTCCCCCGTCCAAGTCGCGGCTCATGAGCGTCAACCTGTCCTGGTCCGATCAGCGCCTCACGGTGGGAGCTCTTCTCGATTCAGGGGCGGACGAATGCTTCATCGACGCCGAGTTCGCGACTCAGGCAGGCATCCCGCTGGAGCCTCTGGAGAGACCCATGGAGGCGTTCGCGCTGGATTAGCGACACCTGGCCAGCGTAACACAGCGCACTCGATTCATCACCCTCACCATAGCCGGTAATCACGTTGAGAGGCGCCGATTCTTCGTTATCCGGTCCCCCTTAGTTCCGGTGATCCTGGGACTCCCTTTGGTTAATACAGCACGAACCCCGCATCACCTGGTCCCACCGGATCCGTCGTGGAGTGGAGCCCTACCTGCCACGCCGAGTGTCTACGTGCTGCTCCGTGCGCGCTGCCCCGCCAGAGCCCCGCCCCAGTCCCGGTGGATCTCTCCATGGTTCCTGCAGCTTATCATGACCTGGGTGAGGTGTTCAGCAAGTCCCGGGCTCAGTCACTTCCCCCTCATCGGCCCTATGATTGCGCCATCGATCTTCGCCCTGGGGCCACTCTGCCTGGCAGCCGGTTGTACAGCCTGTCACTCCCTGAAAAAGCCGCTATGGACAAATATATTTCTGAGTCGCTGGAGGCGGGGCTCATTCGGTCGTCATCGTCACCAGTAGCGGCTGGGTTTTTCTTTGTTAAGAAGAAGGATGGGGACCTGAGGCCCTGCATCGATTACCGGGCCCTGAATGAAATCACAATCAGGAACAAATACCCCTTGCCACTCCTCAACTCCACCCTCGAACCCCTCACCCAGGCCACTGTTTTCACGAAACTGGATCTTCGCAGCGCTTATCATCTGGTTCGGATTCGGGAGGGAGACGAATGGAAGACCGCTTTTAAGACCCCTCGTGGACATTTCGAATACCTTGTTATGCCTTTTGGTCTCACCAACGCCCCAGCAGTGTTCCAGGCCCTCATAAATGACGTGCTCCGCGACATGCTGGACGTGTTCGTTGTCGTGTATCTGGACGACATTCTCATCTTCTCCAGAACCCTGGAGGAACACGTCCAGCACGTCCGTCAGGTCCTGGAACGGCTGCTGCACAACAAACTGTTCGTAAAGGCGGAGAAGTGCACCTTTCATGCTTCCTCCGTGGACTACTTGGGGTTCATTATAGAGAAGGGACAGACTCGGGCGGACCCGCGCAAGATCCAGGCGGTGGTAGACTGGCCTACACCCCACACGAGGAAGAACTTGCAGAGCTTTCTGGGCTTCGCAAATTTTTACCGGCGGTTCATCCGCAACTTCAGTCGCGTGGCTGAGCCCCTCACCAGCCTCACGTCCCCCTCCGCACCATTCGCCTGGTCACCCGCCGCCGACTCGGCGTTCAAGGACCTAAAGAAGAGGTTTACCAGCGCCCCCCGTTCTCCTTCTCCTTCACCCCCGACCCCAAGAGACAGTTTATCGTGGAGGTGGACGCCTCGGACACAGGACTTGGGGCGGTCCTTTCCCAACGTGCTGCCGTGGATCAGAAAGTCCATCCCTGCGCTTTCTTCTCCCGCCGGTTTCTTCCGGCAGAAAGGAACTACGATGTCGGGGACCGAGAACTGCTGGCAGTGGTAGCCGCGCTGGAAGAAATGCGGCACTGGCTGGAGGGGGCCGAGTTGCCGTTCACCATCTGGACCGATCACAAAAACCTCACCTTTATCCGGGCCACCAGACGACTCAATGGGCGGCAGGCTCGATGGGCGAGTTTCCTTTCCTCGGTCGCTTCGACTTCACTCTTACCTACCGACCGGGGCTCCCGCAACACCAAGGCGGATGCTCTCTCCCGTCAACATCCCAATCCCAAGGAACCAGCCACCGAGGAGCCCCCTTCCGTTCTGCCTGCCGATAAGGTGGTGGGTCGGATTGCCTGGGGGTGGAGACCCTGGTCCGGCGGGCTCTCTACGCACTCATCCCGCTCCCAGAGGGATGCCCCCCGGCCGTCTCTTCGTGCCCGAGCCCGCCAGGTCCCGGGTCCTCCAGTGGGGGCACTCGAGTAGGATTACCTGTCACCCTGGAGTGAGTCGCACCTTCACGTTCCTGGCTCGTCGTTTCTGGTGGCCCTCCATGAGAAAGGACGTCCATGACTTCGTGGCCGCCTGCCCCACCTGCGCTCGCAGTAAGCCGTCTCATCAAGCCCCCTCCGGCCTACTGCAGCCCCTGCCCGTTCCCGGTCGGCCCTGGTCCCACGTCGCCCTGGATTTCGTGTCTGGATTACCTTCGTCCCAAGGCAACACGGTTATCCTGACCATTGTGGACCGGTTTAGCAAGGGGGTACATCTGGTGGCCCTCCCCAAGCTTCCCACAGCCCTCGAGACTGCTGAGCTCCTGACGAGTCACGTGTTCCGGCTCCATGGGGTCCCGCAGGACGTCGTCTCGGATCGAGGGCCCCAGTTTGTATCCCAGGTATGGCGGGCGTTTTGTAAGGGGTTGGGGGCCACCGTAAGCCTGTCTTCTGGCTATCATCCACAGACCAACGGGCAGACGGAGAGGATGAACCAAAGCGTTGAGTCAGCCCTCCGATGTGTTGCAGCCGAGAAGCCGAACTCCTGGAGCCGGTTCCTGCCCTGGGTGGAGTATGCCATCAACTCCTTGGTCTGCTCCGCTACTGGCCTCTCCCCCTTCGAGGTGTCTCTGGGATATCAGCCTCCCCTCTTCACGGAGCAACAGACTGAGGTAGCTGTCCCTTCTGTGCAGGAACACCTAAACCGCTGTCGTCGGGTGTGGGAGGCCACACGGACAGCCCTGCTCCAATCCACGGACCGTGCCAGGAGAGGGGCCAACAGGCGCAGAATCCCGGCACCCACATACCAACCTGGGCAGGAGGTCTGGTTATCCTCCAGGGACCTTCCGCTGCGGACATCAGCTAAGAAGCTGAGCCCTCGGTTTGTTGGACCTTTCGTGGTGGAGAGGGTGCTGAGCCCTGCAGCAGTGAGTTTGAGGCTGCCCGCCTCCATGAACATTCACCCCGTGTTTCACGTGTCCCGGGTCAAGCCCGTCTCCCGCAGCCCGCTCATGCCTCCGTCACCGGCTCCTCCCCCTCCCGACATCGTGGACGGCCACCCGCAGTGGAAGGTCCGCCGACTGCTGGACGTCCGACGCCGGGGCCGAGGTTTCCAGTACCTGGTGGACTGGGAGGGCTACGGACCAGAGGAGCGGAGTTGGGTCTCTCTCGCGCCAACTGATCATGGACCCGGGGCTGATCACGGCGTTCTATCGCGCCCATCCGGACAAGCCGGGTAGGTCGCCGGGTGGCTCCCGTAGAGGGGGGGGTACTGTCAGGACTCCACTCGCTGAGCAGCAGGCCCAACCTCCTCAGGCGGACGCTCCCAGCACGTCCCAGCGCGCGGCCCGGGAAGCTGCGCGCCCGGCGACGCGAGGGGGCGCGGCGCGCTCGCTCTCCTCCACACCTGAGGCGCGTCTCTAATCACGCACCTGGAGCTCATCTGCTCATCCAGGACGGCATATAGACGCGAGCGCTCCTGAGCTCCGGTGCGAGTTCTTGCCGTTTCCCCGAGTGTGTTTTTGGTCTCGATCACTGTGAGTACTCGCCCTCACTTCCCTGTGTCAGTGTCTGTGGAGGTTTTACCTCCATATGATTCCGACCCTGAGGATTTACCTTCCTTGTGGATTTACCTTCCTTGTGGATTTACCTTCCTTGTGGATTTATCTTCCTGTGGATTACATTCCTGTGGAGTATTTCCTGTGAAGAGACATTTCTGGTCGAATTACCTCACTGAACTTTCCTGTGGGTTTTTTCTTCCAGTGGCATTCACTGGGGCAGAAGATAGGACTTCTTTATCCCCTCCCCAGTCCTGGATACCCTCGGTGCCGGGGTTGCCTCCCCCAGCATCTAACTTTTTGGATCATTCTAATAAACACGGCTTTGTGCCTAAAATCGTACTTCTGTGTCTGTCGTGCATTTGGGGCCGCATACAAACCGTAACATGATCTCTTAAAAAACATTTTAGATTTAAAATATGAGTATAGCTGCATTCTTGGTAATCAGGTCCGCAACTATATCAGTAAGCTTAAACAAAAGCAATTTGAGCTTGGAGACAAAGCAGACAGTTTATTGGCTAGGCAGCTAAAAGGTGTTCAGGCTGAACGGGCAATCTATAAAATTTTAGCTAATGGAGAAATAATAACTGACCCATTACAGATAAACAACTTATTCTATAATTATTACAACGACTTATATTCTTCAAAGTCATCATCATCAAAGGAGGATATATTGGATTTCCTAAATAAGTTAGATATACCCACTTTGACTGAAACTGCTAAACAACAGCTGGATGCTGACTTTACATTAGAAGAGATTAAAGCTGCCATCCGTTCATTTCCAAATGGAAAGGCATGTGGTCCTGATGGATTTGGTATTGAATTTTATAAAGCTCACATTGATAAACTGGCTCCATTGTTGCTTCGGATGATAAATTCTTCTCTGAAAGAAGGTTACTTTCCAGAGACATTATATGATGCAAATATTTGTCTTTCATTAAAGAAAGGGAGGGATCAAACAAAATTAGCTTCTTATCGTCCTCTTAGTCTGTTAAATAGTGATCAGAAAATTGTCGCTAAAGTCCTGGCAAATCGATTGAATAAACATATTGGTACTCTGATCCATAGCGACCAAGCAGGGTTTATCCCTGAAAGGTTTGCATTTTCAAATACCCGTAGACTTTTGAATATTATATACTCCAATAAGTTACCATGTTCTGCTGTCATCTCCCTGGATGCACAGCAGGCTTTCGACCAAATTGAATGGGAGTATATGTTATTGCCCTAAAGAAATTTGGGTTTGGCGAGAGATTTGTGGCTATTGCAAAAATGCTCTATGCACGGCCCAGATCTTGTGTACTTACCAACAATAACAAGTCCCCTCCATTTTTATTACATCGTGGTACGAGGCAGGGGTGTTGCTTATCGCCAATGTTTTTTGCGTTGGCGCTTGAACCACTCGCTATTGCCATCAGGGCTAATCCTGAAATTATGGGATTTAGATATAATCTGTCTGAATGTACTATTGGTCTGTATGCTGACGACGTTATTCTGACGCTGACTGACATCAGATGCTCTATTTCACCTCTTCTTGAGATAATTAAGGAATTTGGTAAATTCTCTGGCTTTACCATAAATTGGGAGAAAAGTGTTCTTATGCCTCTTTCTGATGGTTTAGACAAAAATATTCTTGATAAACTACCCTTTAAAATCACGACTGAGCACTTTGAATATTTAGGAATCACAATTCCCAGGAATCCTAAACTAATTTTTAAGCTGAATTTTATGGAACTATTAAATAAACTTAGAGGTATGATTGATAATTGGAAATTACTCCCAATTTCTTTAATTGGACGAGTGAATATTGTCAAAATGATTATACTTCCTAAATTTATATATTTATTCCAGAATCTACCCATTTTTCTCACAGCATCATTTTTTAAATTAGTTGACTCTATTCTTAGCCCCTTCATTTGGTCCAACAAGGTTCCCCGGATATCTAAACTGCATCTCCAAAAACCCTCCTCGGAGGGTGGTCTCGGTTTGCCTATTTTGAGACATTACTATTGGGCTTGCAATGCTAGGGCCTTGGTTTTCTGGTGCCAAAATGAGAATGATTGCCAAAAGCCATGCTGGCCCTCAATAGAATCTCATAATTGTGAATCCTCTACTGGTGCATCCTTATCTGCTTTATTATTTAGTAAACTAGACATCCCCTTGAAAACGTTTAAACATGACGTTGTTTTACACAATTCTGTAAGAATTTTGAAACAAATCAAGAGGGTGTTGCAGCTTCCAGATCTCTCTATCTCTCTATCTATGCACCTATATGTAAAAATCAAGCATTTAAACCAGCTATATCAGACCCTGTGTTTAGGCAGTGGTCAAACAAAGGTATTATTTCAATTAGGGATCTTTACATTAATAATGACTTTGCATCATTTAGCCAATTGCAAACAAAGTTTAGTCTCCCACCTGGTCATTTTTTTTAGGTATTTGCAGATTAGACACTTTGTGAGACATTTTCTTACTCATTTTGACAAACTACCAATAAAGCATAATTTTTATGAGTACTTGAGAAAACCTCCAACCTCAAAGCATCTGGTTTCACAATTTGTCAGTCTTTTCTCAAAACCAACTTCATCAAATCATGTTAACGAGGCTTGGACAAGAGATGCAGGGGTAGAGATCTCAGTTGATCTATGGGACAGAGCCTTAAGAGGTATAAAATCATGTTCAATAAATGCCAGAATTCAGCTTATACAGTTTAAAGTTGTACATCGCTTACACTATTCTAAGACTAGGCTTAATAGACTCTTTCCTTCCATTTCACCTTTGTGTGATAAATGTAAATTGAGTAATGGTACATTAGGGCATTTATTGTTTTTCTGTCCCTTGCTTAAAAACTTTTGGTCTGAAATTTTTCAATTGTATACTAAGATATATAAGAAGACCATAACACCTGATGTTTTAACGGTGATACTTGGCTGTTCAGATCAAACTGCGTCATGCTCCCAGTCAGTTCAGCAAGCCATCATGTTTGGCATAGCTATTGCAAAGAGGGTCATTTTGAGAGAATGGAAGTCCATTACGCCTCCCAGTTATTATAAATGGCTAAATGATATGATGTCTTGTCTATATCTTGAGGAAATTCGGTATGGTCTGTCTGATACTCAAGATAAATTTAGAACAATCTGGGGTCCTTTTGTTGATCATATCAAGCAGAGGGAGACACGGCCTGGAACCTCAGGGGACTGAACTGTGGAGTTTGCTCATCCTGGACCGGTGGAACGACTGTATTTGCACTATGTGGATTGTATGCAATAATTTTTATATTTTTTGTGAAGATACTTTAGTACTGGCAGTGTTCATGTTCATGTTTGTAATTTTAAATGTAAAATTTCAATAAAAATATATATAAGAAAAAAAAATTAAAGAAACACAACTGTCTCTTAACTTTAGTAAGTCATTATTAAATGAAGTGTGTAAACTAAAATTAGACTTGAATGAAATTTATCATAAAAAGGCAGAGTACGCTCTCTTTAGGACAAAAGCAAACTTTTTTGAAAATGGGGAAAAGGCCAGTAAGCTCTTAGCAAGACAGCTGATACAACAAGAGGCATCCTTCTGTATTCCGGGAATCAGAGATGAACAGGGAAAGGTAGTAACAAAGGTGCAGGATATTAATTTTACATTTCAGAAATATTATACAAAACTATATGCTTCAGAAACTCAATTTAATGAGAGAAGAGTGGAAGACTTCTTATCCCAGCTTGATCTTCCCCAGCTCTCCTCACAGCAGGCTGAAGACATAGATTCACCAATAACTGAGAATGAGGTACGGGCAGCAATTCAGTCCATGAAGGGAGCCAAGTCCCCTGGAGCAGATGGACTCCCAATAGAATATTATAAGCATAATATTGATGTTTTGGCACCAATTTTGACTGTACTTTATGAGGAAGCATCAGCACTTAACACTCTCCCTGATACTTTCCATGAAGCTCTTATATCATTAATTCTGAAAAAAGACAAAGATCCTCTTGATCCAGGTAGTTTCCGTCCTGTCAGTTTAGTTAATGTGGATTGTAAAATCCTCACAAAAATTTTATCAATGAGGTTAGAAAAGGTTTTACCTTTGCTTGTTCATCCTGACCAGGTGGGCTTTGTAAAGGGGAGGTCCTCATCAGATAATATTAGGAGGCTGCTCCATTTGATGTGGCAGAGTTATGAGGGTGATGTACCAGTCGCCGCCTTCTCTCTTGATGCAGAGAAGTCGTTCGACCGAGTTGAGTGGGAGTTCTTGTTGAGAGTTTTAGAAAAATTTGGTTTTGGAGGAGAATTTTTGAAATGGATTAAGGCAATATATGAAAAGCCTACTGCAGCAGTGGTCACAAATGGCTTGATCTCGCCCTTTTTTAGGTTATTTAGAGGTACAAAACAAGGAGATCCGATATCGCCTATTTTGTTTACATTGGCAATAGAACCACTGGCTGCAGCGTTGAGAAGGGAAGCCAGCATTAAGGGAGTTGTCGCAGGTGGGAGAGAGCACAAACTTTTTCTATATGCGGATGATATTTTGTGTTTGGTTTCAGATCCAGCTTCTTCTACCCAGGCTCTACTCGATAAAGTTGATGATTTTTCCCAAATCTCCGGGTACAAGGTAAATTGGCACAAATCAGAGGCGATGGCTGTATCCAGAGTATGTCGCGTGACTCCAGTAGTATCTGGTAATTTTAAGTGGCTATCGTCGGGCATGAAGTATTTAGGTGTAAAATTATGTCCAAATCTAACTGATATAATGCGTACAAATATGGTACCTCTTCTCACAAAAATTAAGACCAGCCTGGAGAAATGGAAGAAACTTAATTTGACATTATGGGGTAAAGTAAACACAATTAAAATGGTTATTGCACCACAGTTTAATTATTTCTCGATGATGCTTCCACTCTTAATTCCGGAAGAAATTTTTAAACAATATAATCAACTAGTGAAAGATTTTCTGTGGAATGGCAAAAAACCAAGGATAAGTCTGCAAAAAATGTATGTAACAAGGGGTGATGGGGGACTGGCTTTGCCGAATGTGGAGCTGTACAACATTGCCTTTGAAATGAGTAAATTGGCAAAACACTGTCATGGGACTGGTAACAATTTGGGCTGGGAGGCTATTGAGAGAGATTGCTGCCCCCTTCAGTCCGTTAGCTATTTTATCACAAAGACAATCACAGAGAGCTCCAGAGGCCAATCTAATTTGTCAAAATTCTAAACATATTTGGACAAAATGTCATAAACTTCTTAAGATTTCACCTTATAAACAAATAAATTCATCACTCTGGAATAACCCATCAATTAAAGTAGGGGGCATCACAATTTTTTGGAAAGCTTGGTTAAATAGGGGAATAACAATAATTTCGGACATGGTGGAGAACAAAATATTTAAATCCTATCAGGATCTTCGTGACCAATATAATCTAGAAAACTCAGACTTCTGGAAATTTTTGCAATTGAAAAGTAGCGTGAATAGTGTAATCAGACATTTGCCTGATGAAGACAATGTTGTACAGATTTATTTAGAATCTCCCCCCAGATGTCAGTCTGTCTCCATGTTTTACAAAATGATGTCTAGAATAGTATATGACAAGGATGAGAGTCTGAGGCTTATTTGGGAGAGGGATCTGAATGCAAGTATAGACAAAGAAACATGGGTGAAACTAATATCCAACGCTGGGTGGTTTACTAGGGAAGCACGAGGGAAACTTACTCATTATAAAATACTTCATAAATATTACTTCACACCTACACGTCTTTTTAATATGGGTATTTGTTAGGTTCAAACCCCTAACATTCTGCAACAACCTGCACAAAAGACACAAGAGACTTGAGTTTTCAATCACTTGCAAGGAGAACGGACAGAGAGTGCTCAGTTACAGTCTCCAACCCGCTCTGAGTTGACTCCTGCCGAACTCCTTCTTTTATTGTCTTAGGACGTCCCTGCTTTACATGGGATATGCAGCTCTAAGGGGTTTGGGGAGTGACTAACTGCATATCTTAATCTGACCTATCTAAGTACACTGATCAGTACATAGCTGTACAATGTCCAACGTTCTCTCATGCAGTCCCAGTTCCCGGCTCTTCTCCTTCTGTTCATATGATAACTCTCACACTCTTATACAGCATGTTATCCAGCAATCACACAAGCCATTTTAAAGGTGACACATGCTTAACTTCTTTCAGTAGTTCTTCACTAGGTAGGGTACAGTTTAATAGCAAATGTGTGATAACTATGTATAATGAACCCAACATTTCCCTCCTGTTTATCATATATTTGCTCAAATTCTCATCTCATTTTAAAACAACCACTTCAGTTAGATTTTTTTTTTTTTTGCTGTAAGATCATTTACACTCAGGGTAATTTCCAAGTCAGTGTTGGAAAGTAATTCCAGGATGAAAGAAGTTTCTATTGGAGATGGGCATGTGTTACACTGATACAGCATTTGATATCATTTTCCTGAGGCATGATATAACACATAATTTAAATAAAAAGTACAGGTGTAAGAAACTTTAAAAATAACTGCTACCACAGTCCACTTGTAAACCATGTGGTCAAGTTTAATCCTGGCATCTTCCTGGGTCTTCATATGGTTATCCAGTGTGTGACTTAGATGGGCTCCACCATCAAGAGGGGTCAGTGTCATGAAGACCCCTCGGACATCAGCGGTCAAAGGTTTATGGCCTTCTACTGGTCACTTTGCACATCCGTTGGGCGTAGACCATTGGTTGACCGACAGGTTGCTGGCTGGCACTACGAATGGTTGAAGATATGAAAGGTGACATCTCCCACACCAGTATCTTGGGAGGTACTGGTAAGTCTTAGGCCCGAAGTGCCATACCATGTCGTGGTGTAGGATAGCCTTCTTCGCCTGGCAACTCCAGACTTAACTCTCCTGTGTGGTTCAGAGCTGCAGTGGTGAGGTTCCCCACAGCCACATCATGTCCTGTGGGAGTGAACTGTTGCAAGTTTTTAAATCTTCTTGCTGGGTCAAACGGGTATGGTTGTCTTACATGTGGAGTATCCCAGGTAGACACTGGATATATTCATCCCAGTGCATTTCCTCTCAAAACAGAAGGGTGTTGGTTGTGGATTCCAATCCACGGCTGTTCACACATATTAGTCTGTCATCCATCTGTGTGATTTATTAACGCTCTTTGTGAGCATATTGGTCTTCCTTCGACCACACATCCGTTGTCTCTTCCAAGGTGATTGATGGTCGAACAAGTAAGGGTGACAAATTCCATAATGGTCCTGCACGTGGCTCCCCGCATCTTCTCCTGAGTGCCCCTAAATTGGTAAGGTTCAGTTGGTTTCTTCACCGGGTTGAGACGGTCCTGCCCTGTTGGCTAAGACCCCCTTTGTATCCGGCCTTCCACCTTACCGTCGCTGGGCCTTCTACTCAGGTTGCAGTTTGCAGTAGCTGAGATATCTCCAGCTGGATCTTTCTGCAATCTTCACTGCTGTAGAGGTCGTCAGGAGCACACGATATGGACCCTCCCAACGAGGGCTCGACCATGACTTCCTTTTGATCACCTTGACATACACCAGGTCTCCGACCTTCACCAGGGGTTACTGTAGGACAAAGGGAGACATTTCTGGGAGAAGATTTGCTTGCACAGATTATTTTGCTTGTAGAACCTTCCACAAGTAATCACATATTCATGTTGTTCATCAGATTGTTCAATTTCTTCAGGAAACATCAGTAACCTGAAAGGTTGGATACATTCATTAGATCCTACTGCTCTGGCCATGGATCCTTATACCCTTATAGTGTTTTATTCACGAGATCGACCATCCCTCCTGTTGAGACATGGCATGGCCCATGGCTCAAAATCGTCACAGCTTTATGCAAAGCTTTTGGCTGGACTGGTAGTCCGTTTATGGAGTAAATGTCGCTCCTTCAGAGAGCCAGAGCTTCTTTCCAGCTGCTGGTGCAGCCATTTGCATGTCTCTGAGAACTGAATGGTCAGTAATGTCCGGAGTGGACATTTTAGCGTGGAGGTTGTGCAGCTGCCTGCAGCTACTCTCTTAGCAGTTTGGTCAGTGAAATGGTTGCCTTCTGACATGTCATCCTCTGCACGGGTGTGTGCAGCACATTTGCAGACTGGACAGGCAGCATGGGGGCTTGCAAAAGTTCCTTAAGCAGCCTAGCATGAGTCACTGGTTTTCCAGTTGACATCATGCCTCTGTGTTCCTACTGTTTTGCAAAATAAAACAGTGTGGACTAGCATATTGACTATCTGTGTAGACCGTCAGCGATTTCTTTCTGGTTAAACTACATGCTTGGGTCAAAGCAATGAGTTCTGCCACTTGTGCTGACATGTGCACTGGAAGGTTACAAGCTTCTATAACATCTGATGCAGAAACCACAGCATACCCTGTCTGGCATATGCCCTGTGGAGTCTTAGATGAGGATCCATCTACCAACCAACCCTCACCTTTACTTAGTGGGACATCAGTAAGGTCTGGGTCTGGCAGATGGACTCCTTGAGCTGTCTGTACACCATTGTGTGGTTCCCCATCTTCTGGTGTGGGGAGTCATCATTTTGTCTCTGTGCGGTTGCAACAGTGAAACCGCTGTCCATGCCATGTGGCATGCTGGGGATACAAACTCATCTGAGTTTGCAACAAGAGTACATGCACAGCATGTGGCTCTAGCAGGGTGATTGGGTGATATAATCTCACAACTGCTGAACTCTCGACCATGAGAGCAGCTGCACAAACTGAACACAGTGTGGCAGCGCTGTGGCCACAGGGTCTTGTTTCTTGGAGTAGAAAACAAACCATCAACCTGCTTCCATGTTCTTGCAAAAGGGCTGCAGTCATGAAACCATTTTTGCAGTCCACTGTCAAGGTGAAAGGCTTGCTGTAATCTGGCAACGCTAAGACCATTGTGGCACTCCAAAATCAAAATTAAAACATTTAAATAAAATAAAAAGATGACCATTGTGGTCATCAGGGCTGATTTCAGACTATCAAAGGCCTTATCAATGTTCTCTGTCCATAGAACTTTGTCATTCATTGCCATTGGTTTGCAATAAATAGCATGTGCAGAGGCTGGGTTATCTCTGCATAATTTAGTACCGAGCTCTGTAATAGTTGCACAGGCCTAAAAAGGCCATCATCTCCTGTTTTGTCAGCGGTTTAGGAGCTTGGCTTCTGTTTGTGTTACACCATCTGCTGATTTTACCCATATCATGGCATTGGATTTTTGTAAATTTGGAACAGGGGTTTTTTTTAAACACAGTTTTGCAGGCCCCTGAGTCACATAAGAAACCCACATCTTTCTCAGTTACTTTAAGGGTTATCATAGGGTTTACTACAAAATCTGACAACATTGTGAAGCTCATTTCACAATCAAAAGTTCCTCTTATACTTCCATATTGAGGGTTTCCTCCTTCTTATTTCAGGATTGCCAGTCCTTCTGTACTGGTGGAGCAGATGGCTCTGCTCTGGTTCCACCAGATGAACGGCAGTCAAAATGGCCTGGCTTTAACAATGATCAGCAGGCACTTTTATTTTGTTTCCCACCTCCATAATTATAATTTTTCCATGTCTATAATTTGTTTAACTTCTGATATTCTGTCTTAGTCTTGGTTGGGGCGTCATTGATCAAAAGCTAACCTGGAAACATCACATTGAATACATTAAAGGGAGAATCTCTAAATCACTCACAATCCTGTATAAATTGGGCACTGATTGTTGCCTACATGCCTTACTGTGTGGAATTGTGGGTATCCACCTTTAAATTCAATTATAAAACTGTAAAAACCAGCTCTACGTATTAGGCTGATTATTATGCTCACATGGAAATACTTCTCCTAAATTCCCATGTTATGAAATTTTATGATCTATTTCATTGCAAATTAGGTTTAGAGCAATAATCAAAAATGCTCCCAAACTAAATACAGAGGTTTTTTTTTCCAGTTCAGGACAGTCCTGATCATCTCAGAGGTGCTTTGCTGTACAAAAGCTAAAAAAAAAAAAGGTATGAAAAGGAGATCTCTCTCCATTATTGGACTCAAAGTCTGGCACAGAAATGAAAAATAAATAAATAAATAAAATGGATCCTCCGACAATGTTCTCACAATCTTTAAATGGAAGAGAGGCTGCTGTAGGCCGGACTAGTGACAACTACCCAACCTTATGTGGAGGTGTGCACTGAAGTCATCAAAAGACTATAAATTCTATCATCATATCTGTTTTGATCTAATCTGTACCAACGTTCTGTCCTTCAGCAGGAAGAACTGTGACCAGGTCTTGAGTTGGAAGATAAGAAAAAACAAAACAAAACAAAAACTGTTGTGTGTACTCTTGCGATAGTGACTACAAACTAAAACGTTTCAGCCTGATAAGTGGAGGACTGCTTACAGCACGTCTGTAATTTGGGAATAACGTACACACAGGTTCTTTTCAAACCAAATACTTTCACAGTGCATCATTTTCTTGGGATTTTGATGGTAAGATCTCTTCCAGTTTTTTTTTTTTTTTTTTTTTTTTCTACAACAACTACTTCTAAAAAAATTTTTTTTGAATAGGAGTTAAAACCATATGTAGTATATATTTGATTAACCATTCCTACCATCCCTCCTGTTTTTTTTTTTTTTTTTTTTGAGAAAAATGGTTTGTAAAGCCATTTTTTTAAATTAAAAAAAAAAAAGATAATACAGGATAGGTTTCATAAGCAGTCTGCTTCTGCTTTTTCAGTTAATATTCAAAAGATGATTCTTAATTTAGTGATTCTGTATGAAATGTCAATACTGTATCCAATATTTGGTCATGACTGGGTGACTGAATGAACTAAAAACTAAACTAAACCATTTCATTTCTTTTTGTTAATTTCTACTACTCTTTTGTTCATTCTTATCCTCTACCTCTGTAGGGGCTCCCCTACAGCTTCTAACTCTCTCTCTTCATTTTTCCTGACTCTATACCTTTCTTGCTCTTTTTTGGCATCTTTCTGTTTTTGTTCTTCTCTCTTTTTCCTGTCTTTGTCTGTTCTCTCTCTTTTGTCTTTCTCTCTCTGCTCTTTCTCTCTGTATTCTAGAGTCTGTTGGAACCGTCTCGTACGCTCTGTTCTTGCAGGGATCTGGAAAAGATTTCCCTGATCAGACATTTTGACTGTTCCTCTCTTATCTAATCTTCATGGTTTGACCATAGTCAATATTTTAGAAGAACATATCTTTTTCCTTACATTTCTTTTGCTCTTTTCTGAACTTTCTCAACCCTTCCTCTCTGTAAAACATCATCTCTTTTTCTTTATTTCTCTTTTGTTCTTCTCTAGACTTTCTTAACCTTTTCTCTCTGTGAAACATCATCTCTTTTTCTTTATTTCTCTTTATACATTATCTGTTCTATGTTAAATACCTCTAGTTCCTCCTCTGGACATTCCTCCTTAGCTGACTCGGCTAGTCATGCTGAAAGTTGGGAGGGTGGCCCTGGAGGTTTAGGATTTCTCCTACAGTCTCGGGCCATGTGTCCCTCTTTTCCACAAGACCAGCACACTCTTGACCCAGGGCGAGAGGACGTTGGTCCCCTACCTCGCCCTCGGCCTCTGCCTCGACCTCTTCCTCTTCCTTCTCTGCTATTCTGATAATACACTTCTTCTTCCTCCTGAAAGAACACTTCTGCTTTCTTACCTCTTTTGCTTTTTATCACTTTCTCTGCATGGAGAGCATGATTGATATACTCAGCCAAGGTTCCTCCACTCATTCCTATGTAGTGGCGGTTTACCCATCCACTTATCTCAGGCAGGGACCCACCATGCAATGCGTTTTTTAGCTGTTGTTGGTAGGGTCCTGCCTCATTGGGTTGATTTTGGGCATCAAGGTCTGGCTCTAACCCACTGTGAGCTTTAAAAATCTTTTCCATTTTCTTTTCATTTCTTCCACACGCACTTTTAATTTTTTTTGTTGCAATTCTTGTACGTTTGCGGTAGACAATTTACCATTTAAACTCATATTTTTGTACCCAGAGGCATAGTGGTTGCACTGCCCCGGGGTCTTCTTTATGGACCACCTTCCAGTCTTGGTATTTTAGTTCGTTTAGTAATTCCTGTTTTTCTTTACTTTGACCTTTCCCCATTTTGGTCCAGTGGTTTTTTAACACATAGGGTGTTCTAACACTGGATTATACCCGTAGTCAGGTTGATGTAATGATTAATTAACCTTTGTGGTAAAACACACTTCGACCTTCTCAGGTGGGTTTTCTTGCCTAATGCATCCACAAAGGCTCATTACTTTATCAACCTGAATCCCATGAAATCCTCACCAAGTGGTTAGATTTCCATGCACACCTTTTACACTTTCACACTTTTTTAGGATCCTTTTTTTATACTGAGAGGACTCCGCTTGACCTACGTAGAGTTTAACTAGCTTCTCTTGAACTAGGGGAGTCTACTCTCCCGCGGATTTTAACTGTACTTTTCTTTTACCTAATAGAGTCTAGAATTGTCAGGGTTTTACTTCACACTCGCCCTTTTTACAAAAAGGGTACTCGCCCTTCTTACTAAAAGGGTACTCACAGTCTCCTGCGTCCTAGGATCTTCCTTCAACCATCGGACCCCAGCCAGCAGGGGAAGAATCCAGTCCCGGAAAGGGTGTTATGCTGTGGCCACAGACTTTTCCTGGTCGTTCACCTGCACGCTGGGATCGTCAAGTATTTTGGAATCCGGCTCGAAGGACCATTTAATGTTAGGTTCAAACCCCTAACATTCTGCAACAACCTGCACAAAAGACACAAGAGACTTGAGTTTTCAATCACTTGCAAGGAGAACGGACAGAGAGTGCTCAGTTACAGTCTCCAACCCGCTCTGAGTTGACTCCTGCCGAACTCCTTCTTTTATTGTCTTAGGACGTCCCTGCTTTACATGGGATATGCAGCTCTAAGGGGTTTGGGGAGTGACTAACTGCATATCTTAATCTGACCTATCTAAGTACACTGATCAGTACATAGCTGTACAATGTCCAACGTTCTCTCATGCAGTCCCAGTTCCCGGCTCTTCTCCTTCTGTTCATATGATAACTCTCACACTCTTATACAGCATGTTATCCAGCAATCACACAAGCCATTTTAAAGGCGACACATGCTTAACTTCTTTCAGTAGTTCTTCACTAGGTAGGGTACAGTTTAATAGCAAATGTGTGATAACTATGTATAATGAACCCAACAGTATTCTTCAAGATAAATTATGTTGGAAATGTAAAAACCAGGAGGGTACACTTATTCATGCCATGTGGACATGTTCTAAAGTTAGACCTTTTTGGAAAGAGGTTATAGAAACTATGGAAGGTTGGTTAAATACACATGTGCCTGACAGTGCTCAGCTTTGCTTGTTAGGTGATGTCTCTTTTTTACCAAACGTTTCAAAAGCTAAGAAAGCGTTGGCTTTAACAGGTTTTATTTTGGCTGCTAGAGTTATTTTATGAAAATGGAAGAGTCGGGACTGTCCAGTTTATAAGGAGTGGGTTGTATCAATGACTGATATTGCATCGTTTGAACTATTAATGGCAAAATTGCATAACTGTCAAAAATCTTATTTCAGTACCTGGGAGGCGTTTCTTTCCTCTTTGAAATCGTAACACTGCTGTAATATTGGTGTGAATTATCTGTGCTATTCTGTATAGAAAACATTTATCTGTCTGTGCTATATTGTTTTTGTTGGTGTTATTGTTAAAAAACACAATAAAAAATTTAAATTATAAAAAAAAAAAAAAAGAAAGAAACTGCCTCTGGATGCTATTGGCTAGGTATACAATCAGTCAGAGAAATCCTGCATGTGAGGTAGGTTGCCCAAGCACCAGCATCGCCACTTCCAGAGTTGACACCTTCACGCAACTATAAAAAAGTTGCAGATCCTCAACTGACCACAAGGTGCTGCCTCTAAAACAGAGCAAACTCTATTACTCCCATTATATTCTCTATAGTTAGATTTCACATCCATGACAAGCATCCAGCTTTGCCAGTCCTCGTTTTAGCACTGGCAGCACTTGTTTTAGATATTATTTCAGTGCCAACACTTGAAATGAAGATGTTTGGACAAATTTGATCAAAATGAAAGTAAACTAATAGCAGCAGTACAAATATGTTGATCCAAGGTGTTATTAGCAATTCTCCAGCCATCTTATACTTTTGGGTCAGCAGATAAGATGTTCTATGCTGGTAGAATTGGCCGTGAATACAAGTGATACTAGACCCATTTCACAAGAGAAAATTTTCATGAAGTGAGTTGGTATAGCAGACCAGCCATGCTAACATGTAGCTACCCTCTACCCTCTACCCTCTACCCTCTCCTCAGCAGCAGAGGGTAGCTATATGCTAACATGTAGCTACCCTCTCCTCAGCAGCAGAAGGTAGCTACATGCTAACATGTAGCTACCCTCTGCCCTCTACCCTCTCCTCAGCAGCAGAGGGTGGCTACATGCTAACATGTAGCTACCCTCTACCCTCTCCTCAGCAGCAGAGGGTAGCTACATGCTAACATGTAGCTACCCTCTGCTGCTACACATAGCTACTAAGGTGGTGGCTTTCCCAAGATTATAAAGTACATGGACACCACAGTCCCAACACCCCCCCCCCCCCCCCCCAATAAATCTACTTTTTGTGGAAACACATTAGGATAACAACATTTCCTTTTGCTGCAAATGTATTCTTTATTGGAATACTTATGTATGTAAACTCTAGAGGGTACAATCTTGTTTCTGTTGTTACCTGCCACCAATCAAAACAGTCAATGTAATGCAGATTAATTTAAGGTTCGTCAGCAAACACCTGAGTCTGGCCATGAAGAGACAAGAACTGACAGAAAGCGATGATTCTGGTAATCCTCTTAAATATCCCCATCTCTTTATCCTCACTAAAACTCATCTTAAATTAGATTATGGTCTATATATTTCTGTGTCATGATGTCATGATTGCTCTTTGTGTTCTCCATCTCTTCTTCAACGCTTTAATGAATGATTGATGATCTCTCTTTTAATATTTATCCATCATCAATGAAGCGATCATAAAGAGGCTGATAAATGTTTAATCCTCCAATCAAAAACTGTTCAGTCTGACTCCCTCTTTGATTGAAAAGGGAAGAGAAGTGCCCCATTATCTTCTGCTGAACCATAGACAACCTCCTGTTTATCATGAACAAAAGTTCTTCCACAATTTTCAAGACATTGCTTAATTCATTTAACTGCATCCTTTCAAATTATTTTTAACTGTACCTTTTGGCTAGTAATCAACTTTTGCTCAAAGTAAGATTAAAGTTTTTCCTAAACAATAAAAAGAGGAATGAAGAAGAATAATGGGAGAATTTTGGTTGTCTGAATTGAATGTAATTGTTCTATCTGTACTTCTGCTTAGACACCAGAGGTCCTAATCGGTTTCCCCCCGAAAAGAATCTAAATTGAGTAATTCAAGTTTGTGCTCTGGGAACCAAGCCATGAAAACATTTTGCAAATTAGGAAACTAGGAAGAGAAGCTGTGGGGAACTATACAAATCTATGAGCCTTCCTATTCCACTGTCTGTCAAGTAGATATGGAAAGTCCAACTTCATGCATTTGTACATTTATCTGTATAAACCTCAACTAAATGACTGTATTGTGGATCCTAAACTTAGTTGCAGAGATATACCAAATCAATGTTTATCAAAATAGTAAATTTCATATTATTTGTGCTATTGTTTACTTTATTTTGAAAGAACTTGCTGTTAGACTTTAAAATGATGTCTCTCACAAATTGTAATTAAGGTGATTTTTCTAACCACTGACCCAGCATGCAAAATATTGCACCTCAGGCTTAATCCTTTCTCTTAGGTAGCTTGATTAGGTAGCAGTTACACACACACAGAGAAAACTCCCCACCACCTTCAGATGCATTTTGGATTGAATTTGCATTTACCCTCGAGACAACCTCCACATCCTGTTAATATTCTTTTCACCATTAACAGCGTTATTGCGTGCACAAAACCTCCCGCTCCGCAGGTCCCTCTGGTTATCCCGCCGTTCCCCCTCCTCCTTGTTTCAATAAATGTTTCGGTAATAACTCTCCGTTCTGCCTGGACTCGCTCTTTTTGTCCCCAGAGAGAAATCAGTTGTGTGCAATGTTTGTCTTGTGTGTGTTAAATCTCGTTACATGTGTCACGTGTACATGGGAACATTTTTTATTCCCACCTCTAATTATGTGCAACTGCTGTGATGGTGGCCTTGTTTGTGAAAGTTGCCAACCTTTTAGCTTGAGCGCAGTGAGCTATACTTAAACCTTAGGCTGATATCAACCCCCACGCTTATTTATTAGTCCAGTAGGGTTAAAAGTGCACACAGTAAGCCAGATGGAGACAAAGTTCGTAATAACAGTGGCAGTGTGGAGGAGGTAGTCATAACTGACCAACCTGTGTGTCTCTGAGCATTAGAGGGAGTTGTTTTCTGTCCTCTTGCTTCCACAGCTTTTGCTTCAGTACATGTCCATCCATAAATCTATCCTTCTTGGGTTTTTTTCCTCTGGAAGCAAGCAGTTGAAGACTTTGGTCAAGTTGTTGCAAAGGGCAAAGGGCTCTCTTAATGCATTCTCTCTTAAAGCCCATTTATACTCCACCTTTGTATATTCATACATCCATCCATTACAAATGTCATTTCCGTTACTATTCCTCATACCTCCTTGTGTTATTTGCATTAGCATTCTTGTTTATCACCACATCCAACAGTGGCACGTCAAGTTACTGACATCAGCAAACATGACAAGTGTTGTGGATGTATTTGAGCTACTCCAGAGTCCGAGAAAGTGAAAACAGTGGTGAAAACAGCCGTGGTGTGTGTTAGGATTTAGAATTAACTCAGTAGATCTTTAAACTGTTAAAGCTACGGATGTTCCTGGTGATTAATTTCCCTGTCGACTAAAAGAAAATTTTAATAAAGACTAGTTGACTAGTCTAAAAAAAAGGAAAACACTCAGAAAACAGTGAAAATTTATAAACATCGAAACAGAATTTGAAACATTCAAAGCATATCTTGCGAAGTCATTATGATGAGCTGCGTTATCCTCTCAGACCGGACGGGAGAACACCGTCTCAACATCGTCTCCGGGTAAACAATGTCAAATCAGCCTGAGTGTGGCTAGCACCGCTAGCATCAGCAGCCGTCGTCTCGTGCAGATCAACATCCAAATGCTTGAGTCGAATGTGGTTGCGCATTGCTCCAGTCGAGTAATTGTATGCCAGTTGTTTCTGACACAGTCTACATACTACCTTGTTTTCATTTTCTAGGTTAAAGTACCGCCAAACTGCGCTGGTTTTGCGAGAGGCCATCTTCCCATCGTGCCGTTTTAAAACTCCAGTCTACTCGAGCATTGCCGCGGAGAGGGGGACTGCTGTCTGACGGCTATGTAGCCCCGACTAGTGGCGGGCAGCTGTATGACAGTTAAGCAGCCTTGTAAATGAATAAAATACAAATTGGTTTAAACGACTAATATTTCTGGTGCTGACTAGTAAGTGAGCGGACGTTTAATCGTTTAGACGACTAATCGCGCGCATCCCTAGTTAAAGCTAAAACTCTATTGCCTGTAGGCTGGCTGTTTTTATGATGGTGAGTCCTCAGTTTTGCTGCTTTATGACCTAACGACTGGGATCTCCTGACTTCTTGACCCGCTGTCTTCCAAGGAAGTTTGCGATGGCATAGATAACAAATTTAGTTACACCCCATCTCCTGGACAGACACAACCACATGTGTCTGGACCTGCGATTGGCCATCTGGATTTTCGAAGACAAAGAGCCATAAAACTCAGAAGAACAAGGATCCGCCTCCTCTGGATCCTTAAAAGATGGACAAAATCTGACTTCAAGCGTGCATTTCCCTGGTATCTCTTGATGTTAGGAAGATGTACCATCGGCCGATTAAAATATTCTGCATGGCATATTAATTCTTTGTATTCATGATTGTATTAAACTCTTTGATTGACCTTTGTTTCTAGTCTCGTCAATAGGCACCAGATAAAAGAACATGGGGAAATACTTTCATGTGTGAAACCACTAAATGAAAAGTTGCTGCGTTAATGGGGAGCTCTTTTCTCTGATATTACGTGAAATTGAAGGCAAACGTCATTTTCAATATTTTCGGATCTCCTCTGTAAATTTTGGCCGGTCTTCCCATCAGTTTTGAATAGGGCACTTGTCACAGTGCCTCGAACTTGTAACATCATTAAAGGTATATAATTTTAGACAAGCTTGCACAGGTGCTTCTCAAAGTTTTCCGCCATGTCCATTTTTTTTAATGCAAGTGCGTAGATAGTACACTCAACAACAATCAGAAAATTGTGCGTGGAACACTCAACACAACAAACCCTTAGCGGCCGCCATCTTGTGGAACCTTGTTCGTTACATTTTCAATAAAAAAGAGGTAGCAACTCCTTCTTTGGTAATGGCAAAATTTGTCAAATTTTAGCAGTTACTCTGTGATACCTCAGCTGAAGCAGTTGAGGAATAAACACTGCTGTAGTCATTTCCAGTCAGAGAGCATCATCAGTTTTAAATTGGGACAGCACTCATTTATGCACTGTGCATGTAAGAACACTGTGTACAGAGTACTAGAGAGAACTCACAAGAGTATACTAGAACATTGCCTGGATGTTGCTAATCTTTACGAAACCTAAACAACTCGTTTTTGAACTAAAATAGGTACCAAAAAAAAAAAATGCCCCCTTGATGACTAAAAAAAACTTTTTTCATGTTTCATAGCCAATTTTACTTCTCCCAATCCCACCTCCAGCCATTTGATGAAAAACTTGTCCTTTATTTATAATTTAATCAGAATTACATTCACTGCTGGTGCTGATGCTAAAGGACGACGTTAGCAAAGTCAGCAAAGATAGGTGGTAGAATTTGACACTGAAAATCAGGACATGGAAACACTAACAGATCATCAAGCATTGTTTTGTTTTTATTTCAATCTCCTGTTGCCTCAATGGGCCAACTGTTTGTTGGCCCATTTGGTGCTTAGCTTAACAAGCAATGTTTAGCTTAGCACCAAAGTTTAAACCAATGTTGAACACCAATGTGATGTGAAAAGTGACATGGTCTCTCCGTTGTTTGTTGCTTAACCTGCAGCCTGAGGCTGCGTTTGCTTCAACCTGATGCAGGTAAGTTTTAACAAGTAAAAAAACGTACCCTTTACCTGTTATTTATTGTGCCTTGCAAAAGTATTCGGCCCCCTTGAACTTTTCAACCTTTTGCCACATTTCAGGCTTCAAACATGAAGATAAAAATTATTTTGTCAAGAATCAACAACAAGTGGGACGCAATCGTGAAGTGGAACAAAATTCATTGAATATTTTAAACTTTTTTAACAAAGAAATAACTGAAAAGTGGGGCGTGTAATATTATTGGGCCCTTTACTTTCAGTGCAGCAAACTGACTCCAGAAGTTCAGTAAGGATCTCTGAATGATCCAATGTTGTCCTAAATGACTCAATGTCCCACTTGTTGATTCTTGACAAAAAATTGAAATTTTATATCTTTATGTTTGAAGCCTGAAATGTGGCAAAAGGTTAAAAAGTTCAAGGGGGCGGATACTTTTGGAAGGCACTGTACCTATTCAATCTGTACATGCTTCCATTAGGCCGCTAATACGCAGCTATAATGTGTCCTACCACAACTATGCAGATGACACTCAGATCTATGTGTCACTGACAGCAGGAGAACGTGGGCCTGTAGATTCATTGTGTCACTGCATCGAACAGATCAGTGTGTGGATGCAAATCAACTTTTTCCAGCTAAACTCAGACAAAACTGAAATCATTGTCTGTGGCCGACAGAAACAAAGAGAAAGTGTTATCAGTCACCTCGAGACTCTCTCTAGAAGCTAAAAATTAGGGTTGAAAAGTAGGGGTAATATTGGAGTCAGACTTGAACTTTAACAGCCACATTAAAGCAATAACATCAGCAGCTTTTACCATCCAGTACATCCAGTACATCCAGAACGCTGCTGCACGAGTCCTGACTAGAACCAGGAAATACGACCATATTAGTCCTGTCCTGAGGTCTCTGCACTGGTCCTGACTAGAACCAGGAGATACGACCGTATTAGTCCAGTCCTGAGGTCTCTGCACTTGTCCTGACTAGAACCAGGAAATATGACCGTATTAGTCCAGTCCTGAGGTCTCTGCACCGGTCCTGACTAGAACCAGGAGATGCGACGGTATTAGTCCAGTCCTGAGGTCTCTGCACCGGTCCTGACTAGAACCAGGAGATACGATCGTATTAGTCCAGTCCTGAGGTCTCTGCACCGGTCCTGACTAGAACCAGGAGATACGACCGTATTAGTCCAGTCCTGAGGTCTCTGCACCGGTCCTGACTAGAACCAAGAGATACGACCATATTAGTCCAGTCCTGAGGTCTCTGCACCGGTCCTGACTAGAACCAGGAGATATGACCGTATTAGTCCAGTCCTGAGGTCTCTGGCTTCCTGTCTCTCAGAGAATATACTTTAAAACAGCTCTGCTTGGCTGCCCAGGTGGTGCAGTGGTTAGGGAAGGCGGCCATATACAGAGGCTACAGTCCTCGTGCAGCTGGTCGTGAGTTAGATTCCCGGCTCGGCGACTCTTTCCCGTGTGTCTTCCCCATTCTCTCTGTCCCCCTTCCTGTCTCTCTACTTTCAATAAAAGGCCACTAGAGCCAAAAAAATCTTAAAAAAAAAAAAAAAAAAACAGCTCTGCTTGTGTACAAGTCTCTTCATGGCCCCAAAGTCCATTTCTGACATGTTAGAGCCATATGAACCAACCTGGACTCTGAGAACCTCAGGTAGTGGTCTCCTGTTGGTGCCCAGAGTCAGGACTAAACAAGGTGAAGCTGCATTTCAGTTTTATGCTCCTAAAATCTGGAACAGTCTTCCAGAAGATGTGAGACAGACCTGAACTCTGACAATGTTCTGATCCAGACTGAAAACAGTTCTGTTTAGATGTGAAGATGATGACTGAAAAGGATTTTGCCTGTTTGCCTTCTTACGATTTTATGCATCTGTAAAGCACTTTGAATTTCCTTGTGTACGAATTGTGCTCTACAAATAAACTTGCCTTGCCTTAACTTCCTTAACAAAATGAGACCTGTATGTCTATACATAAACGTAATAATAATAAGATAAAATCAGATAATAATAAAAACAATTAATTTAATATAGGCTATACTAACACCAAAGGTTCAGTCTCGAAATTGTAGCTTATGACTCTGATTTGCCAGGTGACATGGCAATGGCAATTCAGAAGCTACAATTTGGAATAAGCTTCAGTTTAACCTCGGATCAGCTAAACTTGAGCTTGCTTTGACACTACAGTCATGTTTAAATTTGTCAGCTGGTAAACTAGAAATGTAGTGGAGGTAGTTCTGCGTTAAAGCACAGTTTAGTCAGCCACATGTAACATGTAACAATGTAATTGGCTCCGTGTGTCCTGTACACTTATATATGAACAAAAACACTGATTATTTCTTTTGTCATTTGAATCTCCTCCCTCTTCACATTTGCCGACATGTCCCTCTATGTTTGTCTCAGTCTCTGTCTCCCTTGTCTCTTTCTCTCATCCTCACACGCTGTTGACGCTGAATGGGTCGGGACAGATAGACAAGTGACTGAAGTGAAGATTAAAGTTAAATCTGATGAAAGCTGATGGGGCCAACAGGAAACTTATTTACAGACCATCTCTTTGACTCCTGAAAATACACATTTCAACCAGACATACGACTGCCTGTAATTTATATTGTTCACAACAAGTGATGGCCAAGCCAATGTCCGGATGTTTACAGATGAACCCAAAACACTTCTGCTCAAGAACATTACGAGTCATACTGGTTAATCTTTTTCTCAAGTTTATGTGCTTATTTTTTCTTTTCATTGTTTGCTTTGTGTAATTTTACTGGGAACCCACATCTTATTTATGAGGAGTGTTAATTTCCAACACTGTAAATTTGCATTACTTCATAACTCAATGAACGAATAAGCGTTCCCACTAGTATAAAAAAGAGACCGTAAAGAACTAGATCTGTGATAACCCCATGGCAGCGATGCCAGATTGTTCTTATGCTAATGTCAGACTCTGTTTAACTTGATAAATTAAAATTTGCATCATACTGGTGGTTTCTGGCAATAAAATAAGCTTATCGCCTCTTATCTGAAGTGTTCAGACTGCCAAGACAGCAGGTTCAGCCGCAGAATTAGCTTTGCACACTGCTGACAATTAATGATCACCGAGGTCCCCCCCCCCCCCCCCCCCCCCCCCCCCCCATTTTCCATCCATCATTACTTACATTTTTCTTTCTTGTCAACACATCGGACATGATGTGCTAGCTTCATTGTGTTTGACATGTAACATTGTGCTTTAAAGCACTGGTGTCCACGGTGGTTTTTGGCAATGGTGCAGACAGGACTGTGAGGCTCCAGCAGATCCCAGTGACACTGCACAGGAATAAGCAGCTATCGATATTGGATAGATGTTTTGGGCTGCTTGGCATCATTATCCCATATAGCCCACTGACTTTAGCTGTTATGTTCCATATCTGTTCATTTAAACTGATATTGATAGTCATGTCATATACTCTTATTGGATATTCACCATAATTTAAGAAGTGACTCACTACAGGTACCTACAGGTAATGGAAATGGGACAAATGGACAGACAGTATAGGACCTAAAGGACAACAAAAGCTGTCCTTTTGAAGGAAACATATCTTTTAATGAGAAGAAAACTGCTCCACATGTCTTTGAGAGTTTTTTATATTATATTGTATCTAGGTACACTCTTTCTATTCTGTGGTTTTATGTATCAAGATAAAAGAAAAAAATTTGGTCCAAACCAGATCTCAAAATTTAGTAAAATTAGGGGTGCACGATAACTATCGGGCCGATAACAGGAAATTATGACGTCATCCCGATAAGTCCGATATCATGATGAATAGCCCCGATAACATATATATTTCTGTCAACACGGCAGTGCCTCACTCCCTCTGAGCCTTGAATGAGTGGCAGTGAATGTTATGTTCAAGTAACGTCGGCATAATCAGAAAAACAACACGTTAACTCGGTCATAATTTTGGTAGTTGCTGACTTGAATTGATATTCCCAGTATTCTCCCACATGTTACACATAAAAAAGAAAAAAATAGATAAGGCTGAAAGAACGACTAGCAAACGAGGGAACATGGGAATTTACGTTACACCTTGAATGCAGCCTGGAGCACAGCGCTGATCACAACAAACATGGCGGCGTGGAACTTCGTTAAAGTTTCAGAAGAAGATAGTTTGGTGGTTATTTGTGACGAATCCTCCGAGCGAATTCTACACGGAGGGAAGCACAAGCTTTAATACGTAAAACCTGATCAGCCACCTACAACATAACAATCGCTTCCATGGAGTTTTGAAATCGCGCTAACGGAAGCTAATGCTAACATGCGCAAGCCAGCAGCAGTCTAACCCTCTCCTCTCCCTCATTCCTCTCATCTAAAGCTTCCATGAGTTAAAAAAAGAAAAACTACTGATCCTCATTTACTTTAATTAAAGGTATTAAATTAAATGGAACCACAAGCCAAAATCCTTTAAATGTTAATCTTTTTCAGTCTCTGCCACTGGACATGTTGTGAAGGAGAGCTTCACGATTCCCCTAGGTTGTACCGATGCGGACGGTAAGAGTTTCAAACACTCATTTCTGTTTTCACCGCATTGTCCAATATCATTGTTGGGCCGAGATCTGATCTGTGCTCTGGGATTATCCCTCTTTTCGACGCCAGAAGGCCTCAAGGAAATTAAAATGGATGTGACTGAAGTTCACTCGTACGTGCATCTGTCTGTCAACACACCGTTATATGTTTATCAGTGGAAATTTCCTGAGGGTGAAATCACTAGGCATCTGCTGCAGGCAGTGCAATGCGTGGTTTCGCCTGCCGGGACGGAGCTGGTGCAGTGTGGTTCAATCCACTGCATGTCACATTTGTCCCTCGGACCTGATGCTGCTTACGATCAGAAATGGTCCCTGAGGGGGGTTTGGTCCACGCACCGTAGTGGTTTGTCTGTGGCCCTGACACCGAGTCAGGAAGAGTTGTTCACTGCCTGTGATTGTTCTGATGTACATTATAATCTGCCTGCAGGAGAATGCAGGTGTTTTTGGCGTCTCCGCCCACATGTGGCCCTCTCCAGGGGCCATGATGATACCTGGACTGACGTGGGCGACCTCATGACTGACTGTGCGAGGGCGAGTGACTGGCAGGTGACACCTGACCCTACTGTGTTTTACAGTGCAGACAGAGGTGCATATCGTATGTCGTTCATTCTAGGCATCCATGCGTCATGCTGGGCTCACCTGGAAGACAATGTAGATTCTGCCTGCTGACGGACGCCGAGATGGGCCAGATACCGGCGCTCCGGGGCGTCCCGACGACGTTGTGGGCGAGGGGTCCACACGATGTGGGGCTAATTAAAAATGTTGAACCAGTTGTGATCACACCAAAATCTGATTTCAGGCCATGTCAGCAACAGTATCCGTTAAAAGCGGAGGCGGTAGCGGGAATTACACCTGTATTTGAGTCATTGTGCGCCGCAGGTGTGATTATCCCATGCCCTGATTCTCCCGTTCGAACACCGATCTTTCCTATCAAAAAAATCATGAAAAGGGCCACCCGACGGAATGGCGCTTCGTGCAGGACCTGCAGGCCGTCAACAAGGCTGTGCAGGCCCGGGCACCACTAGTTCCACTAGTACACTATAGTCGCACAGGTTCCTAGTTCAGCTAAATGGTTTTCTGTTGTGGATTTGGCTAATGCATTTTTCAGTGTTCCTGTCCATCCCGACAGCCAGTTCTGGTTTGCCTTCAACTTTAAAGGCGAGGCTTGGACCTTCACCCGGCTGTGCCAAGGGGACTGTGAGTCTCCAACGATTTACAACGCGGCTCTGAGGCGCAGTCTTGAGCCTTTGACCTTGTCCCCTGGGACAGTCATGCTGCAATACACTGATGATGTGTTGCTGGCTTGTCCCACACGGCAGCAGTGTGAGACCGACACAGTCACCCTCCTTCAGCACCTGGCGAAGGAGGGCCACAAAGCCAGCCTGTCTAAGTTGCAGTATGTGAAGCAGCAGGTAAAATTCTTGGGTCATTCTATTTCAGCTGATGGCAGATCGTTATCACCGAAGCGGGTGGAGGCCATCCAGCGTGTTCCCAGGCCCATCACAAAGAAACAGGTGATGTCTTTTCTGGGCATGTGTTCCTGCTGTCGGATGCTATGCAGAGCTTGAGGCTCTGTTGGCCTCCCTCATCCATGGACGAGGGCTGGCTGCACACGATAAGGTCAGTTGGACACCTGAGGCGGAAGAGGCCTTCAAAAGCTGAAACAGGCCCTGCAGACTGCACCTGCTCTGGGCCTGCCAGACCCCAGGCGTCCTTTCACGCAAACAGTGAGTGAAAGGGGGGGGGGGGGTTCATGTCATCTGTTCTGTTGCAGGACTTGAGGGGTGCTGAGGCCTGTGGCTTATTTCTCTGGTAAGCTGGATCCAGATCCAGCGTGGCTCTCCACGTTGTTTGTGAGCTGTGGCTGCTGCTGAGAAAACTGTATGCCTCACGTGATCTGGTAGGTTATACTGATCTGACACTTTTGGTGCCACACGCAGTGTCTATGATCCTGCTGGAGCAGAAAACATCTCATTTGTCTGCTACTAGGTGGCTTCGGTATCAAACTGTTCTCCTTGATTTGCCGAACATAACGGTGAAACGGTGTAATGTCTTAAATCCAGCTACGCTTTTGCCAGGTCCAGAGGACGGCGAGCCTCATGACTGTGTGGCTGTGATTACCGAGGTTTGCTCTCTGAGACCTGACCTTCAAGAGACAGCTCTGGTGAATCCGGACTTACTTCTGTACGTGGACGGCTCGGCGTTCAGGGATGAGCGTACAGGAAGGAACAGGGTGGGATTTGCGGTCGTGTCAGACCATGAGAGTCTGGCATCCGCCTCGCTTCCCCATCAATGTTTGGCCCAAGCAGCTGAACTGGTGGCTTTGACTGAAGCATGCAGGTTGGCGAAGGGGAAGAGCGTCACGGTTTACACGGACAGCAGGTATGGATTTGGGGTCTGTCATGATTTTGGGGCGATTTGGAAATGCCGACAGTTTCTGAAGTCGGATGGAAAGCCGGTCCTGAATGCAGACAAGGTGGATGCCCTCTTGAAGGCCATCCTCCTGCCCACCTCCATTGCTGTGTGCAGATGTCCATCTCATGTTAATGGGCCTGATCTGATTTCTGCAGGCAACGCCCATGCAGACGCGGCTGCGAAGGTGGCTGCTCGTTCTCCTGTTAACTATTCTCTCATTTCTGCAGTGGCATTCCCCGAGGGAGACGACGTGTTCGCATCCCTACGTGCGATGCAGTCATTCTCCTCCCCGGCTGAGAAACGATTGTGGCAGCGGGACGGCTGTGGTCTGGTTGATGGCGTGTGGCGTGCAGGTGACTCAAGGCCGTGTTTGCCTAAACATTTTTTCTCCCACTTTGCTAGGCTTACGCACGGGCTGGACCACGCATCCCCGAGGGTCATGCTGTTGACCTTGGCTAAGTACTGGTTCACGAGGGGTTTTTCCTCTTATGCACAGAAGTACTGCGGGTCCTGCGTGATCTGTGCTGCCCACAACGCAGGAGGGGGGGTGAAGATGCCACTGGCTGCTCATCCGCAGCCTGACAGACCATTTCAGTACATCATGCTAGAAGTGTTGTCTGGTTGTTGTTGACATGTTTAAGGCTGACAGCTCCACAGTGGCGAAGGCTTTGCTGATGGAGATTCTGCCTCGTTGGGGGATTCCATCTTGGATCTCCAGCGACAGCGGCACCCACTTCGTGAACGAAGCGCTGTCGCAGGTAGGGAAGTACCTGGGGTTTGACCTCAGGAGACACTGTGCCTACCATCCCGCCAGTGGGGGTGCTGTTGAGAGGGAAAATGGTATTTTGAAGTCCAAATTGGCAGAGTGTTGTGTAGAGGCAGGGTTGTCCTGGCTGAACAGCATGTCGTGTTGCTGTACATGCGGATGCGTGTGCGACCGAGGACCGAGGGCGAGGAGCGAACCTGAGTCAGCGAACCTGAGTCCGTTCGAGGTCCTCTTTGGCAGAACACCGCCGATGAAGCGCCGCCGATGGGAGCAGCCGCACCAGATAAGTGCATCCTTCCATCAGCTGAATTGTGTGAGAATTCTGTGTTGTCGTATTGCAAGTACTGACACAAATCACCTCACAGGTGAAGGCGGCCCAGCCTGTACCAGCCGGCGGACCCCTGCACAGAATACAACCGGGCGATTGGGTTCAGGTACGAGACCTATGTCGGAAGCATTGGATGGCGAAGCAGTGAAACGACCCGTTCCAGGTTCTGCTGACAACCCACACTGCTGTTAAGATGGCGGAGCGGGCGACCTGGATTCACGCCAGCCACTGCAAGAGAGTTCCTGTTCCGACGCATACACATACAATACATTCAAGACTGTTGTGTTCTGAATAAAGACTGTTACATCAAATATCCATCACCCATGGCCGCTGTTCGAGAAGACGACGACGGGACCTCCAGTCCTGCGACGACGGAGGGGGGGGTCATGGGCTGAATCTGTTCCGGATGTTGATTACGTTTATGTTGTTTTCCTGTATTTTTGGTTTCATTCTCCTGTGCCGGGGGCCGGCTCAGCCATGATCTGCTCGGGATGTGAGTGGGTTGTTCGTAAGTCGCAACAGGCTCTCCAAGGGGTTAGATTACCGTAGCAATGTACCGGGCGATGGTAGCCTCGGCACGAGGATTGGGGGGTAACAAATAGCAGTTATGTTTGCTCAGCCTTACCTCAAGCGGCTGATAGCGCAGTTCCCCTCACGCCTTTCCTGCTCACTGGAGCGGAAACCTTAGGGGTGTTAGTGGCGTTCACCGTGGGAATTAAGAGGGCGCTTCGAGACGCTGAGGGTCATCTGAGGGTAGCAAACATCTCGAGCCTGTTGAATAAGGGTGATGTGTCTGTTTGATCGATGGTGGACTGCTGTTGCTTTGCAGCTTCTTATTCATTATTCCTGAGTGTCGTAGCATTTTCAGTCCATTCTAATTTGGACACGTGTGACTGCACAGATGAAGGCAAGGACTCGTTCTCTGTGATTGATCACTGTCATTTAGTAATGGTTTGAAAATCTGAAGGAAATTAATTCCATGTCTGACCATTCTGGGATTTGATATATAATACGAAATTCAAATGTTGCAGGTCAGCTTCAGGATCAGACAGGTTTACATCTTTGTTTACAGCAAGTCCTTCATAAAGTCCAACCCTGTATGAAGCTCCTGGTTGTTTCTCTCGATCCTGTTCTCCTCGTGGGCGGCTTCTGGGGAAAAGCGTTTGTAGTCTCACTAGGAATGCCACGTGCAGAGTCCAACGGCGAGACGATAGTGGGGGGTGTCTCCACCCTTACCTGTCATCTTTAATTATCTCTGAGCTTCTCACTTAGGTTAATAATCTGGGTGTTACTGATTATCCTCAGGTTTAGCAAAACTTCTTTATGGGTATTCATGATTCGATGACTCGTCATCACGTTAAATCGTTATGTTAATTATCCCGGTTATCTGTTTCCAAGCGTGAGGTCTGGTCTCATGTTAATCACGTCTCAGTGGGGCGAAGTTCTTCGGGGTTTAGTCCCTCTGAGTTATAAAGTTGGCCGACGAGGTCAACAATCTGGCGTTTGATTGAACCTTTGAACCGTACATCCTTAGCCTCAGAGGGGGTTTGGGATGTCACAATGGAGATGCAGCATCACAGGGACTCAGCGGAGCCCTGGGGGTTTGATCTGTGGACGTGGCTGACCTCAGGCTCCTGGTACTCAGTGTTTCTAAAAGTATTTACTCCAGTCCTGTTCATTTTGATTCTGTTTTTTGTTTTGTTTTTATGTGTGATTCCGTGTATACGCCAGATGATGTTAAAAGCAATGACAACATCTTTCTTACGTGATCAGAGACCTGATCCATACCCCAACATCAACTGGGGCGGTGCACCTGCGGGTGCCTCTGAGAATTGAATGTTCTTTGCTTAGATAGTTGTGTGGCCTTTTTTCCCACTGGGTTTTTGGCCTAGTCTAGAGTAGATAGTCCTAGGGGGTCTTTTGCCGTTCCCTTTATTGTCGGAATCTGACAACCTAAATTGTGATAATCCTAAATTCAACCCCCAAATTTAATCATTTCATTAATCACTTAACCAATTAGCCAACTGATTCTAATCTGAGCTGCAAACCCGTATGCATAGCTGGGGACGGGTGTTTGGCCGCCTAGGGGGTCACATCGAATAGAGTAGACTGCGCACCATTATTCCCTGTTTAGCTCGCAATTGTGGGCTGTGCCCTTTGGGGTGGGAACCGCGCGCTCTACTGCTGTGATCTAGATAAGTTTTAATGTAAGCAAAGAAAACATGAGGTGCAAACTCAAAAAGTAGGGATTGTAGAGTCGAAAAATGCATCTGCAGCTTAACGGGCCTCAACAGCTCTGGGGCCTTGACTTCTCCCCCTCAAACCTGCTGTCTTTAGGTCACAGGGATTGTTGTCCTTATCTAGTTGCTGAGTTTATGTCTAGACAGATCACCAGATTTACAAGGTTATGGGTTGCTGTAATTTTCCATTCCATATGAAATGAACTGTTCGTCGTTAATCTTGGCATTCTTCGGAAGAATCCCGATGCTGTGAAGAGCTCTGTGATTTTTGGCTGCAGCCTTGGAGAATAAACCTCCGTTTTGCACCTCCGTCGTTGTCAGTGCCTTACTTCACAGCTGAAAAGATTGCCTCACCAGGGCACAGAAATTAATAATTCTTACAACCAAGAAGATCCTAAATTCTTGGCATAACAGTTAGTAATTCTGATGCATGTATTTCCATCAGTTCAAGGAGCCTTTATGTTTTATATCAGTCAGTAATGCACCTTATTTAAGTTGATGTGAGATATCAAATAGGTTTGTTTGATAGCTTTAAGAAAATGTTTGAGAGTCTTGCCAATAGTTTTTCATTGGAAAAAATAAATATCTGTTCATGTAAAAAGTCAAAACTGTTTTTGGTTTTGTTCATAGTATTGATGTAATGATCTTAGGTATATGTGTGTGTGTTATCGGTATCGGCCTTTAGGAGCTGAAAGTTATCGGTTATCGGTATCGGTTTTAAAAAACAGTTATCGTGCATCCCTAGACAAAACCTTAAAAAAAACAATCCCTTCTCCTTATTTGCCATGTTGCTATTTGGTCACGAATCAAAGTTCTCATTTATTCCTCGAGCCAGCAAACCTTTAAGTAGAAAGTGCACAATGAGCTTTCAATCACTGGCCTGGCCAGTATACTACATTAACAATTCATTTTATTTCTGTATTTTACTGCTTCATTTTAATTCACTGTTTTACAAAGCATTGTGTCATGTAGATGTTGATGTTCTTTGCAAAGTGATTATGATACAAACTATTTTGAAATGCCAGTGTTTTGGGAGGTCTGTTGATATTGACATTTGTACTATTATTAAAGCAGGAAAAGAGGATCCAAACCTATAGGTGGTGCTCTAACCTAATTCATCCATTTATGTTCTCAGTTTCTCCTTTTGTGGTCAAGTAACTGTAGATTTCTTTGCTTTTCTTGCTGAAGTTTGAATTGCAAAAATATTGACTTTACATATGAAAGACAGCGCACATGTACTGGAAACGTGCAAGCACGCCTGCTTGAGAATCAGTGACCTTCGCAACGATCTGTGAATCACAGTGAAATGAAACCATATTAAAACTTGAACAGCAATATGAGCTGCAGAATGTAAAAACTTGATTACAGTTTTCAAACTGATATATTTTCAATATTTAGCTCATTTTCTTCACATTAAGCTCATTTTACAAACATTTGAGACATAAATTATTTAAAAATTTGGTAATATGTGAACGAGAATTAAATGTTAAATCTAAATGTTAAATCTAAACATGCCTTTACAGGGTATAGGACATTTGCAAATATTTAGCTTTACACTCGGCGACAAATTTAATTTAATATTTAGATTTAACATTTAACATTTAGATTTAGATTTAATATTTAGATTGAACATTCAACGTTTAGATTTAACATTTGACATTTAGATTTAGGTTTAACATTTAGATTTAGATTTAATATTTATATCTAACATTTGACATTTACATTTAGATTTAAGATTTAGATTTAGATTTAACATTAAGATTTAGATTTAACATTTAGATTTAGATTTAACATTTAGATTTAACATTTAGATTTATTATAGATTTAATATCTAAATAATATAATCTAAATATTTAACATTTAGATTTAGATTTAATATCTATATCTAACATTTGACATTTACATTTAGATTTAAGATTTAGATTTAGATTTAACATTAAGATTTAGATTTAACATTTAGATTAAGATTTAACATTAAGATTTAGATTTAACATTTAGATTTAGATTTAACATTTAGATTTAACATTTAGATTTATTATAGATTAAAAATTTAGATTTAACATTTAACATTTAGAATTAACATTTCATTTTCGTTCACATATAACCAAATTTTTAAATAATTTATGTCTCAAATGTGTGTAAAATTAGCTAAATGTGAAGAAAATGAGCTAAATATTGAAAATATATCAGTTTGAAAACTGTAATTGAGTTTTTACATTCGGCACCCCATACAGGAATTAGGAGTTTAATCAGAATATTGAAAGAAAAGTATAAAACTCAATTGAAGACAAATAGAAAGGGCCTCTGCATGTTTGCATCAAGCTGACTGAGTGTTTTAGCTCACTGACCACGAAGTCAGTACGACTCCTTATTTTCATATGTGCTTCCAAAGCCTTCTTCTAATATGTGTATGGAGTGTTCCTTTACAGAGGAGGAGAGGGAAAAACATCTTGTCTCATTCAGCCAGATGGAAAGACACATCGACACACACACGCGTGCACGAGTTTCTGCATCAGTGACTGGTTTCACTGAGCAGTGACATGATGTGTGTTTGTTCTTTATAGCAGGAATGAATTTGGGACAGTGCATGAATGTATTTTATGCAAGTTTCTTTCCGCCAGAGCAAGAGGCTGTCGCAGACTGACACAACCAGAGAGCCTGAGTTATTTTCACTAAAAACTGAAGTCCTGTTTCTTTCTCTCTCTTCTTTTGCCTCCTTATCTAGCTATGTTTTTTGTTTTTTGTTTTTTTGGCTCATTGTGTTCTGTGTCTTTTTGTCCCATCACAGCCATACCACAGTCTTCCCAAATGTCCTTTTGTGATTTTGTGCCCAAAGGCCTTCCTTCTTTTCTCTCTCTGGCAGATAAGGTTATCTCCATCAATCTTTTGAATGGTGACCAGCAGGTTTTTAACCCCTTCTTAACAAGGTCTATTTCTGAGATTCTTGCCTTAGTATAAATATCAGTGCATTTGAATAAATGTGGCATCACGATAAAAGGTAACACATATGAGAAATTCATTCTGTAGGATCTCACCATTAAATATAAGGAGACTCAGTTTTCAAAGAAGTGAATCTTAAGATGGACCTTCAGGTACTGAACTAGATCCTTTGTTTTATTAGCTATATATGTAACTGAATATTTTAATTGCTTTCAAAAAGTATCTGTGTCAGCTATTCTCATCAGTATGTGCTTTGCACCCCCATGTGGTGCAGTTGCTGAACTGAGGGAATATCTTGGGGGTCCCTTTGCCAATTTTGGTCATTGACACCCCTGTGGGATCTTCTCAGCCAACAGAGCCGAGGCACAGTTGAGACATCCACATCACTGGAGAGGTTATCCAATCAGAATGAGGCAACGTCGGTTCTCGGTAGTCCAGACAATGCAACACAGCAAACAATGCAAGACAGCAAAAATGGTTTGGAATTGTCACAAAGACTTGGGATTACATGAAGTGAAGGGAGTTTTTCATCGGAATCAGACTGTGTTGGTGTGGTGGCAGTCAACACCAAACTAATTAATCACAGTACTTAGTCAGGATACATAGAAAGCATAATAACATATTTGCCTCCATCTTTTGTTCCTTCAGAATTATTTGGTTTGTAAAGCTGCTTATTTAAAAAAAAAATCTTGATGCCCCTTACTGATTGCTTATATCAGATTAGCACAAGAGCAAAGACAAGAGGAGAAGCTGCATGAGCACTTTAGAAAACAGTTATCCTTCAGTTTTTACACAATACTATATATAATATATATATATATATATATATATATATATATATATATATATATATACATATATATATATATATATATATATATATATATATACATATATATATATATATATATATAAGTGTTCCTTTGCTTAAATGTATCAACTGGAAAAGACAAGAGCCTCTGATAAACATGAAATAGAAATGGAGAATAAAATGCAAAAGAGAGCAGCAAAAAAGGGGACACTCAAACACACTTACATTTCACTGCACAAATTCGATGCATTAAGATGTTCCCCCTGCTAAAGTGAACTGTTACATCACTAGTGAAGTGCAGAGTAAGGTTTCATTTTAGGTTTTCTTTTAACTTCTTTTTTTTTTTGGAAGGTGAGGTAAAGATGGATATAAAAATGCAGACATGCCGTTATGAGAAAAAAAAAGCTTTTGTGTAACAGGCCTTAATTCAAAATTTCAAAATTAGAAAACAAAGGACTTTACCATGTTTTAAAATGATATTAATACAACATCATATGATAACAACATCTATTACCAGTTCCCATTATTTATTTTACAAAAAACATAGCCTTAATGCTAATGAAGTTTATGAAAAAAAAAAACAAAGTGCACACTGGGATACAACGGCTTGGAAAACAATCTTAAGCAGCAAAAAGTTGACGTAATCTTTTTCTGAATGACCTCATTATTTTCTCACGTAATAATGAATAGATTTACAATATTGCTTCTGTTTCTTAAGATTTGTGGACATCTGTTTACATGCACATTTCTTAAAGCAGCACAAAGGAATATTCGCTGTTTTTAGCTCAGATGCTTCCCTATAGAAGTAGAAGCTTAGTCACTTTTACTGTCTCAGATTCACTCTTGTGTTGTCTCTTTCTTGATCACAAAAATATTTTCTCTTCCTTTACTCATGGCTTTTTTTAGTCTCTGCCATGATGTCCACCGTAGTTCTGTGAGCTAGTTTATCCTGCAGCCATCGATGTTGATGTGTGACGTTGTGCCATAAAGTTTCTCACAGTCCTCTAGACAGACCAGAGGACTCTGAGATAGTAGCTCACACTTACTTTGAGTGGTTCACTAGACAATTTAAAAAGAAATGACTAAGTCTTCTGTGACATCACCCTGAAGAGTGGTTTTGAATAGGGATGCACGATAACTGTTTTTTAAAACCGATACCGATAACCAATAACTTTCAGCTCCTAAAGGCCGATACCGATAACACACACATATACCTAAGATCATTACATCAATACTATGAACAAAATCAAAAATAGTTTTGACTTTTTAAATGAACAGATATTTATTTTTTCCAATGAAAAACTATTGGCAAACCTCTCAAACATTTTCTTAAAGCTATCAAACAAACCTATTTGATATCTCACATTAACTTAAATAAGGTTCATTACTGACTGATATAAAAAATAAAGGCTCCTTGAACTGATGGAAATACATGCATCAGAATTACTAACTGAAAAAGATTAACATTTAAAGGATTTTGGCTCGTGGTTCCATTCAAATCAATACCTTTGATTAAAGTAAATGAGGTTCGGTAGTTTTTATTTTTTTAATCTTATGGAAGCTTTAGATGAGAGAAATGAGGGAGAGGAGAGTGAGGGGAGGAGAGGCTGCTGCTGGATTGCGCACCTTAGCATTAGCTTCCGTTAGCTCAAAACTTTCAAAACTCCATGGAACCGATTGTTGTGTTGTAGGTGGCTGATAAGGTTTTACGTATTAAAGTTTGTGCTTCCCTCCTCGTAGAATTCGCTCGGAGGATTCGTCACAAATAACCACCAAACTATCTTCTTCTGAAACTTTAACGAAGTTCCACGCCGCCATGTTTGTTGTGATCAGCGCTGTGCTCCAGGTTGCATTCAAGGTGTAACGTAAATTTCCACGTTCCCTCGTTTGCTAGTCGTTCTTTCAGCCTTTTCTATTTTTTCTTTTTTTATGTGTAACATGTGGGAAAATACTGCGAATATCAATTCAAGTCAGCAACTACCAAAATTATGACCGAGTTAATGAGTTGTTGTCTGGCATGAGGGGGTATTCTTGACTTTCAGAATTCAAATCAGAATTCATTTTTCTGATAATGCCAACCTTACTGAAACATAACATTCACTGCCTGTTATTCAAGGCTCAGAGGGAGCGAGGCACTGCCGTGTTGACAAAAATATATGTTATCGGGGCTATTCGTCGTGATATCGAACTTATCGGGATGACGTCATAATTTCTTGTTATCGGCCTGATAGTTATCGTGCACCCCTAGTTTTGAAGCTTGTTTTTCAGAGCTCTGGGGAATGCTTTCTTTAGAGGAAGCTAAGACAAGATCCAGTCAGAACTATCTTCCTCTGGGCATAAAGATGCCACATGCACACATTGGATCTACACCAAGGAAGACAGGTATGGATATTCCTGAAACTGTAAAGCGACCAAATGTCAACACCTAGAAGACAGACATGCAACTGTTTGGATGCAGGCTGCTGTAAAAATCCAAATCAGAAAGAGAAATGGTTATATAGACACATTTCACATTTGATTTTTTTAGGAAACCAAGATGGCTTGTAAACCAAGTGAAGCGACTGTCACTGCTAAAAACACACCAAACTTGAAGCGACATTTGTTGGTGACTGATCCTGTAATTCATGCAAACGTAAGCTGCTGAATCTAACGTTATATTATGAGCTACTGGTGTGTTTTGCCAACCTGTGAACTAAAAGACCTGACAGTATTTATTAGAGAAATGATTGACCCACCAAATCCTAAACAGAGGAGCTTCACAGGCAACATGAAAGAGCAGGTCGCTGGACGCTGGACGCTCCGGTTTGTGCCCGGTGTGTGGTGGTTTTGCAGTCGGGTGTCGGCATGCTGTCTGTGGGGGCGGATCGGTCCTCTTGCGTACCGCCGCTGGATCCGGGCTGCAGCGTCGGCTGGGTGTCGCCCCCGGCGTGGCAGCCATCTGGAGACCTGGTGGGGCCCAGCGGCGCCGGGGGGGACGCCAACAACCTGGTCTGCATGATGAGCTGGGCTCTGGAACGGTTGGCTCAATCGCTCACCGGACTGAAGGAGCTCAGTCTTCCCAGAAGAGACAGTTTGGTTCATCGGTGATGTCTCACTTGATTCATAATTATGGAGATATACTGGTTTTAACGGCTGTTAACTGATTTGAACGGCTGTTAACTGGAGTTAGCACTCGGACCACAGGACCGGGACAGAACACCGCAGCTCCTCAAGTACACCAGACTGGACAGTACTGAAACCTGAATTACCCCTTGGGGGATCAATAAAGTATATTTGAATTTGAATTTGAATTTGAAACAGAAGACCACAGTCGAGCCTTTGTCTTGTTTCGCTGCAGTGTCTCGCTACTTTTTTGATGTGTTTAAACATATCTTAAACACATTATTTAGGCTCGGGGGGGCTCCGGCTCCAGTTTGCGGATTTTGATTGTCACGGGGGGGCGCCAGTCCCCATTAACCGCGAAAACTAAGGGATCACTGTAATGTCGTTTGTCATTTGTTAAGTACGTGCATATCTTATTCTGTAAGACCGGGTCTGCTGTCCTTTATTATTCTTTTTGTGTAACTGAGCTGCTCTTCTGTGTAAAAGCAGAGTCAAATAACACAAATTTTCAATCTGTATTGCACGTTCAAACCACCTCAGCACCGTTTCTTAAAAGTTTAATAGATGTTTAATTTCATTAAAGAGTGAATAATGATTTTATATGACAGTAGATTTGGCCAACTGAAACTTGACTTAAATTAAATATATTTAGATGGCAAAGATACGGGTAAAACCAAGTTACATTTTTGCCAAAATAAGTAAGATCAAATCTACATCAATGTTTCCTTTTAAAATGAACTGTTCCTGGAACCTTCCATGTCCACTGGGAATCACTTGCTGTGGTCTGTTTGTACGATTAACCACAAAACAAGCAACATAAAATAAGACAGTGATGTTAGTTCTTTATTAGCAACTCAGAGGTCAAGTGAAGACACTTCACCACTGTCTAGAAAAACGTTTTTGTTTTTTTAACCATATAATGAACACATGAGGTACAGTGAATGATGTGCATCAATCAATTTATCACAAAACTAGACTTGTGTTCCAGCTTTTTGTAAAAAATATCTAGTTTTGGCAGGATTCTCGGGTTGTTGACTCATGCGGTCATTATTAAAAGGGATCGATTTATTTTGACAGGTATCCCTACCTAATCACATTTAAAAATTGTTGGATTTTAATATATTATTTTATGACAAAGGGGTTATAGTCCCATCACAAATGTTTCATTTAACTGGGCTCAGAACATCTCCAGAGAGCTCAAAAGTAATTTCTTTTGTACTTGTCACCAGTGCAAGATGAAGCTCTCACAACACCTACTCTTCATGAAAAATACATCTTCAAAGCCTCTGCACTTACTGTTGGCATATTATTTCCATGACAAACAATTCCATTAATCATGCTCTCAACTTCCACCTGGTGAGCCTTACTGGAGTCTTACTGCTTACATCAAATTAGTGAAGTGACCACCTCTTCCTAGTGTGAAGCCACAGGTGAAATAATACAAAAGTTCTGGCTCGCCATGTTATCCTTCGACATGGTCAACATCAAAACTTTATGCTAACAGACAGAGGAGTAGCACCAAACTCTGGGCCCTGTACACTCTCAATGTCAGTGGGCCCCTATCCATGCCAGTGCATGATGGGTTAGGGCTAACCTTAACCCTAACCCTAACCCCAACCCCAACCTGAACCCCAACCCTAACCCTAACCCTAGCCCTAACCTTAACCCTAGCCTACGGTGATATTGGTGGGCTATTTACATGTTGATATATGCAGCAGAAATATTGCTAGGTGGATCATTTATTAAGTCTCAGCACGGAGTTTCACTTTCAGCTATGTTAGTATAAAAGGATGACTTACTTAAGTCCCAACTTAAGGTAAACGACTCGTATTTAGGCAGCGATCTACCAGTCAACAGCTGCCTCCCCTCATTCTGCCATTCTTTGTTTTTCTTTTCTCTCTTTCTTCCTGCAATAGCCCGATTTCTGCTTTTTGGGCAGCACGATGCCAATTCAATGTGGGTTCACTGACATTACACTTGTCGCCGGTCGCTGTCGGTTGGACTAAACAGGGGGCCTCCAGAATGTCCAATATGTTGGGAGGACTGTGACATAAAGTTCATTCTCTCAGCTGATGTTATCAATATATGAAATAAAGCATGACACCAATTAATTGGAGGGCCCAATTCATTCGGAAAAAAAAAAAAAAGGATTTTCATGGGCCTCTCTCCCTACTCGGGCCCTGGGTAGTCAGGTCCACTTTTCCCCCCATTACCACGCCCATGCTAACAGATACTTACCGTCAGAACTGTCTGAATCTCTGAGGAAAATTGAATAAGCAGCAAAACGCTAACATATTGTATTCCTCTTATTTACTCCTCATATCTAAATGGAACAATCATTTCTCGAGTCATGTCCATTGCCCCCAAACTCAGACCAATTAGAAGCCACAAGCAAATTACAACTTTGTACATTGTCGATAAAGTTTTTTCATAGCAAAGCCAACACTGCATTGACTCATGGATTCATGCCAATGTTTACCGTCTTGTTTGCAAAGGAAATGACCAAGCCTAGACCTCGATGACCTTGACCGTGGTCATCAGGCAGGAGGCAGAGTCCATCCATCCTTACACTCACCACAAGATCATAACCCTAACCCTAACCCTAACCCCTAACCCTAACCCCATACCTAACTAAGATTAAAACCTCGAACCCTCTTGCTGTGAGGTGATGGGACTAGCCACCACACCACCATGCTGCACACCTGGGAGCTCAACTAAGCACATCCTTAGACCCACTGCAGTTTACATTTTGCCATGAGTTTGGAGTTGAGGATGCCTTCTTCTACTTGGTCAAGCAGGCACACTCTTACCTTGTCATGCCTGACAAGCTAATAAAGATAGCTAATAAAGAAGGCAGGTGCAGTGCCCCTAGAACTGGTTGTGGGGATAAAGATGCTTCACAGGCTTCTCCCATTGCTGCCAATGTCTTACACCCTTTACACAATATACTAATCAGAGAGCAAAGTTTACTCAGTGGGAGGTTTCTACAACTCCGCTGTAATAATAACTGTTATAGTTAATCATTCCCACCCACTGCAATAACAATAACTCCTCGCTGTTGTGAGAGGAGGATTATTTGTTAGGTCTTTTTTTTTCCTCTTAGTTGCGCTGAATATGAATATAATGTACACACAACTGCATATTTTTTACTCCAGTTGCACTTGCTTGCACTGGACTGGATAGCTCTGACTTTGTCCTTATATAACTTTTACTTTATCAAACTCAATAACACATCCAGTGACATCAGCTAAAGTTTGTAATCTTTTATTCTGCATTTCTAGAGGGCAAGCATGTTACCGTACCGTACCGTACCGTCTTCTTCCACTTATCCGAGGGTCGGGTCCCGGGGGCATCAGCCGGAGTAAGGAAGCCCAGACCCCCCTCTCCCCGGCCACTTCCTCCAGCTCCTCTGGGGGGATCCCAAGGCGTTCCCAGGCCAGCCGAGAGACATAGTCCCTCCAGCGTGTCCTGGGTCTTCCCCGGGGTCTCCTCCCAGTGGGCCGTGCCCGGAACACCTCACCAGGGAGGCGCCCAGGAGGCATCCTAACCAGATGCCCGAGCCACCTCATCTGGCTCCTCTCGATGCGGAGGAGCAGCGGTTCTACTCTGAGCTCCTCCCGGATGACCGAGCTTCTCACCCTATCTCTAAGGGAGAGCCCAGCCACCCTGCGAAGGAAGCTCATTTCAGCCGCTTGTATCCGCGATCTTGTTCTTTCGGTCACTACCCAAAGCTCATGACCATAGGTGAGGGTGGGAACGTAGATCGACCGGTAAATCGAGAGCTTCGCCTTCCGACTCAGCTCCTTCTTCACCACAACAGACCGGCGCAGCACCCGCATCACTGCAGATGCCGCACCGATCCGTCTGTTGATCTCCCGCTCCATCCTTCCCTCACTCGTGAACAAGATCCCGAGATACTTAAACTCCTCCACTTGGGGAAGGACCTCATCCCCAACCCGGAGAGGGCACTCCACCCTTTTCCGGCTGAGGACCATGGTCTCGGATTTGGAGGTGCTGATTCTCATCCCAGCCGCTTCACAACCGGCTGCGAATCGCTCCAGCGAGAGCTGTAGATCACGGCTCGATGAAGCCAACAGAACCACATCATCTGCAAATAGCAGAGACCCAATCCTGAGGCCACCAAACCGGATCCCCTCGACACCTCGACTGCGCCTAGAAATTCTGTCCATAAAAGTAATGAACAGAATCGGTGACAAAGGGCAGCCTTGGCGGAGTCCAACCCTCACTGGAAACTAAGCATGTTCTTTCTGTAAATAGTATATGTAGCATCTGTATATTTTGATCTAGATCAGTGATTCCCAAAGTGTGGGCCGCGGCCCCCTGGTGGGCCGTCAAGGCACTGCTGGTGGACCGTGAGAGGTCATTAAAATTAAACAAATATGTTTTAAATCCTCAATCTTTTTAAAATATGTTTTTAATTACTGTAAAATATTAATGACATGATTTAAAAACATTAAGAAGTAACAAAACAAACCAGTTAAGTGTTATTCTACTGTCATCTTAACTTAGTATGACAAGTGTCACCTTATTTGTTGACCCCTTACATTAATATCAGAACATGGTTCCTAGTCCTGTATGTTGATCACAGTTGCGATTAAAGGTTTCGGTGGGCTGTGGAGATTTTTCGCATTTCAAATTGGGCCTTGGTGTTCTGAAGTTTGGGAATGGCTGATCTAGATATTTCCACATTGTCTTATGCATGTCTAATATACAGTCATGGAAAAAAATATTAGACCACCATTTTTCTTCACTTTCTTGTTCATTTTAATACCTGGTACCACTAAACATCATTATGTGACTAAAACAGACAGAAAAGAAAACACTGAATGCATAAAAGCAGTGTTTTTGGCAGTACAACGCCATAGCTATTGATGTAAAAACTTAAGTGATTTAGGTTATAATCAAGAAAACCATGGAAAATAGTAAGATATCAGCTCTTAAATAAAACTCTTATGAGCAATCTTTGTGGTTATCGTTATGTTTGTCCAAACAAATGTACCTTTAGTTGTACCAGGTATTAAAATGAACAAGAAACTGAAGAAAACAGGGGTGGTCTAATAATTTTTTCCATGACTGTAAATGATGTATGTTTTCTTGATAGATGTTGAATGTGACATGTTGCCAAGACACTGCAATTTTTCCTTGGAGAGCAAAGGAAACCAAGTTCTTTATCAAACAAAAACAAAACAAAAAAAATCAAATCACAAAAATATGACATCACAGTAAAATGGTGGAAAAGCTCTTTCAATGTTTCATTACATATTATTTTACTAAATCTTAATCACCATCTGAAAAACAACAATCCTGTGGAGATTTTCTCACATCGTTTAGTTCCCATTACAATAAAATATTGAACCAAAGACATGAACATGACTGTAATGACTGCAGGACAGTTTCTACAAAGTCTTATGACTGCACTTTCAGTTAAACTCATCCACCAGTGGGCTCATGAATTAGAAAAACCGGGGATGTGTCTGAGAGATGACTACATTTGGCAGAGACTGCACTCTTGAACCTTTTGAAGCAAAATGAATCCCAAAATGAACAGCTGTATCTTTCTTCTTTTGCTGGGGGCAGCAATCCACTCGTCTTTATCAGGCAGCGGGGTGGAATGTTTTCACCCGATGAGTTTTTGGTTCTACTAAATCCCATGAGAGCAAACATCTGCTCTGTTTAAGTGTCCTTGAGCAAGATACTGTGCCCCTAGCAGCTTCATGAATTAATGTTGTTGTGCAGCTGCAGCACCTATATGTGCAAACAAATCAATATTCATTACGTTTCGATCCGGCTCATTAAGGTTCTTATCCCCGCTGAGGCCTTTGCCACCAGAGGTCATTCACTTTCTCAGTACCATGTATTGCAGCTATTGTAGGCACTTTCTATGCCGTCCCCCCCATGTGCATGACTCTGCAATCCTTCACATTATTTGACTGACTGCATGCGTTTTAGCAAACTTTGTAATTTCCTTTCCAACCAATTTAAAGAATTGCAGCATGTTTACACCATTTTCCCAAAGGGTTGTGGGGTTGTGGGGGCGGGGGAGCGCAACTTGAGCTTATTCTGTCACCAGATGAAAGGGGAGGTCACTTGAAAACTTTTGAACAACAAAAAACGCGCAACAGCATTTGATGTGCTAATCTGATTTGGATCTGTTGTAGCGAACAGGCTACATGAACTATGTGGACTAAACGCACTAAAAACTGGAAAGCTTAGGCTTTGAATTCCCTTTGACTAAGAATGCACATGCTTAACCGTCTAACCGTTAACCGATAACAGTAACTCTAACCGATTAATACTAACAGTCAATTTTGTTTTTAAGCTACGTAATTCAAGCTACGCCCCCAATCAACTCATGGGGGCGTGTCGACAGGTGCAACAGGCCTCTGATTGGTCAATTCTACATCCACGTAGAAAAGAGCGCGTCATTGAAAAAATGAGGAAGTACCCACATCTGTACCATTCTGGTTCTCCACACTACAAAGACAGCACATATTCTAGTAATTCATGGAGGGAGATTGCAATGAATGCGGGTCTGGATACGGCCGAGACGATGAAGAAGAGGAAAAACGCAAGAGATAAGTTTAGTAAGTTTAGCTAGTTCGTGATTGTCGCTCTTGCGTTGTGGCGTGGAATAACATAGCGGAGACCGCGCTAATATAAATCAAAAGTGACGGCGGCATCTCTGCGACAAGCTGACAACAACACATTGCCGAGAGAGTATACACTGGGAAGTGTCCGCATGCGTCCACGACAACGTGCGCAACATCACGGCAGCCAACCCTCCTGGACTTATCGGTTAACGGTTATTAATCGTTAAAGGGCGTCGGTTAACGGTCATAAAAAAAATCCAAAATGTGCATCCCTACCTTTGACTTTTTGATTTTCTTTTTCTTTTTTTTCACTCTCCATTTCATTGTTATTGATTTGATGTTAGCCAACAAGTCTGGTCCTTGGTCTGGATGCAGAAATGTATTTTAGCCAAAGCGAAAATCGTATGTACACATTATGAAACACATTATGAAAATTTCAATACACTGTGATCTAGTTTTGTACGGCACTTTAAATGCACCAGCTGTGAACCTGGTATGTACGTTTGCATGTTTTTATTTCTAACTTATTTTCTTAACCCATTTCTGTTTTTATGTACAGCACTTTGGCTATCCCTGTGGTTTTTAAAATGTGCTATATAAATAAAGTTGATTGATTGGTTGATTGATTGAAATAAGAATACAGTGACCTTGAAAAAGAAACTTACCCTAATAATGTTGTGTATTTTAATTCCTTAACCAAACATTGTAGCCTAGTTGTATAATCCTAATGAACAAAGAATGTAAATGTCTGAACAATAGACACCCTGTTTAGTCCTGGTATTAACATCCACCCCCAGTGATCTGATCAAAGTGGACAGCTGTAAGAGCATCTGGGATGGAATAAATATTCTGGAGTTAAATCAGCCTTACTTGAGTGGCAACCTTTGATTGGATATTACTCACCCAGTCCTATTAAGCAAAATAATAAGTATTTAGTTGCCTGCAAAGAACAAATCGGTTGTTGTTTTTCTACCTGTGGGAGATGGACTAAAGCAATGAGCAATAGAGCGATGGACTAAAATGTGCCGAGTTTCCTGGAAAAAAAAAGAAACCTTCCTTCTCTGTCAGAAGTTTTATTTAACCGATTAACCATATGTATACAACAATATGGGCAATTAAAAATAATCAAAAACATGGAAAGTAACAAAAGGCTTACGAGGATCAAAACAGAAAGGTGATGTGTCAGAAATAAAAAGTAGAAGAAGAACTAAGGTAGGAAAATCATGTCCATGACACTGTGGCTGTGTGTTGTTGTTGGTTGACTTTGAAATGACACCAATGTTACAGGCCACACCACCTCTGAATGTGCTTAGAATGAATCAATGCATCTTCAAAAGTGTCCTGGGTGCATTTTATGGTTTCCTGCTTGTGATCAGATCTTTCAGGACAGGTACCGGGTGTAAACCGGACAATAGAATTCACCTACTTCTGGATGTGTTATAGTTCTGGTATAGTAACCCAGACAATGGAGGAGGACATCTGTTGCCTAGTTCCTTTTGAGTCAAAAATTACATTATTTGGGTGTTTGGTGTGCTCACATATGAAGCCGAGGGTCAAGGACGGGGTCAATCAGACTACAATGAGCTGGGTAAATTGACAATTTACACAAAGAGAATTACAACTAAAGAACGCTATTCAAGCTATTCAAGTACAGAAAGAAACCCTGTCATATGCCTCAAGTGCTATATCTACAAAGGGTTAAATGGGCTGATGTCTGAGGAGATGGTTAAGAGATACTTTAAGATATAATAACATTTAGTAATTTCACAGTCTTGGAACCATAAATTGAACTGCCTTGTGCAAAAGGATAACTATACCAGACGCCTAAAAGTATTCAGAGTTCAAGAAGGAGAGTGAGCATGTATCACTGAGTTCATATATCTGAAATGACCCTTAGGTCACTCTTTAGCTGAGCTGCATTGACTTGAGCAGGTTTCAGATTTCTTAGACAGCTGAAACGTCAGAGCACGGCTGGTTTTGTTATTTGTGGCACATCAAATCTGCCATGTCTGGGTCACATTCAGGTTTTTGAGATGATCTCTCTCTCTGAAGGCAAACATTGTGGTAAAAGCTCTCAAGACATAACTCAAGCTGTGTTGTAACTGCACCAGACTGTAAAACGAAAAACAAAAACTGATCACAGTTGAGTGATGGCGCTGGATGGGCAGTAAGAGCAGGGGTGCAGTACTGCATGTTGACCACTAGATGGCAATGAGTGTCGCTGTTACTGTGAAGAGTTGGAGAGAAGCACTGCAGTAAGGAGGGAGGAAAGAGTGACCACAGAGGGGCGGGGGCGGGGGGGGGGGGGGGGGGGGGCTCTGAACCCAAGTCTCAGTGGAGCAGATATACTGACGTGTGGTCAAATTCAAAGGGCTTCTTCAAGGTCAGCTGTCCAAACAAACTGAAAGTAAACTGAGGGGAAAAAAGGGGAAAATTTCCTAAATCTCCACCTAGATCTTGGAGCACTTCCTGTTTTAAAACAGCCCAAGAATTTAATGTAAACTTGAGTTTTCCCACTGAGATTAGTCCACATGATGCCTAAAAAGAAACATAATAATTAAACTGCTTACGTCAGCTCTTATCCGAGTTCTCTTTGCCTTCTTTATAGCCTACTTTCCACCAACTAGGTCACCTCATGTGCAGCGCCTCACCCGTAACCCCTATCTGGTGCAGGATATGTGTACGGGAAAGGTATTTCAGCGTGTACGTGGCACAAGCTGCCGTCAAAGTGACCAGCTATTTATATACTCTGTGTCCTGTTCCCAAAGTAAAGACGTGCTGCTGGCTAGGTAGTCCTCCCCTTTTCCTTATTCCTTTTTTTTTCCCATCTGTTCCAGGTTGTCTCTTTTTGTGTCAACCACCTTCCCGTCCTTCATTCCTTCTCTGCGCTGCAAATGAACTTAAATGTTCAAATGTGACCCATCAGGTTTCTTGCAGAGGAAAAAAAAAAATCCTTTCTTGATGGTTGTCTTCTCTTCTTCTTTGTGCCTGTATCCATTCATCTCTTTACGCTTCTCCTTTTATATCACAATATTGTAGAAACTCTCTCTTTATCTCGTTTCTCAGGGACATTCAGTAGATTTTTCACATGCTTTGTTTCAGAATCTATTAACTCCTTTCAATGAATATCCAACTCTTCTTCGATTTCAGATGTGATGTCAACTTCCTGAGGACGGATATTTCATGCACCAAATGCACAAATCAGTACCCCTGCAGGCAGAGTGCGAATTACACAATGACAATTGGGGGGGGGTCAACATTTTCTAGAGATGACAAAAATGACAATTTGTCCTTTCTTTACGGGGGTCGAAGTTGTAATTGGGGGGTCAAACCCCCCCCCGTAATTCGCACTATGCCTGCAGGGCGTTGTGCACAATCTGCTACTGGTCATGGAAAAAGTAATGTTTAAAAATTAGCTATAAATTATTTTGTCATCAATAGAAGTGAGGCAAGTCGCTTGTAGAATGAAAGGTGAGTGCAACAAAAAGTATTGCTTCGGCAGAAACTAAGACAACCATAAATTTTATTTAAGAATATGAACTTGTGCTTATGTGTTTATTAGAACAAATTAGGTAACATTCATTTGTCTAAATTCTAAGAACAGCAAGACTAGGATAACCTAAAAAGGCTTCCTGTGGATCAGTGTGCATTGTTACCTGTGTGTTAGTGGACCTCTCCTTTTAGGTCTTTAGCTGGTTTTTGAAATAAAGATTGTGGATTTTTCTCCCTGAGCTTATGCTTGTAAAAAAAACATTTAAACATTTAAACTGTTTATAAATCTGGGGTGAAAGTAGGTCACGGCGGCCCTGAACTGCAGTTACTGTAAGAAAAGAGAGCAGCTGCCTCTCTAAAACTCATCATCAAAAACCAGTCAAAGCAAGAAAGCACATCTGCTTACTTAAGGGGCAACATCTGGCTTTCCTCTTTGAAGCAAATCTGATAGTGCAGTTCCCCCAAAATGGCCACCAGATTTTGTTTCCATCTCCATTGACCCCTTTCTTAAAATGTTAAGCTTTGCAACAGAAGTGAACAAGCGATTTTCCCTCAGGGATCAATAAAGCTATTCTGATTCTCAATTCAATTCAGTTCAGTTTTATTTCTATAGCGTCTGTTATAATGTCAATTGTCTCCAGGCACTTTACAGAGACCCAGATCATGACCCCTGAGCAAATATCATAAATTAAAATTATAATATTAAATCCTAAACAAGGATAATGGCAAGCAAAAAAAACTCCCAGAGTGGAAGAAAAAAAACCTTTAAGGCCAACAGTGTCAAGAAAAAACTCCCCTTTAAGAGGAAGAAACCTTGAGCAGGACCTGGATCATATGGAGGGACCTTCCTGCTGAAGACCAGCCGGGTAAAGAAAGAAAAAAAAGACGGGAGACAGGACAGAGAGAGGATGTAGGCAGTGGCCCTGCAGAAAATATTTTCTGGGGGGGGCAGGTGGGGCCACTTAAAATGTTGGGGTGCCCATGGAGGCACCCTATTAAAACCAAAACAACATAGACAAGACACTACAGTATGTAAATAAGACAATATCTACACCTAGCCCTGGCATTACATAACTGTTTGGCTTCCCTATGAAAAGTTGGTTGCCAAACCACATGCGAAGCAGCAAAGCTGCAAAGCACCTTGGAGGTCTGGGGACCCCCCCAAAAAAATAAAAAAATAAAAATAAAAAAAGACCAAAATGGATGCAAATGGTGCAATCTGGTAATATCTGTGGCCTAAATCAGCCCCATATTTTGGGGACCTGGGACTTTCATATTGCAACAAATTGTAGTTTGCGCTGATTAACAGGAATTTAATCCTGGCAAGAGGAGAACTTGTAAAATCCTCTGTTTTACACAGGAAATCCTACAATTTCCACACACTTCTGCTAAAAGATCCCACAGGATGCTCACTGGAACACACAGAGACTAAACTCAGGGTGACACAAATTTACATGTTAAAAGTAAGGAGTAAGAATGAACAGGGGGTCAAACCGACAACAGCCTTCACATGGCAGCATTAAATCAAATCGCTAACAGATACACACCTTAATAACCAATTAAATTACGCCAATTAAATTACGTGCAAATGAAAAGAGCATTTTTTGATGACGTTTTAGGTATGTAAAGGCAAATTTTGCTCAAATTTTGTCCATTTTTGATGGATTTCTGTACAGTTATTGAATTTAAAAAAAGATGTTTTTCTGCTGTTAAAGCAAGTCTAGAGAGTTGTGTGCCCGCCGCGAAAGTCAGGTACCACCAGTAACTGGGAAAATCAAACCCTGGTTGTATTAAAAAACTTTATGCTATTAAGATTTACTTAATGATCGATTTATTTTCATTTACTTCCATTTTTATACATACATTTATACCAGCCATCCAGTCTGACTATTCATCAATCCGTCCATCCATTCATTACATCACATGACAGTTTGACAGTTCACCATCTATCCAGCTGTTCCTCCCTTTCAGTCAGCAGATGCACATCTGGATTAGTACAGCTGTATTCTGCATTTTAGCAAAGTTATCTGCAAAGTCCTCAAGATTTAGGACTTTTGACCTTCTGGACTCAATGCTCAAAACCGACAAACTGCTCAGCCTGTCATCAGTCAAACCATTTCCCAAGTAGGTCTTGATCAACTTGAGAGTAGAAAGGCTACGCAGCTTAAATAACTGTGACCAATCTAAATATGTCATCTTTGTTACAAAAAGTGGAACTCAAAAGATTTAAAGCATGAATACTGGTCATGGTCCCACAACCATCTTTTGAAAATCTTTTATTAAGATCTGTAAACATAACGTCAATCACTGGAATGATTGTCCGTTGCCCGGACGACGCCTGGCATGGAGGCTACTCGCTGATGTGATACAAAAAATTTTTTACCCCTGCACAGTTGTCATGGATGTAAAATTTAACAATAGAGACCAAAACCATGTTTTGTACAGTTGTTTTTGTAAATATGTTTAAGTCTGCTGCAAAGTTGGCCATTTTAACATTGAATGATATCACAAGGGTTTGTACGGTTCTTTCAACACAGATTAAAGGGACACCTGTATGGAAAAAAATGTCTGAAGAAATTTCAAAATGTCCATGAAAACACCAAAGAAGGATTAGTTTGTGAAGCTGGTGAACACAGATTTGTATAAAATTTAGAGGCTGGGAAACAGCCGAAGGTAACATATGCCTCGTGGTGCATTTAAAGCTCTGTAATTGACATATTATTTCATGGTTCTTTAACTGAGGAAAAAAAGAAAGTACAAAATGACAGTGTTTTATATTATGGGTATTATATGCTGGACTATTCTGCAGCCAAAAGCACTTTCCTGGAAACAAACAGAGACTATAGATGTTGGTGTTCCTGACAAAGCTCCCATTTCTACAAATTAAACAAAGAGGCACTATATATAAAGTGATATGCTTTATGACAGGCATGGCTGTATTGTTCTACTCCAGAAATTATTATTAATATTAAAGCTGCAAGCAGCATTTATCGGGCCCTCGCACCATGGCCATTGCCCCCCCCCCCCCCCCCCCCCCCACGTGTCCACCACCTTTCCAAGCCAGTTGGGAATCAAGACAATACAGTGAAAATCCAATTTGGTTATAAAAATGTAAAGGTTGCTGCCCAGCTTGAATCCAGAGGTATGAAAACAAAAAGAACTGAAGCTGAATCTACTCAGAGCTGAGTTCTAAGTTGGCAAAACAAGGCTGTAACTGTTACAGCAGTCTATAATCTTAAGAAAATATAAAGAGTCAGAGATCTGATGTCCAGAGCAGATTTACAGAAACTTATCCAGCCTTCATCTCCAGCAAACTTGACTACCATAATGATCTTTTATCTGATTAGACAGCTTCAGATCATGATGAACCCTGTTGCCAGAGTTCTAGCAAGAACCAGGAAAACTGAACACATTACTGCTGTTATCTTAGACTCATCCATGTACAACATTTGGATGGTGAATGAGGACTTTTATCAGTATGAGCTGTAGGAATCCAAGGCTGTTCTGATAAAGCACACATAGGATACAAAACACACTAAATGTGACCAAGATCATGATCCTTTGATGAGACAGTAGCACTGTCCAAGATTGTCAGATACACTTGTTCAGAGTGAAATAATCATCAAATATATGAATGTTCAAGCAGATTGGATAATGCATGTGTAATTCAGGACAACTTTTCCATTCATGGAAAGAAATCTGTTTAGTAGAGCCTACAGTTAGTCTCAACAATAGTGTGTTAGGGCCAATAGCCATAGCTACAGTTACAGGAATGGATGAAGGCCAGAATAGAGCAGACTGGTCTGAAACAGCCTCATCATAGTTATGCTGCTATAGGTCTACGCTGCAGGGGGACACCAACATGATCCATTAAGTTGTGTCTTCACCTTTTCTCTTCCCTCCTTTACCTTTCTTATTCAGCTGTATCCATAGTTACTTTTTTAATCTCATATCACTCCTGTAAAGTCACAATAAAAGGATTTCTATTCATTTAGATTTCTAGTAAATTACCATATTGGCTCAAATATAGGACACATCTGATTATAAGATGACTGCTATCTTTCAAATATCATTTTGGGATGAAGACAATAAAGTTATTAATAAAATAACGCATTATTGTACAATTACTAAAGGAAACCAGAGCCGAGCAGCAGTGAGGAAGACAGTAGTGGGTGTGAGGACCCACAGCCCTTTCAGCAAATGATGGAAGTAATTGTTTCAGTGATGAATATAAAAGATATTGGTCAGATTGTGACATTGCCAGATCACACACCCCCAGACCTCACTCTCAGACACAGCAGGATGAGGCTGATGTCTCAGCCAATGTCTCTGAAGAGACAACACCAGGACCCAGCTATCAAGAAAGTCCAAGAAAGGGTGTGGAATATGCTGGAAGGCTTCTTCGTTTACACCAAATCAAGCCCAGCTTGACCAAGAAGAGGAAACATGTTTAGGACAGAGAGGGCTGGACCCCACCAGACTACATACAGCAGTATAGACCTTTTCGACTTAAAAATTGTGGACATGCGCCCCCTAGTGGCCCCGCCATAACTGGAGTGTGCAGTGCTCCACCAACTAACCCAAACACAGCAGCGTGGAGCATCTGTTACGGATAACGCAGACATGTCTTGGATTAATGATGTTAGGCAGTGGCCTCCAGTTACAGATGAAGGTAGTTTATCGCTGTTTTTAATGATTGGTTATGGAAATAGCATGATCTATTCCCATAACCAAACACTAAAAACTGTGGAACGCTGCAATGCTGGCTATAACTAACGTCAACAAGCCATAAAGATTATGCTACTGTAACATTAACGCTAGCAGTAAATTAGGCTATGTGTTAATGTTATATTTAATTTATTTTATCATTCTCCTTAGTCATTTATTCATTCATTCATTCATTCATTCATTCATTCATTCATTCATTTATAGGCTTGTGCTAGTGCCAAGGGCTACAGTAGTAGGGCCCTATGAAATCCGTTTTATTTTTTCTCAAATTCCGTTTTGATTTTCTCATTTTCGGTGTTTTTCGGTTTTTAATTTTTGAGAATTTCGTTTTAAGCATTTTATGCAAATTTAACCCCAATACAGTATATAAAATAATGAAATATAGACAATTTATGCAATTATAACTGTAAACGTTACTGTTATCATACTTTTAAACATAGTGTGTCCAATAAAACATTAATTTTATGACAAAGAAAAAAATTCAAGAAAAAAAAAACTAAAATAGGTAAAATCCATTTAAAGTGAAACAAAGAAAGGAATTTCAACAGCTGTAAACTAATCATTTTAGCCTGTTTAATTTATTCTGTTATCAGACATAGTTTGTCATGACGTACCTGACATTTTTCAGGTACGTCATGACAAACTATGTGTCTGATAACAGAATAAACTATATTTACTACAGCTGATGTAGATGCTATGAAATCCAAAGCACTGAACACTGGTTGTGTGTCAGTGTGATTTTATCTTTAGGTGTTCCAGCTGTTACAGCCTCTTTGTGTTTAGATCAGTGAGGGATTCTGGCCTTTTTATGTTTGTGCTTTTCACTCGTCCAGTGATCCTCGCACGTATCTTTTCATGTCCATTCAATCGTGTCCTGGCTAAACTAGCAGAACACTGAATCACCAGACACATAATAATCTCGGAGAAACTGCTCTGTTCTGTACCTGGGAGACAGCCGGTAGTTCCTCCGCTTCTTCGCCGGTTTCTCAGGTGGCCGCTTCGACGTGTTTTTTTTTTTTTTTTTTTTTTTTTATTAATGGAGGAAAGCGGGGGCAGGAGGCGGAGAAGCGCGCAGTGTCCCAGCTTTTCGTGACCCCCGTTGGAACATTTTCTTGAAAGAAAAGTTCCTTTCGGGCCGCCCCGGTAGAGCAGTGGTTTGGGCAGGCGGCCCAGGTACAGACGCTACAGTCCTCATGCGGCTAATCGCGAGCTCGACTCCCGGCTTGTCGGCTCCTTGCCGCGGGTCTTCCCCGTTCTCTCTGCCCCCCTTCCTGTCTCTCTCCACCATCAATACAAGTCACTAGTGCCAAAAAAATCTTAAAAAAGAAAAGTCACTTTTAGTCCGGAAGAAAAAAACAAACTTTTGCGCAAATTGCTGTTCAGTTCTGTTATATTGCGCATTTAAAGTGAATTCCGTTTTTAATCTCCAATTCCGCGATTCCGTCCGTGATTCCGTGATCACGGATTCCATAGGGCTCTACAGTAGCCTCATACTGCTGTTCTTTCGGCCAGAATCGTCCGGGACTCTCAGCAAGACTATGAGTAGTATGAGATTGAATGTTAACGAAAACTCACCCGGCTGTATTTATTTGGAACAAAGTCCTTTCTGTTGATATTTTTCACCCACGTCTTCCTAACTTCTTGTTCTGCAAACAAGGCAGTCTTCGTGCAGTAAAGGCTTGTGTATTTCACATACTTTCTTCTTCCATTGTTGAATTTTCACGCCATTGTTGGCACAGTTTATGACGGAACATGTATTCCCACTCGACCGACTCGACATTATAAAAATATATATTTGTAGAAAGAGAAAAACACTGGCTAATCTGCGAGCCGGTGAAAGTGTCCCTCTGTAGCACAACCCAGCAATGGGGGACGGGGTACTTCCTGGGGGCTGGCCCGAAAAGGTCTATACTGACAAATATTTGATGAAAATAATTGCAGATTGCTCTAATGCTACATCACTGGCTTGAAGTGGGGACCCACTCAACATAACGCCTGATGATTTTTTTTCTTTCATTTTATCTAAATACATTCACATACAAACATAAACAAAGATGTTTAGATTCATGGAAAAAAGTCCGCTAGCTTAATGCTAACTTATATGGGAAATTGCATAGCGATGCTAGCGGTTAGCATGTGCGGATTAGTGAATGTTTTTTGTACTGTCAACTCTGTTAATGAACGAAACGTTCTCTTAATGCGGTGTTACAACATCTGAACATAAAAATAATACTCACAGGCAAACGTTTTCTGGCCATATAAAAAGGATGGGAGTTTTCCTGCTGTCTGTCTCTCTCTGACAACCTGTGAACTGAAACTCTCCCGGACATTTGTTCTCTGAACCAGCTACGGAAACACTGAAGGCACAAATTAGCATTGCTACAAGAAAATCTGTGTCATATCCAGCAATTATCCATGCCTTTTAAAGACAAAGACCGTTCTTTGTCTTGAAAAGCATGACAACTAGATCAGACTTTTTTCATTCATAGATATCAAACTTTGGTGACCTCTAATGGCCACACGCTTTGATGAAAAGTTACAATTTTCACTCTCTGGTATCTTTAATGTGTTTCCAACTGATTTAATATGGCTTGCAGTGTGTCGACTCATCACACACGAAGCAGGGATGCCTAATGCAAAAGATGACATTTCCTGTTGCCAATAGGTGGCGCTACAAGGTTTCCTCAATCTGATAGCTGCTATGTATTAAGGATGGGACTACAGTCAAACTCATCCGTTTTGGACCAGATTAAACACTTTATGGCCGAGTTACAGCCCATTTCTCTTTCATGGCGAGTCTTCGATATGACATCAAACTTCACCGCATCACTGCAGCCACGCCCTCTGGTAAAAAGTTATATGCTTCGCAAACTTTCTTTCTTCGGCCATGTGTCTAGATTAGAACAAAACAAGTTTGGAGTCAATCGGACCAAATCTCTGGGAGGAGTTAGTTAAAGTACGAGGCCTGGAAATGACCAAAATATTGGAGAAACTGCATGTTCCATTAAAAATAGCGGACTTCCTGTGAGAATTAGAGCATGGGTCCAAGAGACTTTTTTGTAGGTCTGAGGATGATACATCAGTCCCACAAAGTTCATGTCTGTAGGTAGAAGCATATCGAGGGGCTCATCGTTTTAAAAAAACAAGGTGGCGCTATTGAGCCACTTTTGTGTGCCCATGTGCAGCACCCATAAAATATGTAAAATTTTCACACAACTAATATGTGTGGAAAGTTTTGCAACTTTTTGAGTATGTTAAGGCCCCCAAAAAGGCAATTTATTTTGGAGAAGAGCACTTCCTGTTTTATAATGAATAGCGCTGGCACCGTTGGACGTGCATACATGAAATTGTACAAAATGCATCAGCACCCTTCTGACTTCAGTCTGACCGCTTCTCAGGCTGATACGATGAAGAGGAAGGTAAATAATGGACATAATAAGACAAAAATCATATTCCTATGACCAGATGGTGGCGCTATGGAGTTCATCCAAGATTGTCATATACACTTGTTCAGGGTGGAAGAATCATCAGACATATAGCTTTTGGTGCAGATTGAACAATGCATGTGCAAGTTATAACAACTTTTCCATTCGTGGCGAGACATCCAACTTCACCGTACTATCACAGCCACGCCCTTTGATTAAAAAGTTACAGTTTTCACTGTCAATCATCTTCAATGACTTTACCACTGATTTGAACTGGTTTGAGGTCTGTCGGCTCATCACACTCGAGGCAGGGATGCCTAATGCATAACTTGACATTTCCAGTTGCCAATAGGTGGCGCTATAACGGTTCCTTAATCTGATAGCTGCTATGTGATAAGGATGGGACTACGATCATACTGATCCGTTTTGGACCAGATTAAACACTGTATGGCCGAGTTACAGTCCATTTCTTTTTCATGGCGAGTCTTCGATATGACATCAAACTTCGCCGCGTCACTGCAGCCACGCCCTCTGGTAAAAAGTTATATGCTTCGCAAACTTTCTTCGGCCATGTGTCTAGATTAGAACAAAATAAGTTTGGAGTCAATCGGACCAAATCTCTGGGAGGAGTTCGTTAAAGTACGAGGCCTGGAAATGACCAAAATATTGGAGGAACTGCATGTTCCATTAAAAATAGCGGACTTCCTGTGGAAGTTAGAGCATGGGTCCATGAGACTTTTTTGTAGGTCTGAGGATGATACATCAGTCCCACAAAGTTCATGTCTGTAGGTGGAAGTATATCGAGGGGCTCGTCGTTTTAAAAAAACAAGGTGGCGCTATTGAGCCACTTTTGTGTGCCCATGCGCAGCACCCATAAAATATGTAAATTTCGCAGACAATGAATACGTGTGCAAAATCTCGTGAGTTTTCGAGTATGTTAAGGCCCCCAAAAAGGCGATTCATTTCGGAGAAGAATAATAATAATAATAATTAAAGCTGCAAGCAGCGTTTATCGGGCCCTCGCACCATGGCCATTGCCCCCCCCCCACGTGTCCACCACCTTTCCAAGCCAGTTGGGAATCAAGACAATACAGTGAAAATCCAATTTGGTTATAAAAATGTCAAGGTTGCTGCCCAGCTTGAATCCAGAGGTATTAAAACATAAAGAACTGAAGCTGAATCTACTCAGAGCTGAGTTCTAAGTTGGCAAAACAAGGCTGTAACTGTTACAGCGGTCTATAATCTTAAGAAAATATAAAGAGTCAGAGATCTGATGTCCAGAGCAGATTTACAGAAACGTATCCAGCCTTCATCTCCAGCAAACTTGACTACCATAATGATCTTTTATCTGATTAGACAGCTTCAGATCATGATGAACCCTGTTGCCAGAGTTCTAGCAAGAACCAGGAAAACTGAACACATTACTGCTGTTATCTTAGACTCATCCATGCACAACATTTGGATAGTGAATGAGGACTTTTATCAGTATGAGCTGTAGGAATCCAAGGCTGATCTGATAAAGCACACATAGGATACAAAACACACTAAATGTGACCAAGATCATGATCCTTTGATGAGACAGTAGCGCTGTCCAAGATTGTCAGATACACTTGTTCAGAGTGAAAGAATCATCAAATATATGAATGTTCAAGCAGACTGGATAATGCATGTGTAATTCAGGACAACTTTTCCATTCATGGAAAGAAATCTGTTTAGTAGAGCCTACAGTTAGTCTCAACAATAGTGTGTTAGGGCCAATAGTCACAGCTACAGTTACAGGAATGGATGAAGACCAGAATAGAGCAGACTGGTCTGAAACAGCCTCATCATAGT